>CM037089.1:124267562-124609492 GCA_020916435.1 Oxytropis ochrocephala | reverse complement strand
GATATACTTCGTTCAGTTACGTATTGCTAAATCAACCATTTGTTAATGCATATCATTTCAATTCTTGAAGTGAATTCTTCAGTATTCTTTAATACTTGACATTTTTGGCGATGAAATCTGGCGAAAAGAAAAATCAAATCGACACGTTTAATTGACATAAAATAAAAAAATGAAGTCAAAAATATGATTGTAAATTATTTGAATTTGAAATATAAATAATAACATATTCCTACAAAATAATGTTATAAAAATAATTTTTGAAATAAAAATCAAATGTATCAAAATAATTAGTAAGGAATTTAGTAACCAATTCAATATCATACTGTATTTAGAAACCAAGAGCACTTGGATGAGATGGTGGGGTCTCTTCTGGCTTAACCAAGGCATGGGTTAGAATGTGTGGGCACAATGATGTTAAATCTCTTGAGAGAGTTTATCGCGGAATTGTGATGCGATAGAGAACAAAGAAACAAAACTCATTGGCACCAAGTCAATACGAGTCGGCCAAAGAAGTCATTGCCGTCCAGTTGATGTTCCCGGAGTAAGCAAAAGCCAGCGAGCTAACCACGAGATACCATTCAAAACACTGCCGCAGAGAAGAATAAGCACTCCTCACTCTCTGAACACATGACTGAGCTCCCGATTACATGAAGCGATGAAAATCAAGTGCATCAGATTGAAAAGCTCACCAGCTTGTTCATCTAAACATTTGATTAAGTGAATTATGTTTTCAATTTGTTGTACCATTTAGTTATTCGATTTATAAATAATGCTTGAATTTGAGATTTTCAAGCTACACTTATAAATAGTAAGTTCATGCATGTCTTGAAGATGATTAATTCATAATAGAAATTCCACTTGAGTTTTCTCTTACCTGAAAGCTTGAATTTTCCTTTTATGGTATCATTCGCCTTCCTCGATCATTGCTTAGCTTTTCGCTTTGTTCTTCATCCATACGTGTTTAGAAACAACCTCCTTTTGACTTCATGATAGAATCCTCTCCAAAATCACAATTCCTTTTCGGATCTAGATTAATGTGTTTGCCTTTAGTGGAAACAAATCGAACACTATCTTGCGGTTTCTGTGGCATGAAAGCTTTCTCTCCGGCTCGAGAAGATAAAATTTTCTATTGTGGAATCAACAGTCATAGAAGCATCATCACATCTTACAACTCCATCGATTGCTCGTGAATCCACTTTGTCCCACCAATAATATGCCTCGGAAGAAGATCGCCGAAGCGAACATCTTCTCAGATGAGTATATGAAAAAGTGGTTGATTCGAGGATCAAATAGTGTTGTTCACAGCTATTGTCAACACTTTCCACGATGGTGCTTTCTGTGTTCTCACACCTTGAAACATGCACATCGGGTATGGGATCGTATCCACAACCATTATTGCGCACTACTCTCATTTGAAGAAACCTAGCGGTGAAATCCCCAATTCAAGAAACACCAAAAAGAAAGCAAATCAGTCCGATCAATTAGTATCGATGAGATTCATGCTCTTCTTTGATTCCTCTTGTCAATTGGGGAAAACATCAGTCAAGGCGGAATTGGTTATTCTCGATGGCCTCCTGAGAGTATAATCCTTCATCATGATGATCTTATGGAAAGGATTTTCCACAGCTACGAGGTTGAAGCATTCACTTCTTCCTTTTTAAAAAGCACAATTTGAAAACATCACCAAGAGTTATCAAATACTAATGTAGCTAACCCTAACATGGCACATACCTCAATGGTGGCAGTAGTGTAGTTCAACTAAAGAGAGCCATGGCCCAGGGCACAGAGGCAGTGGCGGGATCACGAGTAGTCAATATGACACTCTGTGCACGAGAACCTACGGTGGAAGGCCAACTTGCCAACTTTACGGCAGCAATATAATTCTGCTAGCATGATGGATTATTGCTTTGTCGTTTCAAAGAAGAACTTTGTGCCAAGACTAATTAAATCTCAACAATCTAAGTCTGAAGATCGAAACAGCAGAAAGATGATCTGAGGACAAACTGCTTTATCTGCTTTCAAACGAGAGTCCAATTATACAGCAATTTGTAGGTGAAGAAATTACAACTTCAATCAAGATGAGAAAGTTGGTTCAATATGCAATTGCATCGTCACGTTACTCCCAGTAGTGATAATCGACACTGAACTCCAGCCTATTGCTTTGCCACCAGTATCAGTAGGAAGCAGTCCAGAGGGTCCCTTTGATCCTAGAGTAAACAAACTTAACAAATTGCTTCATGTGCCAAATATTAAACGTAACTACTAGTCTGTGTTTAGATTTGTGAGAGATAATAAAGTCTTCTTTGAGTTTCACTCTAAGTACTACCTTGTTAAATGTTAGGAAACTAAACGTGTATTGCTCGAAGGCATGGAGATTCGTGATGGAGTTGTATTCCTTCAGAGGCCTCTCCATTCGGATAGCCCAGTCAAGCCAAGATTGAAGATCAAATCTACGGCGAAGTCTAAATCAAATCTCATAGTGTAGAAATGTCAATAGATAATTACATGCGTATGGTGATAATAATACTCAAATCGATTCTAATGTGTTCATTTAGTTCCTTGTCTGATGAAGCTCACTAGTGAGGACTAGTTCAAAGGCAATAAGTATTTCTCATTGTGTAACTTTCAAGGCTTAGTCATCTTCAATGTAAAGTCGTATCCTTTCTATGTTAAATCTTGTAATGTTCCCGTCTAATAAATCACAAAGATACCTGTGTAAATGCATTTGTATAGGCAAAGCTCATGATTATTTGCTCCACTTCACAACCTTTACGCCTGCTCATGCCATTTTTGAGTTAGTTCACTGTGACTTGTGGGGACCACTCTCCCACTCTATTTAGTGATCGGGCTATAAATATTATATTGCTTTGTGGATGCTTACACTAAGTTTTCCACAGGCATACTTGAGCCCAGAAAACCAAATGCGGTACTTTACATACCTTGAGCAATTCCAAGCCCTAGTGGCTTAATTTCAAGCAACTATTAAAGTACATGCAATCAGATTTTGGGGAGATCAAATGCGACCATTTAATGCTCACGAGGCATAGGACCTGAGCGACACCGCTGCATCCATCTCGCAATGTATTGGGTTAAAAAAGAAGTAATTTCAAAAATAAAAATAAAAGAGTAAAAATGTCAACAAAATAAAGTACTTTTATCAGTAGCGTTTAAAAATGCGTGGTAGTGTCTAAGCAGCTAACGCTGAAGTATACAGCGTACTCTTCATATTTTCATTAGCTAGTTTTATATATCTGCGGATGGAATTGTATGAAACAAATGGAAGTCATAATATACAAACCACTAGTTAATTTTTATAATAATATGCATGTTTTTTTGGAACTATTTAGTATCCAAGCTTCACGGAAAACATTATTAAACAACGTATCATTCTCAATGCCTCGAGTTTTTTCCCAATAATTCTATTCATCACAAATATTTGGTTTGGATATTAATGAAAGCTTATGTAGTGTAAGCTTGATGGTAGTATAGTGAAAAAGCAAAAATACATAAATAAATAAAAACACAACCAATGTAATTTTATTATATTGTAAATTAAGAGCGACACACATTTATTACCACCACTTCTCTACTATATGGATTTTGTGCGGTGGTGTGCATGCAGTTAACTTCTTATTTTCATCTGTTTAGTCCCTCCTTACATTATTAGGTATCTTATATCTTTATACATTCCATCATGCGATTAAGGAATCTCTATGGACTCTTCTCCATCCTTGATTAAGAGTTAGTTGTAAGCTCCTTTTAGCTCCATGATTACAGTTTAGTTTCAGCGTTAACATTTTTGGGTGAAAAGGTAGGCAAAATCAGAGCAACCTGACACCCAACATTGCTGACATTGCCATAATCAATGAGAAAAAAATATGAATTTGGAAATGATTAATTATGCGTGATTTCATTTAGCTGGGTTTTTGCATGCATTTAAATAGTGTATTTATGCACCATACATAACTTTCGTACTAATTTGTTGAAATATATCTAGTATACCTTACAATTATGAAAATTCACTCTCACTAACTAATCTCATGTGTAATTTTTAAATTAAGTGACATAAGCATAATATTCGACATTATCTAATTTATCATTATTTAGTGAGTTAAAATAATTAATAATCAAAATCGACCATATTATTTAATGCATATCATTTCAATTACGGAAGCCAAAAGAATCAAAATCGAATTATTCTTTGACATATACTTTTGGCAAAATCCTGTGAAAAAAATCCGTCGTACATTTTATTACGACACCAAATAAAAATAGAGATTAACAAATATGATTGTAAATGGTGAATTTGGATATAAATATTAACATATTCATGCAAAATTTTGAAATAATTTTTGGAAATATAAATCAAATGTATCAAATAATTAATCAAATTTACTAACCATGTATATTTGCGACCCATTTTGGAGCGCATAGCGAGTGTTAAATGTATATTTAGAGTGAGCTTTAGCCATGGAATTGTGGGGTTAGGAGTTTAGGGTTTGGCTTGATGGTAATACATGGCAAGTGTAAATCTCTTCATTTCGAGAATTCTAGGTTTATACGAAAAATGTATAATTCGGAATATATAACTTCGACACAATAAAAAATCAAAAAATGGAAAATCAATTTTTCCATAATACCACATATTTCTGTTATACCCAAAGTAAGTATTAATTACTGGATATTATATTAGTTACTTTATATACATTCATACAATGGTGACAACGTGGCAACTACGAATCTAATTGTTCATGATGAATGAAGAGAGGATCTAACCAAGTGTATTTCTTGAATCAACAATAACAAAAAGATAAAGATAACGAGGAAGAAACATAAGAAATGGAATTAAATGGAAGATGAAGAAATAATACATCGAAGAAGGATAAATAAGATCAATGTACAAAAGTTTCTTAAATACTTGAGGTTGTGCCTAAGCTACACTTGCACACCATGGTGCCTATGTCAAAGGTGTACACACAGACACCCAAAATCCCCAATGTCAACATAAACTAAGATCAAAAGTCATCTTAAAAATAAAATAAAGCTCATTCTAATTTAAATAATTTAGATTCTCTTGGCATCTTCTTTGCAGTCCACATCATTCCCTCGATGTAGAAGAAATTGCGTCCTCGATTTGATCCTCATTGTATCCTCTTTTTTTCACGGCATCTCTCGATGTATCTTGCATAAAGAAAGAACTCAAATAGAAAATACCAACATATACCTCCTAGAATCAAATGAAATTAGGAAAAATCAATACGGTTGAACATGCATCACGATACCATGCAAAGTAAACAATGAGAAGTAAATGATAGAAACAATTTTATACCTTTTAGGTAGATACCTATAACCAAATTTACCTTTCTTTGCTTGAATATTGGAAATAACAACATTGTGTCTTTCTCCTTGGCGATGCGAATTTTAATTAATGATTAAATTAGCGGTTAAAATAGGCGTAAATGTAAAATGACCTAAAAGATATTAATTAATGATTAAATTTTTAATGACAACAAAATGTATTAGGTTAAAAGAGAAGCTAGTTTCAAAATAAAAAAGAGTAAAAATGTCAACAAAATAAAGTAAACCATAACGCGCTAGCTGCTTAAAAATGTCGGTTGTAGTAAGTAGTCTAAAAAGCGCGGCCAGGGTACTTACCAAAGGCGCAGATTTCACACACGCGCTATTTTTCATTCGGCTAGTTTTATCTGCCATCCGGATAGGCCGCGCCAAGCAAGCCAAGTCATAATATAAACCACTAATTTACATAATAATATGCATGTTTTTTGGAACTATTAAAGTATCAAACTTTCAGAAAAACATTATTAAACCACGATCATTCAATGCCTCGAGTTTTCCCAATAACTCTATTCATGCAAAATATCTATCTGAGACATACCAAAGCTTATGTGTAAACTTCAGTGGTGTAATATGAAAAAGCAAAATACATACGCCAATAATAAAACACAATAATGTAATTTCGCCTTTTATATTGTATGGGGTGGGAACGACTGCATTTATTACCTACACCTCTAAGGTATATGGAATTTTTGAAAATGGGAGGTGTGCATGCACGACTTCTTCTTGCTACATCTATTTCCGCCCTGTTTAAGTCCTTCTAGTTGCAAGTATTTATATCTTTATACTATTCCATCATCACAAGGAATCGCTATGAACTCTTTTCCATCCTTGATTAAGAGTTAGAATTATAAACTCCTTTTCGCCTCATGATTCAACAGCTTAGTTTCCATGATTAACATTTTGGGGTAAAGTGAGCAACCACTGGTAAGAGCAAACAGTAAAAGCACCCAACATTTACCGCAAGACAAGAGACCACCAGGAAAATATGAATTTGATTAGTTACCATGTATACTCTCATTTAAGCTGGGGTTTTTGGCATGCATTTAAATAGTGTATTTCTTTCCTTCTATAACACAAATCGTGGTCAAAATGTATAGTATATACAGTGTAAAATTCTCCTCACTAACTAATCTCATGTAATTTAAATTAATTAGTGACACTTTAAGCATAATATCTACATTATACTTATCATTATAAGCCGAGTTAAAAATAATTAATAATCAAAATCGACCATATTGTTGGCGTATATCATTTTCATCAATTACGAAGCCTAACTGGCTAATTATTCTTTTACAACCTCTTTGGCGTAGAAATCACACCTAAAAGAAAATCAAATCATACATTTAATCTTATAAAATTAAAAAAATATAAGTTAACAGATATGATTGTAAATGAATTGAATTTTGGATATAAATATTAGTTATATTCATGCAAAATTTTGAAATAATTTTTGGAAATATAAATCAAATGTATCAAATAATTAATCAAATTTATTAACCCATGTATATTTACCTCTTGGCACGCAAAGCGTTGTTAAATGTATATTCTGATGGGCTTTGTTCAGTAGGGTTGTGGTTTTCAGTTTTGACAAAGTAGAGCTTTGTCGCCACTAGGTCCTACTTCAAAACTTCGGAATTTCCGTATACCAAAATTTATAATTTATAACATATACTCGACACAATAAAATATCATAAAATGGAAAAGTAATTTTTTCCATACCACGAAGAGAGCTTTCTATGAAAACAAAAAGTAAGTATTAATTACTTGGATATTATATTTTAGTTACTTTATATACATTCATACACGATGTTGACAACATTGACAACACACACAAACTATCTAATTAAGTTTCATGATGAATGAAGGATCAAAAATCATGTATTTCGTGAAATGTGGCAATATAAAAGATAAAAAGATAACAAGAAACGCGCAATGGAATTAGGCAGAAGATGAAGAAATCGCACATCCAAGAGGATGATAAGATCATGTACAAGAATATCTTGGGGGTTGTGCCTGTTACACACCTTGCACACCATGGTGCCTAACCACCAAGGTGTACACACAAACACCAAAAATCCCCCAATGTAGCATAAAACTAAGATTAAGTCATCTTAAAGTAAAATAAAGTCATTCCTAATTTATTTTGTTGTATGATTATTAGTGAGCATTTTTTAAAACACCACATTCATTATTGTCTTTGTGGATTGACTGTGATGTGAAGTGAAAACATTGGCATAAACTTAGAAATAGTTACTTACTCTATATTGTCAATTATGTTGTATTTTGATTGTTCTTTGAAAAAGCATAGTTTTTTGGAGCTTGTTTTATTTCCTGTGGAACAAAAAAAAAAACACGTGCACCAATAGTAGGTAGGAAATGAAATTACTTGTGTCGAGTGAGCTTTGGGTGGCGGAACTTGCTAGAAGCTCTTCTCTCTAACTCAAGATCTGCACTTATATGCTCATGGAAAGAGATTTGGACTCACCATAGCCACCTTCAAACCCTTTTTCTAGATCTTCTCTTCCACACCTCTCTCGTGTCTTTCCATGAGGGCGTTTTGCCTTTGCAGATTCAGAAAACGTGTCCATGCTAGCCATCCCATCCCCTCCCTTCTATGGATGCGAACAAATCCAATAAATGAAAAGCATTTAATGGTGTGCTCAATCACGAATTTTTTTTGTGTATTCAATCTTTAAATTTTTGTTAATATAATTTTTATTTTATGTTTTTGGTTTACTGTAATTGTGAACTTGAATTTTTGTATGATTTTATTGATTTTTGTTAATTTTTATATCTGTAACTTTTATTGATTCCCTTGAAAATTGTGGATTTTTTGATTTGTGTATTTTTGTTTTTACTGTATTGTAGTTATGTAAATTCAATTGAATTTTTGAAATAAGAAATTGTTTTTAAAGATAAAATTCACTTGAAGTAGTGTCGAGAAAAAAAAATGTTAAGCGCTAAACGCTAGTACTTAATTACCAAATCGCATACTCTTCATTGCTAATTTCATTCGCTAGTTTCATACGCTACCGGCTAATACAGAAGTCATAATGTACAAACCACTAATTGATAAATAATAATATGCATGTTTTGGAACTATTCTAGTATCCAAACTTCACGGAAAACATTATTAAACACGGATCATTCAATGCCTCGAGCTTTTTCCCAATAATGCTATTCATCGCAACTATATTGTTTAGCAAAGCTTATGTGTGTAAACTTCAATGGCGAGTATAGTGAAAAAGCAAAAATACATAAATAAATAAATCACAACCACAATTGATTTTCCAACTACAAGTATTCAAGATACTTCACAAGAAACATATTCACGACTTGCAAAAATTAATGATTCAAAAATTAAAAGCCACGAGTGTTCCTTTTGCATTATTTATTGATATAAGGTTGTGAAACCAATACAAAAGGTATCCAAAAGTAAAATACAACCAACGTAATTTCATTTATATTGTTGGGGGTGGGGAGCGACACTGTTTACTACCTCACACCCTTTACTATATGGATTTTGTGCCTTAGGTGTGCATGCGGTGAGATTCTTCTTGCTACATCTCTTTCAGGTCATCTTCTCCTATTGCCCGGGTATCCTATATTACTATCATCCATGCTTACAGCTTTTTTAGTTTCAGCATTAGCATTTTGGGTGAAAAGTGAGCAAATTACAAGAGCAAAAAGAACACACCCAACATTGTCTTTGACATTGCCATAATCAATGAGAAAAAGAAAAAGAATTTGCAATGACTAATTTAACTACGACAACTTCATTTGCTTTGGGGTTTGCATGCATTTAAATAGTGTATTTCTTTTCTTCTATAGCTCGTGGTTGGTGAAATATCTATCTATAATCATACTTTTGTGTAGGCTTCTCAAAACCAAAAATGCGAGGTGTCCTGACTTTGAGTGATTCAAGGAAAAATTCATTAATGATAATCTAGGTGGTTTGAACCACTCTACATGGTCAAATGGCCCAATCAACCGTATTAAAAACACGGACAATAATCTTGACCACATTTAATTCAAAATTTGAAAATGATATCAACAATTAAATGGCCACTCATCCAATTTGGTAACATCTAATCTACTAATAAATCGAATCATTCTATTCATATCATTCCAATAGAAGCGTGTATCATTATGAGTAATAATTGCGGTCATAATTGGAATGAGATATTATTTAATCCCAATGACTAAAATATAGTAATTTTCAATATTAAAAATCTCTTCATCTGGTTCAAATAAAAAATAATATATACGATTTTTAAAATATTGAATGATTGTGATAAAATATAACAAATTTTCAATATTAAAATATTGAATGATTGTAATAAAATATAATAATTTTCCTCGAATTATTTACCATTTCGATTTCAATATACATAACCAAATTTCGAAATTCAAATATGATTTTTATCACTAATTTTTGATCCTTCAATGACATTTATTTTCCATCTTCAACATATTCACTCATATTTAAAATGAATAAAAAAAGAAACTAATTTCAATTTTTTTTTGATTTTCGAAAATTAACATAACATACAATTGATTTGAGGAGCTTTTATTTTTGAATTCAAAATCAAATTTTCAAAATAGTGTCATTACTATCATTATTATCGGTCATCAATATATAAATATCATTATCACTATTCCTAATATTTTGAACTATTGTCTAATGATGCTATTGTCAAAAAAATCAAGTAGTACTCTACAAAAATATTCTAAACTTGCACAACAAAATTTGGGTCCTATCGTTTGCACTCCAAAACACAGGCCATATGCTCTTCATTTTTGCGTAATATATGTGGGGATTTTTCTAATTTGAGGTCTTCAACCTGCTGATTTTTGTTTTATTTTTGTTTTGCTTGAGTTCTTCAACCATAAAAATTGGTAGGAAGGATCATTGAAGATCTACCAACGTTTTCTTCTATTTTTGTCGATCTTTTTTTGCACCTATTTTCATAATCTTCCTTTTTTCCATTTCTATCTAATTTGGCATCTTTAATGATTTCGTTTCCCTACTTCCTTTGATTTTTAATCTTCTCACATTGAGGGTTTTCTCTTTTTCAAGATTTTAAGGCTTTGAACCTAACCCCAATTTGGTTCCCTTCTTCTTCCATTTCGGTCCATATTTTTGGAGTTGCTAGGCTTTTATTTTTAGTTCAAAAATAGTTTTGTTGTCTTGAAATTCATACGACTTTCTCTTTAAACATGCCTCTCTCTTCTCACCCTCTTTTCCACTGAGCTTTGACTTTCAACTAGAGAGCAGAGGATATGGGCAATGAGGGGCGAGAAAAATGAGAGAGAAGATGTGTTAAGTTCTCTTTCAATACATTTTTTCAAAAACATTTATCCAACAAAAGTGATAATTTATTGGGAAATTTTTTACTCAGGAACTAGCACTATATGTTAGCTAGATCTTCATTTTCTTGGTAGTATGCTCTAGCTAATAGCTATTGTGAAAACTCTTATGCGCTACAATGCAAATACTAGATGAAGAATTAGGCTCATTCTATTTCGATATGATTAAGATACTCTACAATTTGCTACATGGATTATCTTTGTCTATTTTATATTGTCAACTATGTTGTATTTTAATTGTTCTTTGAAGAATGCAAGTTTTCTTGGAGCTTGTTTTATTTCTCTGTAGAACATAAACACGTGCACCAATAGTAAGTATGAAATGAAATTACTTGTGTCGAAAGTGAGTTTGGACTCAATGCCTGTAGTTAAACCCTTTTCTAGATCTTCTCTTCCACACCTCTCTCATCTCTTTGCATCAAGTGCCATTTTTCCCTTTGCAGATTGAAACATGTCCATGCTAGCCATCCCCATCCCCTCCCTTCCCCTTCTATGGATCTGAACAAATTCGGTATATCTGAGCATTAAATGGTGTACTCAATCTGAATTTTTGTTTTACGTATTGTAGTTATGTAAATTCAATTGAATTTTGAAATAAGAAATTGGTTTTTTTAAGATAAAATTACTCATATTTAATTTAGATTGCTTTTATTGTTTTTCGATGACTAAAATTTAGCAAGAAACACTTTTTGCGTAGAGTTTGATTTAGCGCATATGAGATAATCTTGCGAATAGCGGATTAGCTAGCGGTTAGAGGATAATCTAGCTGATAGCAAATGATGTGTTTGGTAAAACTAGCGGTTAAAATAGGTGATAAGCGTAAAATGACATAAAAAACATTTAATTAATGATTAAATAATTTAATGATGACAAAACCTTTAATGAGGAAAGAAGTAATTTCAGAAAAAATAAAAAGGGTAAAATGTCAAAAAAAAAAAAGTGAAAGCAGCTATCGATCGACATTTGAAAAAATGCTACTTGAAATAACATCACGAAAAATGGTAAGCGCTACGAAAAACTCTAAACACTAGTACTTAATTACCAAATGCTCGTACTCTTCACTCGCTAATTTCATCCGCTAGTTACATCTCATAATGTACAAACCACTAATTGGTACATAATAATATGCATGTTTTTGGAACTATTCTAGTATCCAAACTTCACGGAACACATTATTAAACACGGACCATTCAATGCCTCGAATTTTTTCCCAATAATCTTGTTCATCGCAAATATTTTGTTTGTGGATATTAGCAAAGCTTATGTGTGTAAACTTCAATGGTGTAGTATAGTGAAAAAGCAAAAATACATAAATGAATAAATCACAACCACAATTGATTTTCCAACTACAAATATTCATGATACTTCACAAGAAAGATATTCACGACTTGCAAAAATTAATGATTCAAATATTAAAAGCACAATGTTCATTTTGCATTATTTATTGATATAAGGTAGTACAAACTAATACAAAAGGTATCCAAAAGTAAAATACAATAACGTAATTTATTTATATTGTTGGGGGTGTGGAATGACACTGTTTGGTTCCTCACACCCTCTACTATATGAATTTTGTGCCTTAGGTGTGCATGCGGGAGGATTATTCTTGCTACATGCAGTATGGGTCCCCTTCTTGTATTGGTGGTGTCTTATATCTTTATCCTCCATGCTTCTGAGTTGTAGTTTGCATTTTGGGTGAAAAGTGAGCAAATCACAAGAGCAACAAAGAACACACCCAACATTGCCTTTGACATTGCCATAATCAATGAGGAAAGAAAATGAATTTGCAATGATTAATTTAATCGCGACAACTTCATTTGCTTTGGGGTTCATAAACATTAAAATAGTGTATTTCTTACCTTCTATAGCTAAGTGGTTGGTGATCAATGTATGTTATATACAATTGTGAACTTCCTCTTACTAACTAACCCCATATGTAATTTTAAATTAGTGACACTTAAGCATAATAATCTGACATTATCCTAATTTATCATCATTGGCATAGTTAAAAAATAAATAATAATCAAAATCAACCATTTTGTTAATGCATATCATTTCAATTCTTGAAATTGAATTCTTCAATTATTCTTTAATATGACATTTTTGGTGATTAAATCACAAGCTGAAAAGAAAAATCAAATCAGCACGTTTAATTCAGTATAAAATAAAAAAATGAAGTCAAAAAATATGATTGTAAATTATTTGAATTTGGAAATATAAATAATAACATATTCCTACAAAATATTGAAATAATTTTTGGAAATAAAAATCAAATGTATCAAATAATTAATCAAATTTAGTAACCAATTCAATATCATATGTATATTTGCGAAACCGAGAGCACTTGGATGAGATGGTAGGGGTCTCTTCTAAGCAACAAGGCCTTGGGTTGAATCTAACCTTGGGCACTGCAATGATGTTACTCTCATTTGAAGGCGGCTTCGCCGATTGAAGTCTGAATTCAAAAACACCAAGAAAGCAAATCGGTCAATCAATGAGTATCGATGAGGATTCATGCTCTTGGCGATTCACTACTATCAATTGGGGAAAACATCAGCGATCAAGGCGAATTGATTTATTCTCGATGGCCTCCTGAGGAGTATAATCCTTTCATCATGATGATCTATGGAAAGGATTTTCCCACTATTTACGAGGTTGAAGCATTGCTTCTTGTACAAGAAAGCACAATTTGAAAAACATCACCAAGAGTTATCAAATACTAATGTAGCTGCTAACATAGCACATACCTCCAATGGTGGCGTAGTGGTGGATTCAACTAAAGAGGCCATGGCCGAGGCTTTAGAAGCCGTGGCGGATCAGTGGTCAATACAACAACAACACTCCTGCTGCGGAACCATTGGTGGAAGGCCAACTTGCCAACTACGTGGCAATATGGTCTGCTTGTGATGGATTGTTGGCATCGTTTCAAAGAGAACCGTGCAAAGACTAATTCCAAGTCTCGACAATCTAAGTGCGAAGATCGAACAACAAGAAAGATGATGCGAGACAAACCTAGCACATCTGCTCGACCAGAGTCAATTTTGCAGCGGTGTAGGTGAAGAAATTACAACTTCCAATCAAGATGAAGAGGATTGGTTCAATGACACAGAGTGCATCCCATCACGTTACTCCCAATAGTGATAATCTAGACACTAGAACTCCATACAATGGCACCACACAAGTATCAATGGGAAAGCTTGATCCGAGAAATTCCCTTTGATCCTAGAAGTAAAACTTAAACTTAACAAATTGCTTCATGTGCCAAATATTAAGCGTAACTTACTATACGTGTTTAGATTTGTGAGAGATAATAAAGTCTTCTTTGAGTTTCACTCTAAGTACTACCTTGTTAAATGTTAGGAAACTAAGCGTGTATTGCTCAAAGGCATGGAGGGTCGTGATGGGTTGTATTCCTTCAAGGCCTCTCCATTCAGGATGGCAATCAAGCCAAGATTGAAGATCAAATCTCGTGAAAGTCTAAATCAAAATCTCATAGTGTAGAAATGTCAATAGATAAGTGCATGCTGTATGGTGATAATAATACTCAAGTCAATTCTAATCTTTGTTTACGGTTTATGTCTGATGAAGCTCACCTAGTGAGACTAGTTCAAAGGCCTTAAGTGACTATAAGTTGTGGCACTCAAGGCTTGGTCATGCCAATGTAAAGTCTGTCCTTTCTATATTGAAATCTTGTAATGTTTCCCATCTAATAAATCTAAGATACCTTTGTGTAAATCTTGTTGTATGGGCAAAGCTCACAGATTATTTGCTCCACCTTCTAACACTACATACACTCATGCATTTGAATTAGTTCACCTTGACTTGTGGGGACCCTCTCCCTCACCTACTAAGTCGGGCTATAAATATTATATTGCTTTTGTGGATGCTTACACTAAGTTTTCACAATTTGTACTTATTTGAAAACCAAATCAGTGCTTTACATGCCTTCAAGCAATTCCAAGCCCTAGTCAAAACCCAATTTCAAGCAACTATTAAAAGGTGTACAATCAGATTTTGGGGAGAATACCGACCATTTACAAAGTATTTGGCTCTTTGAAGGCATAGAACACGGTGACACTGCCTCATACATCTCACAATGTATTAGGTTAAAAGAAGTAATTTCAAAAATAAAAATAAAAAGAGTAAAAATGTCAACAAAATAAAGTAAACACTATCGCTAGCGTTTAAAAATCTTTGCTTGTAGTAGTGTCTAAAAAGCTAAGCGCTAGTACTTACCAAAGCGCGTACTCTTCACACGCTATTTTCATTCGCTAGTTTTATACGCTATCTGCGGATGGGGCCAGCATGCAAACAAAGCGAAGTCATAATATACAAACCACTAATTGGTACATAATAATATGCATGTTTTTGGAACTATTAAAGTATCCAAACTTCACGGAAAACATTATTAAACACGTATCATTCAATGCCTCGAGTTTTTTTCCCAATAATTCTATTCATCACAAATATTTGGTTTGTGGATATTAGCAAAGCTTATGTGTGTAAACTTCAATGGTGTAGTATAGTGAAAAAGCAAAAATACATAAATAAATAAAACACAACCAATGTAATTTCATTTATATTGCATGGGGTCGGGAACGACACCTGTTTATTACCTCACACCCTCTACTATATGGATTTTGTGCATTAGGTGTGCATGCACCAGGATTCTTCTTGCTACATCTGTTTCCGTCCCCTCCTTCTATTAGTGGGTATCTTATATCTTTATCTATTCCATCATCGATTAAGGAATCGCTATGGACTCTTTTCCATCCTTGATTAAGAGTTCGTTTGTAAACTCCTTTTAAGCTCCATGATTCTGATTTTAGTTTCAGCATTAACATTTTGGGTGAAAAGTGAGCAAATCACAAGAGCAACACAGAAAGCACCCAACATTGCCTTTGACATTGCCATAATCAATGAGGAAAAAAATATGAATTTGAAATGATTAATTTAACTGCGACAATTTCATTTGCTTTGGGGTTTTTGCATGCATTTAAATAGTGTATTTCTTTCCTTCTATAACTCGTGGCTGGTGAAATGTATGCTATATACAATTGTAAAATTCCTCTCACTAACTAATCTCATGTGTAATTTTAAATTAGTGACACTTAAGCATAATATTCTGACATTATCCTAATTTATCATTGTTGGCAGAGTTAAAAAATAATTAATAATCAAAATCAACCATATTGTTAATGCATATCATTTCAATTACAGAAGCTGAATCAAGTCAATTATTCTTTGACATAACCCTTTTGGCAGAAAATCACAACTGAAAAGAAAAATCAAATCAGCACATTTAATTCAGCATAAAATAAAAAAAATGAAGTTAACAAATATGATTGTAAATGAATTGAATTTGGATATATATATTAACATATTCATGCAAAATTTTGAAATAATTTTTGGAAATATAAATCAAATGTATCAAATAATTAATCAAATTTACTAACCATGTATATTTGCGAGAAACCCGACCACAGGACTTGGCGATGTTAAATGTATATTTGCGGTGAGCTTTGTCGCCCGATTGTGGGGTTAGGGTTTTAGGGTTTGTGATGAGCTTTATCGCCAATTGTGGTCTACTCATTTCGAGAATTCCCGGTTTATACCAAAAATGTATAATTCAGAATATATAACTTCGACACAATAAAATCAAAAAATGGAAAATCAATTTTTTCCATAATACCACATGTTTCCTGTTATACCCAAAGTAAGTATTAATTACTTTGGATATTATATTTTAGTTACTTTATATACATTCATACAGCAGCGGTGACAACATTCGGCTTTGTTTGGCGTGGCCATCGCGGATAGCGAGATAAAACTAGGGAATGAAAATAGCGTGTGAAGAGTCTGGCGCCTTTGGTAAGTACTAGCGTTTAGCATTTTTAGACACTACTACAAGCGACATTTTTTTAAACGCTAGCGGATAGTGTTTACTTTATTTTGTTGACATTTTTACCCTTTTTATATTTTTTAAAATTACTTATCTTTTCTCATTAAACATTTTGTCATCATTAAAAAATTTAATCATTAATTAAATATCTTTTTATGTCATTTTACATTTATCAGCTATTTTAACCGCTAATTTAATCATTAATTAAAATTCTGCACATCAGTTAGAAGGAGAAAGACACAATGTTGTTATTTCAATATTCAAGCAAAGAAAGGTAAATTTGGTTATAGGTATCTACTCCAAAAGGTATAAATTATTTCCTATCATTTACTTCTCATTGCTTACTTTTGCATGGCATTGGGTGATGCATGTCTTTGTCAACCGTATTGATTTTTCCCAATTTCCATTTGATCTAGGAGGTATGTTGGTATTGATTTGAGTTCTTTCTTTATCACAGGATACATTGGAGATGCCGTAAAAAAAAAAAGAGGATACAATGGAGATCAAATTTGAGGGCCAATTTCTTCAAGACCGAGGGAATGATGTGGGACATAAGAGCATTAAGAGAATCTAAATTATTTAAATTAGAATGAGCTTTATTTTATTTTAAGATGACTTTATCTTAGTTTATGTTGACATTGGGGATTTTGGTGTTTGTGTGTACACCTTTGACATAGGCACCATGGTGTGCAAGGTGTGTAGCTTAGGCACAACCCCAAGTATTTAAGAAACTTTTGTACATTGATCTTATCATCCTCTTGGATGTGGCGATTTCTTCATCTTCTGCCTAATTCCATTTCTATGTTTCTTCCCGTTATCTTTTTATCTTTGTTATTGTTGATTCAAGAAATACACTTGGTTAGATCCTTCATTCATCATGAAATCAATTAGATCTTGTGTGTATAATATGCATGTTTTTCCCAATAATTCTATTCATCGAAAATATTTTGTTTGTGGATATTAGCAAAGCTTATGTGTGTAAACTTCAATGGTGTAGTATAGTGAAAAGAAAAAATACATAAGTAAATAAATCACAACCACAATTGATTTTCCAAATACAAATATTCATGATACTTCACAAGAAACATATTCACGACTTGCAAAATTTAATGATACAAATATTATAAAGCGCAATGTTCCTTTTGCATTATTTATTGATATAAGGTTGTACAAACCAATACAAAAGGTATCCAAAATTAAAATACAACCAACGTAATTTCATTTATATTGTATGGGGTGGGAGCGACACTGTTTATTACCTCACACCCTCTACTATATGGATTTTGTGCATTAGGTGTGCATGCACGAGATTCTTCTTGCTACATCTGTTTTAGTCCCTCCTTCTATTGGTGGGTATCTTATATCTTTATCTATTCCATCATCAATTTAGGAATCGCTATGGACTCTTTTCCATCCTTGATTAAGAGTTAGTTGTAAACTCCTTTTTGCTCCATGATTACGGTTTTAGTTTGACATTAACATTTTGGGTGAAAAGTGAGCAAATCACAAGAGCAACAAGAAAGCACCCAACATTGCCTTTGACATTGCCATAATCAATGAGGAAAAAAATATGAATTTGAAATGATTAATTTAACGCGACAATTTCATTTGCTTTGGGGTTTTTGCATGCATTTAAATAGTGTATTTCTTTCCTTCTATAACTTCGTATTTGGTGAAATGTATGCTATATACAATTGTAAAATTCCTCTCACTAACTAATCTCATGTGTAATTTTAAATTAGTGACACTTAAGCATAATATTACGACATTATCCTAATTTATCATTGTTGTGAGTTAAAAACTAATTAATAATCAAAATCAACCATATTGTTATTGCATATCATTTTCAGTGAAGCTGAATCCGTCAATTATTCTTTGACATAACCCTTTTTGTGAGAAAATCACAACTGAAAAGAAAAATCAAATCAGCACATTTTATTCAGCATAAAATAAAAAAAATGAAGTTAACAAATATGATTGTAAATGAATTGAATTTGGATATAAATATTAACATATTCATGCAAAATTTTGAAATAATTTTTGGAAATATAAATCAAATGTATCAAATAATTAATCAAATTTACTAACCATGTATATTTGCGAAAACCCAACCACAGGCACAATGATGTTAAATGTATATTTGCGGTGAGCTTTATCGCGATTGTGGGGTTAGGGTTTAGGGTTTTGTGATGAGCTTTGTCGCCAATTGTGGTCCTACTCAGCTCGAGAATTCCCGGTTTATACCAAAAAATGTATAATTCCAGAATATATAACTCGATACAATAAAATCAAAAAATGGAAAATCAATTTTTTCCATAATACCACATGTTTCCTGTTATACCCAAAGTAAGTATTAATTACTTTGGATATTATATTTAGTTACTTTATATACATTCATACAGCGGTGACAACATTGACAACACACACAAGATCTAATTGATTTCATGATGAATGAAGGATCTAACCAAGTGTATTTCTTGAATCAACAATAACAAAGATAAAAAGATAACGGGGAAGAAACATAGAAATGGAATTAGGCAGGAAGATGAAGAAATCGCCACATCCAAGAGGATGATAAGATCAATGTACAAAAGTTTCTTAAATACTTGGGGTTGTGCCTAAGCTACACACCTTGCACACCATGGTGCCTATGTCAAAGGTGTACACACAAACACCAAAATCCCCCAATGTCAACATAAACTAAGATAAAGTCATCTTAAAATAAAATAAAGCTCATTCTAATTTAAATAATTTAGATTCTCTTAATGCTCTTGTGGTCCACATCATTCCCTCGGTCTTGAAGAAATTCGTCCTCAAATTTGATCTCCATTGTATCCCTCTTTTTTTTTTACGGCATCTCCAATGTATCCTGCATAAAGAAAGAACTCAAATCAATACCAACATATACCTCCTAGATCAAATGGAAATTGGGAAAAATCAATACGGTTGACAAAGACATGCATCACCCAATGCCATGCAAAAGTAAGCAATGAGAAGTAAATGATAGGAAACAATTTATACCTTTTGGAGTAGATACCTATAACCAAATTTACCTTTCTTTGCTTGAATATTGAAATAACAACATTGTGTCTTTCTCCTTCTAACTGATGTGCAGAATTTTAATTAATGATTAAATTAGCGGTTAAAATAGTGATAAATGTAAAATGACCTAAAAGATATTTAATTAATGATTAAATTTTTAATGATGACAAAATGTTTAATGAGAAAAGATAAGTAATTTTAAAAAATATAAAAAGGGTAAAAATGTCAACAAAATAAAGTAAACACTATCCGCTAGCGTTTAAAAAATCTTTGCTTGTAGTAGTGTCTAAAAAGCGCTAAACGCTAGTACTTACCAAAGCGCGTACTCTTCACACGCTATTTTCATTCCCTAGTTTTATACGCTATCAGCGGATGGGCCACGCCAAACAAAGCCGAAGTCATAATATACAAACCACTAATTGGTACATAATAATATGCATGTTTTGGAACTATTCTAGTATCCAAACTTCTTTGAAAGCATTATTAAACACGTATCATTCAATGCCTCGAGTTTTTTCCCAATAATTCTATTCATCGAAATTATTTTGTTTGTGGATATTAGCAAAGCTTATGTGTGTAAACTTCAATGGTGTAGTATAGTGAAAAAAGCAAAAATACATAAGTAAATAAATCACAACCACAATTGATTTTCCAAATACAAATATTCATGATACTTCACAAGAAACATATTCACGACTTGCAAAATTTAATGATACAAATATTATAAGCGCAATGTTCCTTTTGCATTATTTATTGATATAAGGTAGTACAAACCAATACAAAAGGTATCCAAAATTAAAATACAACCAACGTAATTTCATTTATATTGTATGGGGTGGGGAGCGACACATTTATTACCTCACACCCTCTACTATATGGATTTTGTGCATTAGGTGTGCATGCACGAGGATTCTTCTTGCTACATCTGTTTAGTCCCCTCCTTCTATTGGTGGGTATCTTATATCTTTATCTATTCCATCATCAATTTAGGAATCACTTTGTGGACTCTTTTCCATCCTTGATTAAGAGTTCGTTGTAAACTCCTTTTTGCTCCATGATTCTGAGTTTTAGTTTGGCATTAACATTTTGGGTGAAAAGTGAGCAAATCACAAGAGCAACAAAGAAAGCACCCAACATTGCCTTTGACATTGCCATATTCAATGAGGAAAAAAATATGAATTTGAAATGATTAATTTAACGCGACAATTTCATTTGCTTTGGGGTTTTGCATGCATTTAAATAGTGTATTTCTTTTCTTCTATAACTCGTGGTTGGTGAAATGTATGGTATATACAATTGTAAAATTCCTCTCACTAACTAATCCAATGTGTAATTTTAAATTAGTGAAACTTAAGCATAATAATCGACATTATCCTAATTTATCATTGTTGGTGAGTTAAAAAATAATTAATAATCAAAATCAACTATATTGTTAATGCATATCATTTTCATTGCGAGGCCTGAATCAAATCAATTATTCTTTGACATAACACTTTTGGCAGATAATCACAACTAAAAAGAAAAATCAAATCAGCACATTTAATTAAGCATAAAATAAAAAAAAATGAAGTTAACAAATATGATTGTAAATGAATTGAATTTGGAAATATAAATATTAACATAATCATGCAAAATTTTGATATAATTTTTGGAAATATAAATCAAATGTATCAAATAATTAATCAAATTTACTAACAATGTATATTTACGAGAAACCAGTCTTGGGCACTTGTGTGATGTTAAATGTATATTTGCGGTGAGCTTTTCGCGATTGTGGGGATAGGGTTTAGGGTTTGATGGTGAGCTTTGTCGCCAATTGTCGTATTACTCATTTCGAGGATTCGGTTTATACAAAAAAATGTATAATTCCAAAATATATAACTCGACACAATAATATCAATAAATGGAAAATCGATTTTTCCATAATTCCACATGTTTCTTGTTATACTTAAAGTAAGTATTAATTACTTTGGATATTATATTTTACTTACTTTATATAGATTCATACACGACAGTGACAACACAAATAAGAGTCTAGTTTAGAGTACTAAACTATATATCTTACTAAAGGGTAGAAAGATAAGTTGATAAATAATAAAATAGAATTAGTGATTATTATCTCGTTTTCCATTCTTTAAAATATGGCCAAATATTAAGGATTTTAAAAACAACAAGCATACGCAATAATTCACCATACAAAAAAAAGAAAGCTTGATTCAACATTGATAAAATCTAACCAGGCTAGTTTACTATGAAGAAACACACATAATATTAGGGATTTTAAAACAATAATTCACGCAAGAATTTTGTCTGACCACGAAGTCACCAACATTCGGCTAGTTTACTACTAACCACTTAATTAAACAATTTTGGTTAGTTGGCTCTAGCCACCAAATTACAGGGGATTTGGTTATTAATATAAAGTAGGAAATTGTTCGTTATACTTGTAGCTAAAAAAGGTGACACTATAATGTAGCGCTAACATCTTAATTATGTGGTCGTCATACATTTTACTAAATTACTTAAAAGCAAACACAAATTATGTGGTCGTCCTACAAGTTACTAAATTACTAAAAATCACACAATATAATGTAGCGCTAACATCTAACCACAAAGTCACTTAACTTCGGTTAGTTTACTACTAGCCACATAATGAAACAATTCTGGTTAGTTGGCTCTAGCCACCTAATTATAAAATATGAAATTGGTCGTTATACTAACCACATAATATGAAACTGACTATTAAACTAAGGAAGCAGGTGCTTACTTATATATATATATATATATATATATATATATATATATATATATATATATATATATATATATATAGGAACTTGCGAAATTTTTTTAAAGAAATGAATAAAGAAGAAGGATGAAAGTATAGAAACACGAAGAAGGAAAAGAATAGGAGCGAGAGAAAGAAGCAAGAGGAATAAGCTGCTGTAGAAAAAAAAGGAGAAGGGACAAATAATAGGAACCAACAATAAAAAATTAAGCATGAAATTAAAATTGTCCCTTACAAATAGGAATTATTTTAATTACTAATTAAATTTAATTATTAGGTAGAATATTTGAGAGTACCATAATACCATTATTGAATAATAACCATTGGATGCAATTTAATTAAAATATTGAACATCCAATGGCTCAAATTAATTTATTAAGAGTTACTAAGCCAAAAGTTTAGTAACATAATTTGTAGCCGTTTAGTTACATTAATCTATATGAAAATTTCCCTCCGGCCTCTTTGCTAGCGAGTGTAGTGAAGGGAAGCAAGGTCTTGCTGTCTGCATTGCCACCATCACTGTTAGCAGACGATACTGCGAACCAAATAGTACATAGTCCATCTGTATTGTTGATGCTCACAACTTGCATCTTAATCTTCTTATTAATTTTAATATTTCAATATCCCACTTTCATTATTTTTCTAGTATTGCTTTGTTGTATGATTATTAGTGAGCATTTTTAAAACACCACATTCATTATTGTCTTTGTGGATTGGTGTGATGTAGAAAGTGAAAACATTGGCATAAACTTAGAAATAGTTACTTACTCTATATTGTCAATTACGTTGTATTTTGTTTGTTCTTTGAAGAGCATAAGTTTTTTGGAGCTTGTTTTATTTCCTTGTAGAACAAAAAAAACACGTGCACCAATAGTAGGTAGGAAATGAAATTACTTGTGTCGAGTGAGCTTTGGGCTGGGGTGGAACTTGCTAGAAGCTCTTCTCTCTAACTCAAGATCTGCACTTATATGCTCAGGGAAAAGAGATTTGGACTCACTGCCACCTTCAAACCCTTTTTCTAGATCTTCTCTTCCACACCTCTCTCGTGTCTTTCCATCAAGGGCCGTTTTTGCCTTTGCAGATTGAAAGCGTGTCCATGCTAGCCATCCCATCCCTCCCTTCTATGGATGCGAACAAATCCAATAAATGAAGAGCATTTAATGGTGTGCTCAATCTGAATTTTTTTGTGTATTCAATCTTTAAATTTTTGTTAATATAATTTTTATTTTATGTTTTTGGTTTCTGTAATTGTGAACTTGAATTTTTTGTATGATTTTATTGATTTTTTGTTAATTTTTTATATCTGTAACTTTTATTGATTCCCTTGAAAATTGTGGATTTTTTGATTTGTGTATTTTTTGTTTTCTGTATTGTAGTTATGTAAATTCAATTGAATTTTTGAAATAAGAAATTGTTTTTTAAAGATAAAATTCACTTGAAGTAGTGTCAGAAAAAAATGTTAAACGCTAGTACTTAATTACCAAATGCGCATACTCTTCACTGCTAATTTCATTCGCTAGTTTCATACACTCTGGCTAATACCGAAGTCATAATGTACAAACCACTAATTGATAAATAATAATATGCATGTTTTGGAACTATTCTAGTATCCAAACTTCACGGAAAACATTATTAAACACGGATCATTCAATGCCTCGAGCTTTTTCCCAATAATGCTATTCATCACAACTATATTGTTTAGCAAAGCTTATGTGTGTAAACTTCAATGGCGAGTATAGTGAAAAAGCAAAAATACATAAATAAATAAATCACAACCACAATTGATTTTCCAACTACAAGTATTCAAGATACTTCACAAGAAACATATTCACGACTTGCAAAAATTAATGATTCAAAAATTAAAAGCACAGTGTTCCTTTTGCATTATTTATTGATATAAGGTTGTAGAAACCAATACAAAAGGTATCCAAAAGAAAAATACAACCAACGTAATTTCATTTATATTGTTGGGGGTGGGAGCGACACTGTTTACTACCTCACACCCTTTACTATATGGATTTTGTGCCTTAGGTGTGCATGCGTGAGATTCTTCTTGCTACATCTCTTTGGGTCATCTTCTCCTATTGTGGGTATCCTATATTATTATCATCCATGCTTACAGTTTTAGTTTCAGCATTAGCATTTTGGGTGAAAAGTGAGCAAATTACAAGAGCAAAAAAGAACACACCCAACATTGTCTTTGACATTGCCATAATCAATGAGAAAAAGAAAAAGAATTTGCAATGACTAATTTAACTACGACAACTTCATTTGCTTTGGGGTTTGCATGCATTTAAATAGTGTATTTCTTTTCTTCTATAGCTCGTGGTTGGTGAAATATCTATCTATAATCATACTTTTGTGTAGGCTTCTCAAAACCAAAAATCTGAGGTGTCACAACCTGAGTGATTCAAGGAAAAATTCATTAATGATAATCCTAGGTGGTTTGAACCACTCTACATGGTCAAATGGCCCAATCAACCGTATTAAAAACCTGGACAATAATGCTGACCACATTTAATTCAAAATTTGAAAATGATATCAACAATTAAATGGCCACTCATCCAATTTGGTAACATCTAATCTACTAATAAATCAGAATCATTCTATTCATATCATTCCAATAGAAACGTGTATCATTATGAGTAATAATTGCAGTCATAATTGGAATGAGATATTATTTAATCCCAATGACTAAAATATAGTAATTTTCAATATTAAAAATCTCTTCATCTGGTTCAAATAAAAAATAATATATACGATTTTTAAAATATTGAATGATTGTGATAAAATATAATAAATTTTCAATATTAAAATATTGAATGATTGTAATAAAATATAATAATTTTCCTCGAATTATTTACCATTTCGATTTCAATATACATAACCAAATTTCGAAATTCAAATATGATTTTTATCACTAATTTTTGATCCTTCAATGACATTTATTTTCCATCTTCAACATATTCACTCATATTTAAAATGAATAAAAAAAGAAACTAATTTCAATTTTTTTTGATTTTCGAAAATTAACATAACATACAATTGATTTGAGGAGCTTTTATTTTTGAATTCAAAATCAAATTTTCAAAATAGTGTCATTACTATCATTATTGTCGGTCATCAATATATAAATATCATTATCACTATTCCCTAATATTTGAACTATTGTCTAATGATGCTATTGTCAAAAAAATCAAGTAGTACTCTACAAAAATATTCTAAACTTGCACAACAAAAATTTGGGTTCTATGCGTTTGCACTCCAAAACACAGGCCATATGCTCTTCATTTTTGCATAATATATGTGGGGATTTTCTAATTTGAGGTCTTCAACCTGCTGATTTTTGTTTTATTTTTGTTTTGCGAGTTCTTCAACCATAAAAATTGGTAGGAAGGATCATTGAAGATCTACCAACGTTTTCTTCTATTTTTGTCGATCTTTTTGCACCTATTTTCATAATCTTCCTTTTTCCATTTCTATCTAATTTGGCATCTTTAATGATTTCGTTTCCTACTTCCTTTGATTTTAATCTTCTCACATTCGGGGTTTTCTCTTTTCAAGATTTTAAGGCTTTGAACCCTAACTTATTTGGTTCCCTTCTTCTTCCATTTTGGTCCATATTTTTGGAGTTGCTAGGCTTTTATTTTTAGTTCAAAAATAGTTTTGTTGTCTTGAAATTCATCGACTTTCTCTTTAAACATGCCTCTCTCTTCTCACCCACTCTTTTTCACTGAGCTTTGACTTTCAACTAGAGAGCAGGATATGGGCAATGAGGAGGCGAGAAAAATGAGAGAGAAGATGTGTTAAGTTCTCTTTCAATACATTTTTTTCAAAACATTTATCCAACAAAAGTGATAATTTATTGGGAAATTTTTACTCATAACTAGCACTATATGTTAGCTAGATCTTCATCTTCTTGGTAGTATGCTCTAGCTAATAGCTATTGTGAAAACTCTTATGCGCTACAATGCAAATACTAGATGAAGAATTAGGCTCATTCTATTTCGATATGATTAAGATACTACAATTTGCTACATGGATTATCTTTGTCTATTTTATATTGTCAACTATGTTGTATTTTGATTGTTCTTTGAAGAATGCAAGTTTTCTTGGAGCTTGTTTTATTTCTCTGTAGAACATAAACACGTGCACCAATAGTAAGTATGAAATGAAATTACTTGTGTCGAGTGAGTTTGGACTCAATGCCACCGTTAAACCCTTTTTCTAGATCTTCTCTTCCACACCTCTCTCATCTCTTTGCATCAAGTGCCGTTTTCCCTTTGCTTGATTCGAAACATGTCCATGCTAGCCATCCCCATCCTCCTCCTTCCCCCTTCTATGGATGCGAACAAATTCGGTATATCTGAGCATTAAATGGTGTACTCAATCTGAATTTTTTTTTTTTTCTGTATTGTAGTTATGTAAATTCAATTGAATTTTGAAATAAGAAATTGGTTTTTAAGATAAAATTACTCATATTTAATTTACGGTGCTTTTATTGTTTTTCGATGACTAAAATTTATAAGAAACACTTTTGCGTAGGATTGATTTAGCGCATATGCAGATAATCTAGCGAATAAGCGGATTAGCTAGCGGTTAGAGGATAATCTAGCTGATAGCAAATGATGTGTTTGGTAAAACTAGCGGTTAAAATAGCTGATAAACGTAAAATGACATAAAAAAACATTTAATTAATGATTAAATAATTTAATGATGACAAAACCTTTAATGAGGAAAGAGAAGTAATTTGAGAGAAAAAATAAAAAGGGTAAAATGTCAAAAAAAGTGAAACGCTATCAGTCAGCATTTGAAAAAATGCTACTTGAAGTAGCATCTGAAAAATGGTAAACGCTACCTGAAAAACTCTAAACACTAGTACTTAATTACCAAATGCTCGTACTCTTCACTCGCTAATTTCATCCGCTAGTTACATCTCATAATGTACAAACCACTAATTGGTACATAATAATATGCATGTTTTTGGAACTATTCTAGTATCCAAACTTCACGGAAAACATTATTAAACACGGACCATTCAATGCCTCGAGTTTTTTCCCAATAATGTTGTTCATCGCAAATATTTTGTTTGTGGATATTAGCAAAGCTTATGTGTGTAAACTTCAATGGTGTAGTATAGTGAAAAAGCAAAAATACATAAATGAATAAATCACAACCACAATTGATTTTCCAACTACAAATATTCATGATACTTCACAAGAAAGATATTCACGACTTGCAAAAATTAATGATTCAAATATTAAAAGCACAATGTTCATTTTGCATTATTTATTGATATAAGGTAGTACAAACTAATACAAAAGGTATCCAAAAGTAAAATACAACCAACGTAATTTATTTATATTGTTGGGGGTGTGGAATGACACCTGTTTGGTTCCTCACACCCTCTACTATATGAATTTTGTGCCTTAGGTGTGCATGCAGGAGGATTATTCTTGCTACATCTGTTTGGGTCCCCTTCTTGTATTGACGGATGTCTTATATCTTTATCCTCCATGCTTCTGATTGTAGTTTGCATTTTGGGTGAAAAGTGAGCAAATCACACAAGAGGCAACAAAGAACACACCCAACATTGCCTTTGACATTGCCATAATCAATGAGGAAAAGAAAATGAATTTGCAATGATTAATTTAATCGCGACAACTTCATTTGCTTTGGGGTTATAAACATTTAAATAGTGTATTTCTTACCTTCTATAGCTCGTGGTTGGTGAAATGTATGTTATATACAATTGTGAACTTCCTCTTACTAACTAACCCCATATGTAATTTTAAATTAGTGACACTTAAGCATAATAATCTGACATTATCCTAATTTATCATCATTGGCATAGTTAAAAAATAAATAATAATCAAAATCAACCATTTTGTTAATGCATATCATTTCAATTCTTGAAATTGAATTCTTCAATTATTCTTTAATATGACATTTTTGGCAGTAAATCACAACTGAAAAGAAAAATCAAATCAGCACGTTTAATTCAGCATAAAATAAAAAAATGAAGTCAAAAAATATGATTGTAAATTATTTGAATTTGGAAATATAAATAATAACATATTCCTACAAAATATTGAAATAATTTTTGGAAATAAAAATCAAATGTATCAAATAATTAATCAAATTTAGTAACCAATTCAATATCATATGTATATTTGCAGAAACCCAAGAGCACTTGGATGAGATGGTAGGGGTCTCTTCTAGCTTAACCAAGGCCTTGGGTTCGAATCTAAGCCTTGGGCACACAATGATGTTAAATCTCTTGAGGAGAGTTTTGTCGCGATTGTGGTGCGATAGAGAACAAAACAAAACTCATTGACTTAAAGTCAATGCCAAGTCAAGACAAGTCATTGCCAAGTCAGTTGATGATTCGAGTAAGCAAAAGCCAGCAGAGCTAACACGAGGATACCATTCAAAACAACGCACGAGAAGAGTAAAGCACTCCTCACTCTCTAGAACACATGAAAGTGAGCTCCGGTACATCAAAGCGATGAAGAAATCAAGTGCATCAAATTGAAGAAGCTCACCACTTGTTCATCTAGAAGCATTTGATTAAGCGAATTATGTTTTCAATTTGTTGTACCATTTAGTTATTCGGTTTATCGTAAATGAATCGAATTTGAAGTTTCAAGCTACACTTATAAATAGTGAAGTTCATGCATGTGAGATGATTAATTCATAATGAAATTCACTTGAGTTTTCTCTTTCTGCAAGCTTGAATTTTCCTTTTATGGTATCATTCGCCTTCCTCGATCATTGCTTCGCTTTCGCTTTGTTCTTCATCCATCGTGTTTCAAACTTAACCTCCTTTGTTCAACAATGGCGGAATCCTCTCCAAAATCACAATTCCTTTCAGATCTAGATTCTAATGTGTTTGCACTAAGTGGAAACAAATCGAACACTTCTCCTGGGTTTCTGTCCGCACCGAAGCTTTCTCTCAAGCTCGAAGATAAAAATTTTCTATTGTGGAATCAACAAGTCACCGGCATCATCACATCTTACAACTCCATCGATTGCTCGTGAATCCCACCATACCTCAACAATATGCCTCGGAAGAAGATCGCGAGAGCGAACATCTTCTCCGATGAGTATGAAAAGTGGTTGGTTCGAGGATCAAATGGTGTTTACCTAGCTATTGTCAACACTTTCCGATGCGGTGCTTTCTCGTGTTCTCACCTGCAAACATGCACATCAGGTATGGGATCGTATCCACAACCATTATTACTCTCATTTGAAAGCGAAAACTCGCCAATTGAAGTCTGAATTCAAAAACACCAAGAAAGCAAATCGGTCAATCAATGAGTATCGATGAGGATTCATGCTCTTCTTTGATTCACTCTTGTCAATTGGGAAAACATCAACGATCAAGACAAAATTGATTTATTCTCGATGGCCTCCACGAGGAGTATAATCCTTTCATCATGATGATCTATGGAAAGGATTTTCCCACTATTTACGAGGTTGAAGCATTGCTTCTTGTACAAGAAGCACAATTTGAAAACATCACCAAGAGTTATCAAATACTAATGTAGCGCTAACATAGCACATACCTCCAATGGTGGCGCCGTGGTGGATTCAACTAAAGAGGCCATGGCCGAGGCTTTAGAGGCCGTGGCGGATGCCGTGGTCAATACAACAACACTCTGGCTGCGAGAACCCTCTTTGGTGGAAGGCCAACTTGCCAACTCTGTGGCAATATGGTCACTTGTGATGGATTGTTGGCATCGTTTCAATGAGAACCGTGCCAAAGACTAATTCCAAGTCTCAACAATCTAAGTCGAAGATCGAACAACAAGAAAGATGATGCGAGACAAACCTAGCACATCTGCTCAACCAAGAGTCAATTATGCAGCGGTGTAGGTGAAGAAATTACAACTTCCAATCAAGATGAAGAGGATTGGTTCAATGACACGCAGTGCATCCCATCACGTTACTCCCAATAGTGATAATCTAGACACTAGAACTCCATACAATGGCACCACACAAGTATCAATGGGAAGCGGTCGAGAAAAGTATAAAGCGATGAAAGCGACTACTATTAGGTCTCCCTTTGATCCTAGAGTAAAACTTAAACTTAACAAATTGCTTCATGTGCCAAATATTAAGCGTAACTTACTATACGTGTTTAGATTTGTGAGAGATAATAAAGTCTTCTTTGAGTTTCACTCTAAGTACTACCTTGTTAAATGTTAGGAAACTAAACGTGTATTGCTCAAAGGCATGGAGGGTCGTGATGGGTTGTATTCCTTCAAGGCCTCTCCATTCCGGATGGCAATCAAGCCAAGATTGAAGATCAAATCTCAGCGAAAGTCTAAATCAAAATCTCATAGTGTAGAAATGTCAATAGATAAGTGCATGCTGTATGGTGATAATAATACTCAAGTCAATTCTAATGTTGTTTTTAGTTTGTAATCTGATGAGAAGCTCACCTAGTGAGACTAGTTCAAAGGCCTTAAGTGACTATAAGTTGTGGCACTCAAGGCTTGGTCATGCCAATGTAAAGTCTGTCCTTTCTATATTGAAATCTTGTAATGTTTCCCATCTAATAAATCTAAGATACCTTTGTGTAAATCTTGTTGTATGGGCAAAGCTCACAGATTATTTGCTCCACCTTCTAACACTACATACACTCATGCATTTGAATTAGTTCACACCTTGACTTGTGGGGACCCTCTCCTCACCTACTAAGTCGGGCTATAAATATTATATTGCTTTTGTGGATGCTTACACTAAGTTTTCCTGGCTGTACTTGTTGAAAACCAAATCTGGTGCTTTACATGCCTTCAAGCAATTCCAAGCCCTAGTCAAAACCCAATTTCAAGCAACTATTAAAGCTGTACAATCAGATTTTGGGGGAGAATACCGACCATTTACAAAGTATTTGGCTCTTTGAAGGCATAGAACACGGTGACACCTGCCTCATACATCTCACAATGTATTAGGTTAAAAAGAAGTAATTTCAAAAATAAAAATAAAAAGAGTAAAAATGTCAACAAAATAAAGTAAACACTATCCGCTAGCGTTTAAAAATCTTGCTTGTAGTAGTGTCTAAAAAGCGCTAAAGCGCTAGTACTTACCAAAGCGCGTACTCTTCACACGCTATTTTCATTCGCTAGTTTTTTATACGCTATCTCGCGGATGGGGCGCAGCCAAACAAAGCGAAGTCATAATATACAAACCACTAATTGGTACATAATAATATGCATGTTTTTGGAACTATTAAAGTATCCAAACTTCACGGAAAACATTATTAAACACGTATCATTCAATGCCTCGAGTTTTTTTCCCAATAATTCTATTCATCACAAATATTTGGTTTGTGGATATTAGCAAAGCTTATGTGTGTAAACTTCAATGGTGTAGTATAGTGAAAAAGCAAAAATACATAAATAAATAAAACACAACCAATGTAATTTCATTTATATTGTATGGGGTCGGGAACGACACCTGTTTATTACCTCACACCCTCTACTATATGGATTTTGTGCATTAGGTGTGCATGCACCAGGATTCTTCTTGCTACATCTGTTTAGTCCCTCCTTCTATTAGTGGGTATCTTATATCTTTATCTATTCCATCATCGATTAAGGAATCGCTATGGACTCTTTTCCATCCTTGATTAAGAGTTCGTTGTAAACTCCTTTTCGCTCCATGATTACAGTTTTAGTTTCAGCATTAACATTTTGGGTGAAAAGTGAGCAAATCACAAGAGCAACACAGAAAGCACCCAACATTGCCTTTGACATTGCCATAATCAATGAGGAAAAAAATATGAATTTGAAATGATTAATTTAACCGCGACAATTTCATTTGCTTTGGGGTTTTTGCATGCATTTAAATAGTGTATTTCTTTCCTTCTATAACTCGTGGCTGGTGAAATGTATGCTATATACAATTGTAAAATTCCTCTCACTAACTAATCTCATGTGTAATTTTAAATTAGTGACACTTAAGCATAATATTCTGACATTATCCTAATTTATCATTGTTGGCAGAGTTAAAAAATAATTAATAATCAAAATCAACCATATTGTTAATGCATATCATTTCAATTCTGGAAACTGAATCCGTCAATTATTCTTTGACATAACCCTTTTGGCAGAAAATCACAATTGAAAAGAAAAATCAAATCAGCACATTTAATTCAGCATAAAATAAAAAAAATGAAGTTAACAAATATGATTGTAAATGAATTGAATTTGGATATAAATATTAACATATTCATGCAAAATTTTGAAATAATTTTTGGAAATATAAATCAAATGTATCAAATAATTAATCAAATTTACTAACCATGTATATTTGCAGAAACCCAGCCCTGGGCACGCAGCAGTGTTAAATGTATATTTGCAGTGAGCTTTGTCGCGATTGTGGGGTTAGGGTTTAGGGTTTGTGATGAGCTTTGACGCCAATTGTGGTCCTACTCAGCTCGAGGATTCCCGGTTTATACCAAAAAATGTATAATTCCAGAATATATAACTCGACACAATAAAATCAAAAAATGGAAAATCAATTTTTTCCATAATACCACATGTTTCCTGTTATACCCAAAGTAAGTATTAATTACTTTGGATATTATATTTTAGTTACTTTATATACATTCATACACGGCAGTGACAGCATTGACAACACACACAGGATCTAATTGATTTCATGATGAATGAAGGATCTAACCAAGTGTATTTCTTGAATCAACAATAACAAAGATAAAAAGATACTTGGGAAGAAACATAGAAATGGAATTAGGCAGGAAGATGAAGAAATCGCCACATCCAAGAGGATGATAAGATCAATGTACAAAAGTTTCTTAAATACTTGGGGTTGTGCCTAAGCTACACACCTTGCACACCATGGTGCCTATGTCAAAGGTGTACACACAAACACCAAAATCCCCCAATGTCAACATAAACTAAGATAAAGTCATCTTAAAATAAAATAAAGCTCATTCTAATTTAAATAATTTAGATTCTCTTAATGCTCTTGCGGTCCACATCATTCCCTCGGTCTTGAAGAAATTCGTCCTCAAATTTGATCTCCATTGTATCCCTCTTTTTTTTATGGCATCTCCAATGTATCCTGCATAAAGAAAGAACTCAAATCAATACCAACATACCTCCTAGATCAAATGGAAATTGGGAAAAATCAATACGGTTGACAAAGACATGCATCACCCAATGCCATGCAAAAGTAAGCAATGAGAAGTAAATGATAGGAAATAATTTATACCTTTTGGAGTAGATACCTATAACCAAATTTACCTTTCTTTGCTTGAATATTGAAATAACAACATTGTGTCTTTCTCCTTCTAAGCGATGTGCGAGAATTTTAATTAATGATTAAATTAGCGGTTAAAATAGTGATAAATGTAAAATGACATAAAAGATATTTAATTAATGATTAAATTTTTAATGATGACAAAATGTTTAATGAGAAAAGATAAGTAATTTTAAAAAATATAAAAAGGTAAAAATGTCAACAAAATAAAGTAAACACTATCCGCTAGCGTTTAAAAAATCTTTGCTTGTAGTAGTGTCTAAAAAGCGCTAAGCGCTAGTACTTACCAAAAGCGCGTACTCTTCACACGCTATTTTCATTCCCTAGTTTTATCTACGCTATCCGCGGATGGGCCACGCCAAACAAAGCCGAAGTCATAATATACAAACCACTAATTGGTACATAATAATATGCATGTTTTTGGAACTATTCTAGTATCCAAACTTCACTGAAAGCATTATTAAACACGTATCATTCAATGCCTCGAGTTTTTTCCCAATAATTCTATTCATCGAAAATATTTTGTTTGTGGATATTAGCAAAGCTTATGTGTGTAAACTTCAATGGTGTAGTATAGTGAAAAAGAAAAAATACATAAGTAAATAAATCACAACCACAATTGATTTTCCAAATACAAATATTCATGATACTTCACAAGAAACATATTCACGACTTGCAAAATTTAATGATACAAATATTATAAGCGCAATGTTCCTTTTGCATTATTTATTGATATAAGGTAGTACAAACCAATACAAAAGGTATCCAAAATTAAAATACAACCAACGTAATTTCATTTATATTGTATGGGGTGGGGAACGACACCTGTTTATTACCTCACACCCTCTACTATATGGATTTTGTGCATTAGGTGTGCATGCACCAGGATTCTTCTTGCTACATCTGTTTCAGTCCCCTCCTTCTATTGGTGGGTATCTTATATCTTTATCTATTCCATCATCAATTTAGGAATCACTGTGGACTCTTTTCCATCCTTGATTAAGAGTTCGTTGTAAACTCCTTTTTGCTCCATGATTACAGTTTTAGTTTCAGCATTAACATTTTGGGTGAAAAGTGAGCAAATCACAAGAGCAACAAAGAAAGCACCCAACATTGCCTTTGACATTGCCATAATCAATGAGGAAAAAAATATGAATTTGAAATGATTAATTTAACCGCGACAATTTCATTTGCTTTGGGGTTTTTGCATGCATTTAAATAGTGTATTTCTTTTCTTCTATAACTCGTGGTTGGTGAAATGTATGGTATATACAATTGTAAAATTCCTCTCACTAACTAATCCCATGTGTAATTTTAAATTAGTGAAACTTAAGCATAATAATCTGACATTATCCTAATTTATCATTGTTGGCAGAGTTAAAAAATAATTAATAATCAAAATCAACCATATTGTTAATGCATATCATTTCAATTCTGGAAACTGAATCCGTCAATTATTCTTTGACATAACACTTTTGGCAGATAATCACAACTAAAAAGAAAAATCAAATCAGCACATTTAATTCAGCATAAAATAAAAAAAATGAAGTTAACAAATATGATTGTAAATGAATTGAATTTGGAAATATAAATATTAACATAATCATGCAAAATTTTGATATAATTTTTGGAAATATAAATCAAATGTATCAAATAATTAATCAAATTTACTAACCATGTATATTTGCAAGAAACCAGTCTTGGGCACGCAGTTGTAATGTTAAATGTATATTTGCAGTGAGCTTTTTCGCCGATTGTGGGGATAGGGTTTAGGGTTTGATGGTGAGCTTTGTCGCCAATTGTCGTATTACTCAGCTCGAGGATTCCCGGTTTATACAAAAAAATGTATAATTCCAAAATATATAACTCGACACAATAATATCAATAAATGGAAAATCGATTTTTTCCATAATTCCACATGTTTCTTGTTATACTTAAAGTAAGTATTAATTACTTTGGATATTATATTTTACTTACTTTATATAGATTCATACACGACAGTGACAACACAAATAAGAGTCTAGTTTAGAGTACTAAACTATATATCTTACTAAAGGGTAGAAAGATAAGTTGATAAATAATAAAATAGAATTAGTGATTATTATCTGGTTTTCCATTCTTTAAAATATGGCCAAATATTAAGGATTTTAAAAACAACAAGCATACATAATAATTCACCATACAAAAAGAAGGAAAGCAGATTCAACATTGATAAAATCTAACCAGAGCTAGTTTACTATGAAGAAACACACATAATATTAGGGATTTTAAAACAATAATGCACGCAAGAATTTTTGTCGACCACGAAGTCACCAACATTCGGCTAGTTTACTACTAACCACTTAATTAAACAATTTTGGTTAGTTGGCTCTAGCCACCAAATTACAGAGGATTTGGTTATTAATATAAAGTAGGAAATTGTTCGTTATACTTGTAGCTAAAAAGGTGACACTATAATGTAGCGCTAACATCTTAATTATGTGGTCGTCATACATTTTACTAAATTACTTAAAAGCAAACACAAATTATGTGGTCGTCCTACAAGTTACTAAATTACTAAAAATCACACAATATAATGTAGCGCTAACATCTAACCACAAAGTCACTTAACCGGTTAGTTTACTACTAGCCACATAATGAAACAATTATGGTTAGTTGGCTCTAGCCACCTAATTATAAAATATGAAATTGGTCGTTATACTAACCACATAATATGAAATGACTATTAAACTAAGGAAGCAGTGTGCTTATATATATATATATATATATAGGAACTTGCGAATTTTTTTAAAGAAATGAATAAAGAAGAAGGATGAAAGTATAGAAACACGAAGAAGGAAAAGAATAGGAGCGAGAAAGAAGCAAGAGGAATAGGTCACAGTAAAAAAAAAAAAAGGAGAAGGGACAAATAATAGGAACCAACAATAAAAATTAAGCATGAAATTAAAATTGTCCCTTACAAATAGGAATTATTTTAATTACTAATTAAATTTAATTATTAGGTAGAATATTTGAGAGTACCATAATACCATTATTGAATAATAACCATTGGATGCAATTTAATTAAAATATTGAACATCCAATGGCTCAAATTAATTTATTAAGAGTTACTAAGCCAAAAGTTTAGTAACATAATTTGTAGCCGTTTAGTTACATTAATCTATATGAAAATTTCCCTCCCGGCCTCTTTGCTAGCGAGAGTGTAGTGAAGGGAAAGCAAGGTCTTGCTGTCTGCATTGCCACCATCAACTTTGTTAGCGGGCGATCTGCGAACCAAATAGTACATAGTCCATCTGTATTGTTGATGCTCACAACCTGCATCTTAATCTTCTTATTAATTTTAATATTTCAATATCCCACTTTCATTATTTTTCTAGTATTGCTTTGTTGTATGATTATTAGTGAGCATTTTTTAAAACACCACATTCATTATTGTCTTTGTGGATTGATTTGTGATGTAGAGTGAAAACATTGGCATAAACTTAGAAATAGTTACTTACTCTATATTGTCAATTATGTTGTATTTTGTTGTTCTTTGAAAAGCATAAGTTTTTTGGAGCTTGTTTTATTTCCCTGTAGAACAAAAAAAACACGTGCACCAATAGTAGGTAGGAAATGAAATTACTTGTGTCGAGTGAGCTTTGGGCTGGGGCGGAACTTGCTAGAAGCTCTTCTCTCTAACTCAAGATCTGCACTTATATGCTCAGGGAAAAGAGATTTGGACTCACTGCCACCTTCAAACCCTTTTTCTAGATCTTCTCTTCCACACCTCTCTCGTGTCTTTCCATCAAGGGCCGTTTTTGCCTTTGCAGATTCGAAACGTGTCCATGCTAGCCATCCCATCCCCTCCCTTCTATGGATCTGAACAAATCCAATAAATGAAGAGCATTTAATGGTGTGCTCAATCTGAATTTTTTTGTGTATTCAATCTTTAAATTTTTGTTAATATAATTTTTATTTTATGTTTTTGGTTTCTGTAATTGTGAACTTGAATTTTTTGTATGATTTTATTGATTTTTTGTTAATTTTTTATATCTGTAACTTTTATTGATTCCCTTGAAAATTGTGGATTTTTGATTTGTGTATTTTTGTTTTTCTGTATTGTAGTTATGTAAATTCAATTGAATTTTTGAAATAAGAAATTGTTTTTAAAGATAAAATTCACTTGAAGTAGTGTCGAGAAAAAATGTTAAGCGCTAAACGCTAGTACTTAATTACCAAATGCGCATACTCTTCTTTGCTAATTTCATTCGCTAGTTTCATACGCTCTGGCTAATACCGAAGTCATAATGTACAAACCACTAATTGATAAATAATAATATGCATGTTTTTGGAACTATTCTAGTATCCAAACTTCACGGAAAACATTATTAAACACGGATCATTCAATGCCTCGAGCTTTTTCCCAATAATGCTATTCATCGCAACTATATTGTTTAGCAAAGCTTATGTGTGTAAACTTCAATGGCGAGTATAGTGAAAAAGCAAAAATACATAAATAAATAAATCACAACCACAATTGATTTTCCAACTACAAGTATTCAAGATACTTCACAAGAAACATATTCACGACTTGCAAAAATTAATGATTCAAAAATTAAAAGCACAGTGTTCCTTTTGCATTATTTATTGATATAAGGTTGTAGAAACCAATACAAAAGGTATCCAAAAGTAAAATACAACCAACGTAATTTCATTTATATTGTTGGGGGTGGGGAACGACACCTGTTTACTACCTCACACCCTTTACTATATGGATTTTGTGCCTTAGGTGTGCATGCAGTGAGATTCTTCTTGCTACATCTCTTTGGGTCATCTTCTCCTATTGTGGGTATCCTATATTATTATCATCCATGCTTACAGTTTTAGTTTCAGCATTAGCATTTTGGGTGAAAAGTGAGCAAATTACAAGAGCAAAAAAGAACACACCCAACATTGTCTTTGACATTGCCATAATCAATGAGAAAAAGAAAAAGAATTTGCAATGACTAATTTAACTACGACAACTTCATTTGCTTTGGGGTTTGCATGCATTTAAATAGTGTATTTCTTTTCTTCTATAGCTCGTGGTTGGTGAAATATCTATCTATAATCATACTTTTGTGTAGGCTTCTCAAAACCAAAAATGCGAGGTGTCACAACTTTGAGTGATTCAAGGAAAAATTCATTAATGATAATCCTAGGTGGTTTGAACCACTCTACATGGTCAAATGGCCCAATCAACCGTATTAAAAACCTGGACAATAATGCTGACCACATTTAATTCAAAATTTGAAAATGATATCAACAATTAAATGGCCACTCATCCAATTTGGTAACATCTAATCTACTAATAAATCAGAATCATTCTATTCATATCATTCCAATAGAAACGTGTATCATTATGAGTAATAATTGCAGTCATAATTGGAATGAGATATTATTTAATCCCAATGACTAAAATATAGTAATTTTCAATATTAAAAATCTCTTCATCTGGTTCAAATAAAAAATAATATATACGATTTTTAAAATATTGAATGATTGTGATAAAATATAATAAATTTTCAATATTAAAATATTGAATGATTGTAATAAAATATAATAATTTTCCTCGAATTATTTACCATTTCGATTTCAATATACATAACCAAATTTCGAAATTCAAATATGATTTTTATCACTAATTTTTGATCCTTCAATGACATTTATTTTCCATCTTCAACATATTCACTCATATTTAAAATGAATAAAAAAGAAACTAATTTCAATTTTTTTGATTTTCGAAAAATTAACATAACATACAATTGATTTGAGGAGCTTTTATTTTTGAATTTAAAATCAAATTTTCAAAATAGTGTCATTACTATCATTATTGTCGGTCATCAATATATAAATATCATTATCACTATTCCCTAATATTTGAACTATTGTCTAATGATGCTATTGTCAAAAAAATCAAGTAGTACTCTACAAAAATATTCTAAACTTGCACAACAATTTTGGGTCCTATGCGTTTGCACTCCAAAAACTGGGCCATATGCTCTTCATTTTTGCGTAATATATGTGGGGATTTTCTAATTTGAGGTCTTCAACCTGCTGATTTTTGTTTTATTTTTGTTTTGCAGAGTTCTTCAACCATAAAAATTGGTAGGAAGGATCATTGAAGATCTCTAACAACGTTTTCTTCTATTTTTGTCGATCTTTTTGCACCTATTTTCATAATCTTCCTTTTTCCATTTCTATCTAATTTGGCATCTTTAATGATTTCGTTTCCTACTTCCTTTGATTTTAATCTTCTCACATTCAGGGTTTTCTCTTTTTCAAGATTTTAAGGCTTTGAACCCTAACCCCAACTGGTTCCCTTCTTCTTCCATTTTGGTCCATATTTTTGGAGTTGCTAGGCTTTTATTTTTTAGTTCAAAAATAGTTTTGTTGTACTGAAATTCATACGACTTTCTCTTTAAACATGCCTCTCTCTTCTCACCCACTCTTTTCCCTGAGCTTTCACTTTCAACTAGAGACAGAGGATATGGGCAATGAGGGAGCGAGAAAAATGAGAGAGAAGATGTGTTAAGTTCTCTTTCAATACATTTTTTTTCAAAATCATTTATCCAACAAAAGTGATAATTTATTGGGAAATTTTTACTCATAACTAGCACTATATGTTAGCTAGATCTTCATTTTCTTGGTAGTATGCTCTAGCTAATAGCTATTGTGAAAACTCTTGTACGCTACAGTGCAAATACTAGATGAAGAATTAGGCTCATTCTATTTCGATAATGATTAAGATACTACTAATTTGCTACATGGATTATCTTTGTCTATTTTATATTGTCAACTATGTTGTATTTTGATTGTTCTTTGAAGAATGCAAGTTTTCTTGGAGCTTGTTTTATTTCTCTGTAGAACATAAACACGTGCACCAATAGTAAGTATGAAATGAAATTACTTGTGTCGAGTGAGTTTGGACTCAATGCCACCGTTAAACCCTTTTTCTAGATCTTCTCTTCCACACCTCTCTCATCTCTTTGCATCAAGTGCCATTTTTCCCTTTGCAGATTCGAAACATGTCCATGCTAGCCATCCCCATCCCCTCCCTTCCCCCTTCTATGGATCTGAACAAATTCGATATATCTGAGCATTAAATGGTGTACTCAATCTGAATTTTTTTGTTTTTACGTATTGTAGTTATGTAAATTCAATTGAATTTTTGAAATAAGAAATTGGTTTTTTAAGATAAAATTACTCATATTTAGTTACCGGTGCTTTTATTGTTTTCGATGACTAAAATTTCGCAAGAAACACTTTTGCGTAGGATTGATTTAGCGCATAGCAGATAATCTAGCGAATAGCGGATTAGCTAGCGGTTAGAGGATAATCTAGCTGATAGCAAATGATGTGTTTGGTAAAACTAGCGGTTAAAATAGCTGATAAACGTAAAATGACATAAAAAACATTTAATTAATGATTAAATAATTTAATGATGACAAAACCTTTAATGAGGAAAGAGAAGTAATTTGAGAAAAAATAAAAAGGGTAAAATGTCAAAAAAAAAAAAGTGAAACGCTATCGATCAACATTTGAAAAATGCTACTTGAAGTAACATCCAAAAATGGTAAACGCTACTGAAAAACTCTAAACACTAGTACTTAATTACCAAATGCTTGTACTCTTCACTAGCTAATTTCATCCGCTAGTTACATCTCATAATGTACAAACCACTAATTGGTACATAATAATATGCATGTTTTTGGAACTATTCTAGTATCCAAACTTCACGGAAAACATTATTAAACACGGACCATTCAATGCCTCGAGTTTTTTCCCAATAATGTTGTTCATCGCAAATATTTTGTTTGTGGATATTAGCAAAGCTTATGTGTGTAAACTTCAATGGTGTAGTATAGTGAAAAAGCAAAAATACATAAATGAATAAATCACAACCACAATTGATTTTCCAACTACAAATATTCATGATACTTCACAAGAAAGATATTCACGACTTGCAAAAATTAATGATTCAAATATTAAAAGCACAATGTTCATTTTGCATTATTTATTGATATAAGGTAGTACAAACTAATACAAAAGGTATCCAAAAGTAAAATACAACCAACGTAATTTATTTATATTGTTGGGGGTGTGGAATGACACCTGTTTGGTTCCTCACACCCTCTACTATATGAATTTTGTGCCTTAGGTGTGCATGCAGGAGGATTATTCTTGCTACATCTGTTTGGGTCCCCTTCTTGTATTGTGGGTGTCTTATATCTTTATCCTCCATGCTTACAGATTGTAGTTTGCATTTTGGGTGAAAAGTGAGCAAATCACAAGAGCAACAAAGAACACACCCAACATTGCCTTTGACATTGCCATAATCAATGAGGAAAAGAAAATGAATTTGCAATGATTAATTTAATCGCGACAACTTCATTTGCTTTGGGGTTATAAGCATTTAAATAGTGTATTTCTTACCTTCTATAGCTCGTGGTTGGTGAAATGTATGTTATATACAATTGTGAACTTCCTCTTACTAACTAACCCCATATGTAATTTTAAATTAGTGACACTTAAGCATAATAATCGACATTATCCTAATTTATCATCATTGGCATAGTTAAAAATAAATAATAATCAAAATCAACCATTTTGTTAATGCATATCATTTCAATTCTTGAAATTGAATTCTTCAATTATTCTTTAATATGACATTTTTGGCGATAAATCACAAGCGAAAAGAAAAATCAAATCAACACGTTTAATTCAGCATAAAATAAAAAAATGAAGTCAAAAAATATGATTGTAAATTATTTGAATTTGGAAATATAAATAATAACATATTCCTACAAAATATTGAAATAATTTTTGGAAATAAAAATCAAATGTATCAAATAATTAATCAAATTTAGTAACCAATTCAATATCATATGTATATTTGCAGAAACCCAAGAGCACTTGGATGAGATGGTAGGGGTCTCTTCTAGCTTAACCAAGGCCTTGGGTTCGAATCTAGCCTTGGGCACACAGCAGTGTTAAATCTCTTGAGGGAGAGTTTTGTCGCCGATTGTGGTCTGATAGAGAACAAAACAAAACTCATTGACTTAAAGTCAATGCCAAGTCAGCACAAGTCATTGCCAAGTCAGATTGATGATTCGAGTAAGCAAAAGCCAACAGAGCTAACACAGGATACCATTCAAAACACTGCACAGAAGAGTAAAGCACTCCTCACTCTCTAGAACACATGAAGCTGAGCTCCAGTACATCAAACGATGAAGAAATCAAGTGCATCAAATTGAAGAAGCTCACCACTTGTTCATCTAGAAGCATTTGATTAACTGAATTATGTTTTCAATTTGTTGTACCGTTTAGTTATTCAGTTTATCGTCGTAACTGAATTTGAAGTTTCAAGCTACACTTATAAATAGCTGAAGTTCATGCATGTAACAAGATGATTAATTCATAATGAAATTCACTTGAGTTTTCTCTTTCTGCAAGCTTGAATTTTCCTTTTATGGTATCATTCGCCTTCCTCGATCATTGCTTCGCTTTCGCTTTGTTCTTCATCCATCGTGTTTCAGCTTAACCTCACTGTTCAACAATGGCGGAATCCTCTCCAAAATCACAATTCCTTTCAGATCTAGATTCTAATGTGTTTGCACTAAGTGGAAACAAATCGAACACTTCTCCTGGGTTTCTGTCGGCACCGAAGCTTTCTCTCAAGCTCGAAGATAAAAATTTTCTATTGTGGAATCAACAAGTCACCGGCATCATCACATCTTACAACTCCATCGATTGCTCGTGAATCCCACCATACCTCAACAATATGCCTCGGAAGAAGATCGCAGAGCGAACATCTTCTCCGATGAGTATGAAAAGTGGTTGGTTCAGGATCAAATGGTGTTTACCTGGCTATTGTCAACACTTTCCGATGCGGTGCTTTCTCGTGTTCTCACCTGCAAACATGCACATCAGGTATGGGATCGTATCCACAACCATTATTACTCTCATTTGAAGGCGAAAACTCGCCAATTGAAGTCTGAATTCAAAAACACCAAGAAAGCAAATCGGTCAATCAATGAGTATCTGATGAGGATTCATGCTCTTGCTGATTCACTACTGTCAATTGGGGAAAACATCACTGATCAAGACAAAATTGATTTATTCTCGATGGCCTCCCTGAGGAGTATAATCCTTTCATCATGATGATCTATGGAAAGGATTTTCCCACTATTTCTGAGGTTGAAGCATTGCTTCTTGTACAAGAAGCACAATTTGAAAACATCACCAAGAGTTATCAAATACTAATGTAATCGCTAACATAGCACATACCTCCAATGGTGGCCGCGTGGTGGATTCAACTAAAGAGGCCATGGCGAGGCTTTAGAGGCCGTGGCGGATGCCGTGGTCAATACAACAACACTCCCGCTGCGAGAACCTCATCGGTGGAAGGCCAACTTGCCAACTCGTGGCAATATGGTCACTGCTTGTGATGGATTGTTGGCATCGTTTCAATGAGAACTTCGTGCAAAGACTAATTCCAAGTCTCAACAATCTAAGTCGAAGATCGAACAACAAGAAAGATGATGCGAGACAAACCTAGCACATCCGCTCAACCAAGAGTCAATTATGCAAATGGTGTAGGTGAAGAAATTACAACTTCCAATCAAGATGAAGAGGATTGGTTCAATGACACAGTGCATCCCATCACGTTACTCCCAATAGTGATAATCTAGACACTAGAACTCCATACAATGGCACCACACAAGTATCAATGGGAAACGGTCCAGAGAAATTCCCAAAAGCCTTTGATCCTAGAGTAAAACTTAAACTTAACAAATTGCTTCATGTGCCAAATATTAAACGTAACTTACTATACGTGTTTAGATTTGTGAGAGATAATAAAGTCTTCTTTGAGTTTCACTCTAAGTACTACCTTGTTAAATGTTAGGAAACTAAACGTGTATTGCTAAAAGGCATGGAGGGTCGTGATGGGTTGTATTCCTTCAAGGCCTCTCCATTCCGGATGGCAATCAAGCCAAGATTGAAGATCAAATCTCAGCGAAAGTCTAAATCAAAATCTCATAGTGTAGAAATGTCAATAGATAATTCTGTCTGTATGGTGATAATAATACTCAAGTCAATTCTAATGTTGTTTACGGTTGTAATGTCTGAAGAAGCTCACCTAGTGAGACTAGTTCAAAGGCCTTAAGTGACTATAAGTTGTGGCACTCAAGGCTTGGTCATGCCAATGTAAAGTCTGTCCTTTCTATATTGAAATCTTGTAATGTTTCCCATCTAATAAATCTAAGATACCTTTGTGTAAATCTTGTTGTATGGGCAAAGCTCACAGATTATTTGCTCCACCTTCTAACACTACATACACTCATGCATTTGAATTAGTTCACACCGACTTGTGGGGACCCCTCTCCTCACCTACTAAGTCGGGCTATAAATATTATATTGCTTTTGTGGATGCTTACACTAAGTTTTCTCTGGTTGTACTTGTTGAAAACCAAATCTGGTGCTTTACATGCCTTCAAGCAATTCCAAGCCCTAGTCAAAACCCAATTTCAAGCAACTATTAAAAGCTGTACAATCAGATTTTGGGGAGAATACCGACCATTTACAAAGTATTTGGCTCATGAAGGCATAGAACACAGTGACTCGCCTCATACATCTCACAATGTATTAGGTTAAAAGAGAAGTAATTTCAAAAATAAAAATAAAAAGAGTAAAAATGTCAACAAAATAAAGTAAACACTATCCGCTAGCGTTTAAAAATCTTTGCTTGTAGTAGTGTCTAAAAAACGCTAAACGCTAGTACTTACCAAAGCGCGTACTCTTCACACGCTATTTTCATTCGCTAGTTTTATACGCTATCTCTGCGGATGGGGACGCGCCAAACAAAGCCAAGTCATAATATACAAACCACTAATTGGTACATAATAATATGCATGTTTTTGGAACTATTAAAGTATCCAAACTTGAAAACATTATTAAACACGTATCATTCAATGCCTCGAGTTTTTTCCCAATAATTCTATTCATCACAAATATTTGGTTTGTGGATATTAGCAAAGCTTATGTGTGTAAACTTCAATGGTGTAGTATAGTGAAAAAGCAAAAATACATAAATAAATAAAACACAACCAATGTAATTTCATTTATATTGTATGGGGTCTGAACGACACACATTTATTACCTCACACCCTCTACTATATGGATTTTGTGCATTAGGTGTGCATGCACCAGATTCTTCTTACTACATCTGTTTAGTCCCTCCTTCTATTAGTGGGTATCTTATATCTTTATCTATTCCATCATCGATTAAGGAATCGCTATGGACTCTTTTCCATCCTTGATTAAGAGTTCGTTGTAAACTCCTTTTCGCTCCATGATTACAGTTTTAGTTTCAAAGCATTAACATTTTGGGTGAAAAGTGAGCAAATCACAAGAGCAACCTGAAAGCACCCAACATTGCCTTTGACATTGCCATAATCAATGAGGAAAAAATATGAATTTGAAATGATTAATTTAACCGCGACAATTTCATTTGCTTTGGGGTTTTTGCATGCATTTAAATAGTGTATTTCTTTCCTTCTATAACTCGTGGCTGGTGAAATGTATGGTATATACAATTGTAAAATTCCTCTCACTAACTAATCTTATGTGTAATTTTAAATTAGTGACACTTAAGCATAATATTCTGACATTATCCTAATTTATCATTGTTGGCAGAGTTAAAAATAATTAATAATCAAAATCAACCATATTGTTAATGCATATCATTTCAATTCTGGAAACTGAATCCGTCAATTATTCTTTGACATAACCCTTTTGGCAGAAAATCACAACTGAAAAGAAAAATCAAATCAGCACATTTTATTCAGCATAAAATAAAAAAAATGAAGTTAACAAATATGATTGTAAATGAATTGAATTTGGATATAAATATTAACATATTCATGCAAAATTTTGAAATAATTTTTGAAAATATAAATCAAATGTATCAAATAATTAATCAAATTTACTAACCATGTATATTTGCAGAAACCCGGCCCTGGGCACGCAGCAGTGTTAAATGTATATTTGCAGTGAGCTTTGTCGCCGATTGTGGGGTTAGGGTTTAGGGTTTGACAGTGAGCTTTGTCGCCAATTGTGGTCCTACTCAGCTCGAGAATTCCCGGTTTATACCAAAAAATGTATAATTCCAGAATATATAACTCGACACAATAAAATCAAAAAATGGAAAATCAATTTTTTCCATAATACCACATGTTTCCTGTTATACCCAAAGTAAGTATTAATTACTTTGGATATTATATTTTAGTTACTTTATATACATTCATACACGACAGTGACAACATTGACAACACACACAAGATCTAATTGATTTCATGATGAATGAAGGATCTAACCAAGTGTATTTCTTGAATCAACAATAACAAAGATAAAAAGATAACGGGGAAGAAACATAGAAATGGAATTAGGCAGGAAGATGAAGAAATCGCCACATCCAAGAGGATGATAAGATCAATGTACAAAAGTTTCTTAAATACTTGGGGTTGTGCCTAAGCTACACACCTTGCACACCATGGTGCCTATGTCAAAGGTGTACACACAAACACCAAAATCCCCCAATGTCAACATAAACTAAGATAAAGTCATCTTAAAATAAAATAAAGCTCATTCTAATTTAAATAATTTAGATTCTCTTAATGCTCTTGCGGTCCACATCATTCCCTCGGTCTTGAAGAAATTCGTCCTCAAATTTGATCTCCATTGTATCCCTCTTTTTTTTTTTACGGCATCTCCAATGTATCCTGCATAAAGAAAGAAATCAAATCAATACCAACATACCTCCTAGATCAAATGGAAATTGGGAAAAATCAATACGGTTGACAAAGACATGCATCACCCAATGCCATGCAAAAGTAAGCAATGAGAAGTAAATGATAGGAAACAATTTATACCTTTTGGAGTAGATACCTATAACCAAATTTACCTTTCTTTGCTTGAATATTGAAATAACAACATTGTGTCTTTCTCCTTCTAACTGATGTGCAGAATTTTAATTAATGATTAAATTAGCGGTTAAAATAGCTGATAAATGTAAAATGACCTAAAAAGATATTTAATTAATGATTAAATTTTTTAATGATGACAAAATGTTTAATGAGAAAAGATAAGTAATTTTAAAAAATATAAAAAGGGTAAAAATGTCAACAAAATAAAGTAAACACTATCCGCTAGCGTTTAAAAAAATGCTGCTTGTAGTAGTGTCTAAAAAACGCTAAACGCTAGTACTTACCAAAGGCACGTACTCTTCACACGCTATTTTCATTCCCTAGTTTTATCTGTTATCCGCGGATGGGCCACGCCAAACAAAGCCGAGGTCATAATATACAAACCACTAATTGGTACATAATAATATGCATGTTTTTGGAACTATTCTAGTATCCAAACTTCACTGAAAGCATTATTAAACACGTATCATTCAATGCCTCGAGTTTTTTCCCAATAATTCTATTCATCGAAAATATTTTGTTTGTGGATATTAGCAAAGCTTATGTGTGTAAACTTCAATGGTGTAGTATAGTGAAAAAGAAAAAATACATAAGTAAATAAATCACAACCACAATTGATTTTCCAAATACAAATATTCATGATACTTCACAAGAAACATATTCACGACTTGCAAAATTTAATGATACAAATATTATAAGCGCAATGTTCCTTTTGAATTATTTATTGATATAAGGTAGTACAAACCAATACAAAAGGTATCCAAAATTAAAATACAACCAACGTAATTTCATTTATATTGTATGGGGTGGGGAACGACACCTGTTTATTACCTCACACCCTCTACTATATGGATTTTGTGCATTAGGTGTGCATGCACCAGATTCTTCTTGCTACATCTGTTTCCGTCCCCTCCTTCTATTGGTGGGTATCTTATATCTTTATCTATTCCATCATCAATTTAGGAATCACTGTGGACTCTTTTCCATCCTTGATTAAGAGTTCGTTGTAAACTCCTTTTTGCTCCATGATTACAGTTTTAGTTTCAGCATTAACATTTTGGGTGAAAAGTAAGCAAATCACAAGAGCAACAAAGAAAGCACCCAACATTGCCTTTGACATTGCCATAATCAATGAGGAAAAAAAATATGAATTTGAAATGATTAATTTAACCGCGACAATTTCATTTGCTTTGGGGTTTTTGCATGCATTTAAATAGTGTATTTCTTTTCTTCTATAACTCGTGGTTGGTGAAATGTATGGTATATACAATTGTAAAATTCCTCTCACTAACTAATCCAATGTGTAATTTTAAATTAGTGAAACTTAAGCATAATAATCTGACATTATCCTAATTTATCATTGTTGGCAGAGTTAAAAAATAATTAATAATCAAAATCAACCATATTGTTAATGCATATCATTACAATTCTGGAAACTGAATCTGTCAATTATTCTTTGACATAACACTTTTTGTGAGATAATCACAACTAAAAGAAAAATCAAATCAGCACATTTAATTCAGCATAAAATAAAAAAAATGAAGTTAACAAATATGATTGTAAATGAATTGAATTTGGAAATATAAATATTAACATAATCATGCAAAATTTTGATATAATTTTTGGAAATATAAATCAAATGTATCAAATAATTAATCAAATTTACTAACCATGTATATTTGCAGAAACCCAGTCTTGGGCACGCAGCAGTGTTAAATGTATATTTGCAGTGAGCTTTTTCGCCGATTGTGGGGATAGGGTTTAGGGTTTGATGGTGAGCTTTGTCGCCAATTGTCGTATTACTCAGCTCGAGGATTCCCGATTTATACAAAAAAATGTATAATTCCAAAATATATAACTCGACACAATAATATCAATAAATGGAAAATCGATTTTTTCCATAATTCCACATGTTTCTTGTTATACTTAAAGTAAGTATTAATTACTTTGGATATTATATTTTACTTACTTTATATAGATTCATACCACGAAGTGACAACACAAATAAGAGTCTAGTTTAGAGTACTAAACTATATATCTTACTAAAGGGTAGAAAGATAAGTTGATAAATAATAAAATAGAATTAGTGATTATTATCTCGTTTTCCATTCTTTAAAATATGGCCAAATATTAAGGATTTTAAAAACAACAAACGCACGCAATAATTCACCATACAAAAAAGAAGGAAACAGTTCAACATTGATAAAATCTAACCAGGCTAGTTTACTATGAAGAAACACACATAATATTAGGGATTTTAAAACAATAATGCACGCAAGAATTTTGTCTGACCACGAAGTCACCAACATTCGGCTAGTTTACTACTAACCACTTAATTAAACAATTTTGGTTAGTTGGCTCTAGCCACCAAATTACAGGGATTTGGTTATTAATATAAAGTAGGAAATTGTTCGTTATACTTGTAGCTAAAAAAGGTGACACTATAATGTAGCGCTAACATCTTAATTATGTGGTCGTCATATGACATTTATACACTCAAAATCATAGTAATGGAGCTCTCCATTTCTTTCAAGAAAAAGAGACGATCACTACTCGTTTTGATCCAATGCACATGGGATGTATGTCCTTGATCTATCCTGATTATATGAACTGACAAAATTATTGAATTAATCACATATAAAGTCCACGAAATTCAAAGCTTTTACCATCAATTCCAAACATAGTGTTTTTACTTGTAGGGATGATTTTAATTTATAACGGCATCCGGTGGTGCATTTGGATCCTCTACCAAAGTAAATCCATTCTTCCCGAAAATGGAGACAATGCAAATCCATGTTAGATCGTTAGTAGCTACAATAGAACTTAAAGATGCAAAAGTTAACACAAAAGTAAACCACGAATATCATAGAAAATTGAATTCAACTTCTATGATAAGCGCCATAGAAAAAGTAACTCATTGTAAGAGTAATGGACCAAACATAATGGTGTATCGGCATTTCATAAATTATATGAAGTGTGAATTTCTAATGTGCGTGTAGCAATTATAGCGAACACACCGGACAAACACAACCATAGTTAAAGACATTATTAGCCTACACGAAACAAAGTTAAATAATTTGGGGCTCTCAAGTTCACTGACTTTGACTTTTGTTTCCGGCTCAAGCTTTGCCAACTTGTCAATTTTAAGAAGACGCTTTTTTTCTCGTAACGTCAAAAATGTAACTTGAGATTAACGGGTATCATACTTTTCAAATATATGATATGAAATCACTTCATATACTATATCGTAATGGCTATAGCAAACAATAAACATAAAAAATCGATTGATGTCGGATTGATATTAGAAATTTAGAATCTCGCTCATTAAATCTAGTTTCGACAAAAACTCAAAATAAGGAAAATCAACATATCACACTTAATCAAACATGGCTCTAGTTATACCCGATAATATCCATGTGCATTGAAGCAACTATTTCGTCTTCAGGGGATAACTCCATACTTATTGGCCTACATATGCAAATTTTATTGGTAGAATTTAGATCATGAACAAATAAAGAGAAGACCCAATATTACTTCGTTATGTGCCATCCGGGCAATGCAGAAAATTTATCATCCGTTTACACAATGAAGAAGTGATTGTGCTTTGACAAGTCCTTTACTTTCACCACAAGTTTGCATCATAATAAGTAATTTCCTTTTACTACCATGTTATTGAGTATTGACGGCGGTCCCCTCCATTCGGAGAGAAAAAAGTAATACTAATGTATAAAGATTGTAAGAGAACAAAATGATGTAAACTCCTCACCTAAGCAGAGGTTTGTTGATTCAAGATGGTTGATTGGGACAGACACTCAAAATTGTATATTCTCATCAGCAGACATCTTTGAAAATAGATTACTCTCCATCACAAATTATGTTTTGCAAAAATAATGACATGTGAAATTCAAAGAAAAGAATGCATTTATATGGATTAATTATTGAAGGGGTGGTGGAAGAAACTGTCTAAATTCATGTTTTTCTTCATACCACAAGCTAATCTTCCACCAGCGTTCCCAGTGGTCAAACTAAGTTCATGCCCACCGCAAAAGTATAAGCAAATACAGATGCGAGTTAGACCAAATAAAATGCTTCATTTACGATAAACACATCGTACTCTATACAAGACTACAATACAATGTGATTTATGAAATGTGAGCAAGATGAGCAACCAATTTTTTTAATGTCATTCCTCCCCGTGATAAATTCATCTACTCTTTATCAGGCGACACAGTCTTTGAAGTTTATGACCATAATTTCACCCATGTGTACAAGAACGATGGTTTGAAACAATTTTGAAATAACAACTATCATATCAAAATACAAATAACAAACAAAGACTCGACTATCCACAATTGTTGCCTCTGCCACACCTGCATTTCAAAATACGACAAAAGCGATACATAAGCGGATCCGAAAGCATTCAAAGTAGAAGAAGGTAAAAGAGAAACGAAACAAGCATTACCATCGGCATTAGCAATTATGTTTCCCTGTGTCACCCGCATGACGGATTTCATCTTCGGGAGCACCATGTGTCATGTTGTTAGGATTGAAATGTGGTCCTAAATATCGATTCAAGAAGAAAAACATTCCTTACTTCTTCAATCAACTAAACAATACCATAAAAAGGTAAAAGAAAAGTGGAAGGCGAGGTCAAGTCGCCTTACCCATTGATATACACCCATTTGTGGTATCACCATACTCATCTTCGCAAGATAAAACAACACAGTTTAGAAAGGGAAACTTGAAGAAAAAAACAATTTTGAAGTCGAGGTATGAAGTAACACTCACTAGGTGAAAACCATGAAGCCCGGGAGTAAGGCGATGAATTCGAACATTGGATGTAATGTTAGTAAATCACACAAACCCCAAATCCCAAATCACACAAACCCTAAAATTCGTTTCCCCAATCCCAAATCACACAAGCCCTAAAATTCAAAATCAAGAAGAAGGATGAAAACGAAATCAAGAGGGAAGGAAAACGAAATCAAAGAGGAAGAACATTCAACACAACTACAGTGGGTTAGTTTCGAAAACTTACTAGCGAGAAGCAGAGATGGAGGCGGAGCAGAGATGGAGGCGGAGCAGAGCAAAGCAAGAGAAGCACCCCAATGGAGCCATGGGCGAGTGGGTTGAAGGTGGAGCGATGCCGCAATCGAGGGTGGAGGCGCGGAGGAGGAAAGCGAAGGGCGGAGAGTGATTGAGAGTGACAAGCGTATTGAGAGTGAGAGAACGGGATGAAGAGAACGATAGAGCGTGCTTTTTTTAATTGGAATTTGCGTTTTCATATCGGTTAGTTTCTCAACCGATATGAAAAATGTAATCATAATTTCAAAAATGCCACCGCCTCCTTTTTCATATATGTTAATATTTGAACCGATATAAATTGCTGATATAAAATCTGTTTTTTCCACTAGTGCATACATTTTACTAAATTACTTAAAAGCAAACACAAATTATGTGGTCGTCCTACAAGTTACTAAATTACTAAAAATCACACAATATAATGTAGCGCTAACATCTAACCACAAAGTCACTTAACTTCGGTTAGTTTACTACTAGCCACATAATGAAACAATTCTGGTTAGTTGGCTCTAGCCACCTAATTATAAAATATGAAATTGGTCGTTATACTAACCACATAATATGAAACTGACTATTAAACTAAGGAAGCAGGTGCTTACTTTATATATATATATATAGGAACTTGCGAATTTTTTTTAAAGAAATGAATAAAGAAGAAGGATGAAAGTATAGAAACACGAAGAAGGAAAAGAATAGGAACGCAGAAAGAAGCAAGAGGGAATAGGCTGCCGAAAAAAAAGGAGAAGGGACAAATAATAGGAACCAACAATAAAAAATTAAGCATGAAATTAAAATTGTCCCTTACAAATAGGAATTATTTTAATTACTAATTAAATTTAATTATTAGGTAGAATATTTGAGAGTACCATAATACCATTATTGAATAATAACCATTGGATGCAATTTAATTAAAATATTGAACATCCAATAGCTCAAATTAATTTATTAAGAGTTACTAAGCCAAAAGTTTAGTAACATAATTTGTAGCCGTTTAGTTACATTAATCTATATGAAAATTTCCCTCCCGGCCTCTTTGCTAGCGAGTGCCGTGAAGGGAAGCAAGGTCTTGCCTGGCCCCTGCATTGCCACCATCATCATTGTTAGTAGACGACATCTGCGAACCAAATAGTACATAGTCCATCTCTGTATTGTTGATGCTCACAACCTCGCATCTTAATCTTCTTATTAATTTTAATATTTCAATATCCCACTTTCATTATTTTTCTAGTATTGCTTTGTTGTATGATTATTAGTGAGCATTTTTAAAACACCACATTCATTATTGTCTTTGTGGATTGACTGTGATGTAGAGTGAAAACATTGGCATAAACTTAGAAATAGTTACTTACTCTATATTGTCAATTATGTTGTATTTTGATTGTTCTTTGAAAAACGCAAGTTTTTTTGGAGCTTGTTTTATTTCCCTGTAGAACAAAAAAAAACACGTGCACCAATAGTAGGTAGGAAATGAAATTACTTGTGTCGAGTGAGCTTTGGGTGGGCGGAACTTGCTAGAAGCTCTTCTCTAACTCAAGATCTGCACTTATATGCTCATGGAAAAGAGATTTGGACTCACCGCCACCTTCAAACCCTTTTTCTAGATCTTCTCTTCCACACCTCTCTCGTGTCTTTCCATCAAGGGCCGTTTTTGCCTTTGCAGATTCGAAACGTGTCCATGCTAGCCATCCCATCCCCTCCCTTCTATGGATCTGAACAAATCCAATAAATGAAGAGCATTTAATGGTGTGCTCAATCTGAATTTTTTTGTGTATTCAATCTTTAAATTTTTGTTAATATAATTTTTATTTTATGTTTTTTGGTTTCTGTAATTGTGAACTTGAATTTTTTGTATGATTTTATTGATTTTTTGTTAATTTTTTATATCTGTAACTTTTATTGATTCCCTTGAAAATTGTGGATTTTTTGATTTGTGTATTTTTTGTTTTCTGTATTGTAGTTATGTAAATTCAATTGAATTTTTGAAATAAGAAATTGTTTTTTAAAGATAAAATTCACTTGAAGTAGTGTCAGAAAAAAATGTTAAACGCTAAACGCTAGTACTTAATTACCAAATGCGCATACTCTTCACTGCTAATTTCATTCGCTAGTTTCATCTGCTACCGGCTAATACCCGAAGTCATAATGTACAAACCACTAATTGATAAATAATAATATGCATGTTTTTGGAACTATTCTAGTATCCAAACTTCACGGAAAACATTATTAAACACGGATCATTCAATGCCTCGAGCTTTTTCCCAATAATGCTATTCATCGCAACTATATTGTTTAGCAAAGCTTATGTGTGTAAACTTCAATGGCGAGTATAGTGAAAAAGCAAAAATACATAAATAAATAAATCACAACCACAATTGATTTTCCAACTACAAGTATTCAAGATACTTCACAAGAAACATATTCACGACTTGCAAAAATTAATGATTCAAAAATTAAAAGCACAGTTGTTCCTTTTGCATTATTTATTGATATAAGGTTGTAGAAACCAATACAAAAGGTATCCAAAAGTAAAATACAACCAACGTAATTTCATTTATATTGTTGGGGGTGGGGAACGACACCTGTTTACTACCTCACACCCTTTACTATATGGATTTTGTGCCTTAGGTGTGCATGCAGCAGATTCTTCTTGCTACATCTCTTTGGGTCATCTTCTCCTATTGACCGGGTATCCTATATTACTATCATCCATGCTTACAGTTTTAGTTTCAGCATTAGCATTTTGGGTGAAAAGTGAGCAAATTACAAGAGCAAAAAAGAACACACCCAACATTGTCTTTGACATTGCCATAATCAATGAGAAAAAGAAAAAGAATTTGCAATGACTAATTTAACTACGACAACTTCATTTGCTTTGGGGTTTGCATGCATTTAAATAGTGTATTTCTTTTCTTCTATAGCTCGTGGTTGGTGAAATATCTATCTATAATCATACTTTTGTGTAGGCTTCTCAAAACCAAAAATCGAGGTGTCACAACTGAGTGATTCAAGGAAAAATTCATTAATGATAATCCTAGGTGGTTTGAACCACTCTACATGGTCAAATGGCCCAATCAACCGTATTAAAAACACGGACAATAATGTCGACCACATTTAATTCAAAATTTGAAAATGATATCAACAATTAAATGGCCACTCATCCAATTTGGTAACATCTAATCTACTAATAAATCGTAATCATTCTATTCATATCATTCCAATAGAAACGTGTATCATTATGAGTAATAATTGCAGTCATAATTGGAATGAGATATTATTTAATCCCAATGACTAAAATATAGTAATTTTCAATATTAAAAATCTCTTCATCTGGTTCAAATAAAAAATAATATATACGATTTTTAAAATATTGAATGATTGTGATAAAATATAATAAATTTTCAATATTAAAATATTGAATGATTGTAATAAAATATAATAATTTTCCTCGAATTATTTACCATTTCGATTTCAATATACATAACCAAATTTCGAAATTCAAATATGATTTTTATCACTAATTTTTTGATCCTTCAATGACATTTATTTTCCATCTTCAACATATTCACTCATATTTAAAATGAATAAAAAAAGAAACTAATTTCAATTTTTTTTGATTTTCGAAAATTAACATAACATACAATTGATTTGAGGAGCTTTTATTTTTGAATTCAAAATCAAATTTTCAAAATAGTGTCATTACTATCATTATTGTCGGTCATCAATATATAAATATCATTATCACTATTCCCTAATATTTCTAACTATTGTCTAATGATGCTATTGTCAAAAAAAATCAAGTAGTACTCTACAAAAATATTCTAAACTTGCAAAACAAGCTGGGTCCTATGCGTTTGCACTCCAAAACCTGGGCCATATGCTCTTCATTTTTGCGTAATATATGTGGGGATTTTCTAATTTGAGGTCTTCAACCTGCTGATTTTTGTTTTATTTTTTGTTTTGCAGAGTTCTTCAACCATAAAAATTGGTAGGAAGGATCATTGAAGATCTACCAACGTATTCTTCTATTTTTGTCGATCTTTTTTGCACCTATTTTCATAATCTTCCTTTTTTCCATTTCTATCTAATTTTGCATCTTTAATGATTTTGTTTCCTACTTCCTTTGATTTTCATCTTCTCACATTCAGGGTTTTCTCATTTTCAAGATTTTAAGGCTTTGAACCCTAACCCCAACTGGTTCCCTTCTTCTTCCATTTCGGTCCATATTTTTGGAGTTGCTAGGCTTTTATTATTTAGTTCAAAAATAGTTTTGTTGTACTGAAATTCATGGACTTTCTCTTTAAACATGCCTCTCTCTTCTCACCCACTCTTTTTCCCTGAGCTTTCAGCTTTCAACTAGAGACAGAGATATGTGCAATGAGGGAGCGAGAAAAATGAGAGAGAAGATGTGTTAAGTTCTCTTTCAATACATTTTTTTCAAAAATATTTATCCAACAAAAGTGATAATTTATTGGGAAATTTTTACTCAGAACTAGCACTATATGTTAGCTAGATCTTCATTTTCTTGGTAGTATGCTCTAGCTAATAGCTATTGTGAAAACTCTTGTACGCTACAGTGCAAATACTAGATGAAGAATTAGGCTCATTCTTTTTCGATAATGATTAAGATACTACTTTGCTACATGGATTATCTCTGTCTATTATATATTGTCAACTATGTTGTATTTTGATTGTTCTTTGAAGAATGCAAGTTTTCTTGGAGCTTGTTTTATTTCTCTGTAGAACATAAACACGTGCACCAATAGTAAGTATGAAATGAAATTACTTGTGTCGAGTGAGTTTGGACTCACTACCACCGTTAATCCCTTTTTTCTAGATCTTCTCTTCACACCTCTCTCATCTCTTTGCATCAAGTGCCGTTTTTCCCTTTGCAAAAATTAATGATTCAAATATTATAATCGCAATGTTCCTTTTGCATTATTTATTGATATAAGGTAGTACAAACCAATACAAAAGGTATCCAAAATTAAAATACAACCAACGTAATTTCATTTATATTGTATGGGGTGGGGAACGACACCTGTTTATTACCTCACACCCTCTACTATATGGATTTTGTGCATTAGGTGTGCATGCAACAAGATTCTTCTTGCTACATCTGTTTCCGTCCCCTCCTTCTATTGGTGGGTATCTTATATCTTTATCTATTCCATCATCGATTAAGGAATCACTGTGGACTCTTTTCCATCCTTGATTAAGAGTTCGTTGTAAACTCCTTTTCGCTCCATGATAACAGTTTTAGTTTCAGCATTAGCATTTTGGGTGAAAAGTGAGCAAATCACAAGAGCAACAATGAAAGCACCAAACATTGCCTTTGACATTGCCATAATCAATGACGAAAAAAATATGAATTTGAAATGATTAATTTAACCGCGACAATTTCATTTGCTTTGGGGGTTTTTGCATGCATTTAAATAGTGTATTTCTTTCCTTCTATAACTCGTGGTTGGTGATATGTATGCTATATACAATTGTAAAATTTCTCTCACTAACTAATCCCATGTGTAATTTTAAATTAGTGAAACTTAAGCATAATAATCTGACATTATCCTAATTTATCATTGTTGGCAGAGTTAAAAAATAACTAATAATCAAAATCAACCATATTGTTAATGCATATCATTTCAATTCTGGAAACTGAATCCGTCAATTATTCTTTGACATAACACTTTTGGCAGAAAATCACAACTAAAAAGAAAAATCAAATCAGCACATTTAATTCAGCATAAAATAAAAAAAATGAAGTTAACAAATATGATTGTAAATTAATTTTGAAATAATTTTTGGAAATATAAATCAAATGTATCAAATAATTAATCAAATTTACTAACCATGTATATGTGCAGAAACCCAGCTTTGGACACGCAACAGTGTTAAATGTATATTTGCAGTGAGCTTTGTCACCGATTGTATGGATATGGTTTAGGTTTTGACAGTGAGCTTTGTCGCTAATTGTGGTCCTACTCAGCTCGAGGATTCCCGGTTTATACCAAAAAATGTATAATTCAAGAATATATAACTCGACACAATAATATCAATAAATGGAAAATCGATTTTTTCCATAATTCCACATGTTTCATGTTATACTTAAAGTAAGTATTAATTACTTTGGATATTATATTTTACTTACTTTATATACATTCATACACGACAGTGACAACACAAATAAGAGTCTAGTTTAGAGTACTAAACTATATATCTTACTAAAGGGTAGAAAGATAAGTTGATAAATAATAAAATAGAATTAGTGATTATTATCTGGTTTTCCATTCCTTAAAATATGGCCAAATATTAAGGATTATAAAAAAAACAAACGCACGCAATAATTCACCATACAAAAAAGATGGAAACACTTCAACATTGATAAAATCTGACCACGAAGTCACCAACATTCGGCTAGTTTACTACTAACCACTTAATTAAACAATTTTGGTTAGTTGGCTCTAGCCACCATATTACAGGGATTTGGTTATTAATATAAAGTAGGAAATTGGTCGTTATACTTGTAGCTAAAAAAGGTGACACTATAATGTAGCGCTAACATCTTAATTATGTGGTCGTCATACATGTTACTAAATTACTTGAAAGCAAACACAAATTATGTGGTCGTCCTACAAGTTATTAAATTACTAAAAATCACACAATATAATGTAGCGCTAACATCTAACAACGAATGTCACTTAACTTCGGTTAGTTTACTACTAGCCACAGAATGAAACAATTCTGGTTAGTTGGCTCTAGCCATCTAATTATAAAATATGAAATTTTCGTTATACTAACCACATAATATGAAACTGACTATTAAACTAAGGAAGCCAGGTGCTTACTTTATATATATAGGAACTTGCGAATTTTTTTTAAAGAAATGAATAAAGAAGAAGGATGAAAGTATAGAAACACGAAGAAGGAAAAGAATAGGAACGCAGAAAGAAGCATGAGGGAATAGGCTGCCGAAAAAAAAGGAGAAGGGACAAATAATAGGAACCAACAATAAAAAATTAAGCATGAAATTAAAATTGTCCCTTACAAATAGGAATTATTTTAATTACTAATTAAATTTAATTATTAGGTAGAATATTTGAGAGTACCATAATACCATTATTGAATAATAACCATTGGATGCAATTTAATTAAAATATTGAACATCCAATGGCTCAAATTAATTTATTAAGAGTTACTAAGCCAAAAGTTTAGTAACATAATTTGTAGCCGTTTAGTTACATTAATCTATATGAAAATTTCCCTCTCGGCCTCTTTGCTAGCGAGTGCCGTGAAGGGAAGCAATGTCTTGCCTGTCCTGCATTGCCACCATCACTGTTAGCAGACGATACTGCGAACCAAATAGTACATACTCCATCTGTAATTTTGATGCTCACAACCTGCATCTTAATCTTCTTATTAATTTTAATATTTCAATATCCCACTTTCATTATTTTTCTAGTATTGCTTTGTTGTATGATTATTAGTGAGCATTTTTTAAAATACCACGTTCATTATTGTCTTTGTGGATTGACTGTGATGTAGAGCTGAAAACATTGGCATAAACTTAGAAATAGTTACTACGTACTCTATATTGTCAACTATGTTGTATTTTGATTGTTCTTTGAAGAACGCAAGTTTTCTTGGAGCTTGTTTTATTTCTCTGTAGAACAAAAAAACACGTGCACCAATAGTAGGTACGAAATGAAATTACTTGTGTCGAGTGAGCTTTGGGCTGGGGCGGAACTTGCTAGAAGCTCTTCTCTATAACTCAAGATCTGCACTTATATGCTCATGGAAAACAGATTTGGACTCACCGCCACCTTCAAACCCTTTTTCTAGATCTTCTCTTCCACACCTCTCTCGTGTCTTTCCATCAAGGGCCGTTTTTGCCTTTGCAGATTCGAAACGTGTCCATGCTAGCCATCCCATCCCCTCTCTTCTATGGATCTGAACAAATCCAATAAATGAAGAGCATTTAATGGTGTGCTCAATCTGAATTTTTTTGTGTATTCAATCTTTAAATTATTGTTAATATAATTTTTATTTTATGTTCTTTGGTTTCTGTAATTGTGAACTTGAATTTTTTGTATGATTTTAGTGATTTTTTGGTAATTTTTTATATCTGTAACTTTTATTGATTCCCTTGAAAATTGTGGATTTTTTGATTTGTGTATTTTTTGTTTTCTGTATTGTAGTTATGTCAATTCAATTGAATTTTTGAAATAAGAAATTGCTTTTTTAAGATAAAATTCACTTGAAGTAGTGCCGGAAAAAAATGCTAAACGCTACCCGAAAAACGCTAAACGCTAGTACTTAATTACCAAATGCGCGCACTCTTCACCGCTAATTTCATCCGCTAGTTTCATCTGCTACCGGCTAATACCCGAAGTCATAATGTACAAACCACTAATAGGTAAATATTAATATGCATGTTTTTGGAACTATTCTAGTATCCAAACTTCACGGAAAACATTATTAAACACGGATCATTCAATGCCTCGAGCTTTTTCCCAATAATGCTATTCATCGCAACTATATTGTTTGTGGATATTAGCAAAGCTTATGTGTGTAAACTTCAATGGTGTAGTATAGTGAAAAAGCAAAAATACATAAATAAATAAATCACATAATCTCTTGAGGGAGAGTTTTGTCGCCGATTGTGGTCTGATAGAGAACAAAACAAAACTCATTGACTTAAAGTCAATGCCAAGTCAGCACAAATCATTGCCAAGTCAGATTGATGATTCGAGTAAGCATAAGCCAACAGAGCTAACACAGGATACCATTCAAAACACTGCACAGAAGAGTAAAGCAACCCCTCACTCTCTAGAACACATGAAGCTGAGCTCCAGTACATCAAACGATGAAGAAATCAAGTGCATCAAATTGAAGAAGCTCACCACTTGTTCATCTAGAAGCATCTGATTAACTGAATTATGTTTACAATTTGTTGTACCACTTAGTTATTCAGTTTATCGTCGTAACTGAATTTGAAGCTTCAAGCTACACTTATAAATAGCTGAAGTTCATGCATGTAACGAGATGATTAATTCATAATGAAATTCACTTGAGTTTTCTCTTTCTGCAAGCTTGAATTTTCCTTTTATGGTATCATTCGCTTTCCTCGATCCTTGCTTCGCTTTCGCTTCGTTCTTCATCCATCGTGTTTCAGCTTAACCTCACTGTTCAACAATGGCGGAATCCTCTCCAAAATCACAATTCCTTTCAGATCTAGATTCGAATGTGTTTGCACTAAGTGGAAACAATTCGAACACTTCTCCTGGGTTTCCGTCGGCACCGAAGCTTTCTCTCAAGCTCGAAGATAAAAAGTTTCTATTGTGGAATCAACAAGTCACCGGCATCATCACATCTTACAAACTCCATCGATTGCTCGTGAATCCCACCATACCTCAACAATATGCCTCGGAAGAAGATCGCAGAGCGAACATCTTCTCCGATGAGTATGAAAAGTGGTTGGTTCAGGATCAAATGGTGTTCACCGGCATCATCACATCTTACAAACTCCATCGATTTGTGTTGAAATAAATATGTTTGTGAAAATGCTCATGTCTTTGTTATTTATTGTTTTAGTAAGAAGAAAGGTCATGTTTACATATTTAAAACTGAGGGGTTAGTTAAGTTTAAGATGAAATTGGATGTTATGCATGTTAATCTTGAGATATATGAATATTGTCATTGAGAAAATGATTTGTGTTGCTATGATTCTCTTATAAACTCCTTGAATCCTTTTTAGTGCTTGGAATTAAGTGTCTTACAACCTGTTTGGCTGATGATTGATGGTGTGGTTTAGTAGAAGTTGTAGGAATTGAACTGGAAATGGATTCAATTTGGGGGTTGCCTTAAAACCGTATAGATATATGTCTAGTTTTTGGCTCGCAGTGACTTCCATAAAAGTCAATTGGAAATGGTTGTTATTTCTTTAGAAACTAGATTGAATTCCCTCCAATTTGGACACCTATTTTGTTGCCTTGGGTAAAGAATTTGTAGAGAAAGATAGTTACAAGTTGAGCAAGATATTTTGCCTTGTTTCTGCACATATGCATCTTCTTTTAATAAACTGTACTAGTTGGTTGGTTGTCCTGAAAAATAAAGAGCATATTCATAATATAGACATCTTAAGCTTTCCAACGGGTGGTCATTGGATCAAATCTGACATCGTTTGATATTTTAATAAAATCACCGAAGTTGATGTATTGATGCTGAAAGTTCTGCACAAATGATTATGAGCATAAAGACACTTGAATTGTGTAGAATGAGTTCCTATGTATTTTAAATTCTTACCAAACATGATTGTTACATGAATTACCTTCGGCATAGAGTACTGTGGGAGTAGCTAATCTATGAAGTGGAAATCTTTCTTTTCATATATTCAATTTATTGTGACTCTCGGATTTCAATTATTGGTGAATTATTATCTGGTACATATCTGATTTGATGTTTTGGTGATATATATTGTGAAACTATCTATATATATTATTGATTATCAGGCGGGGAGCCTATTATTGATATTCTGAGGCGGGGAGCCTATTATTGATATTCTGAGGCGGGGAGCCTATTATTGCTATTTTCAGGCGGGGAGCCTATGATTTACATTTATCGGCTGGGAGCCTATTTTCGTTCTGTATAAATGTCTTGTTTATGATATCTGTGATATACGCGCACGAAATCTTATTGTTATATTTTTATGCAAAGTGGTCCTTGTCCTATATTGTGTTTCTTTCATTATCATCTAAGAGTTGTATTTGAATGGAAAACAGTTGTATGTGATTTAGACTTTCTATTTTTGTAGAGAGGATTTTCCATATCTCGCACACGGATATGGCAGGAAACATCAAGTAAATTCTTTTCATATATTCTTTGTTCTTGAGTTGCAAAACTCACTATGTTTGGGGTGATGTTTCAGTAGCGAGTAACATTGGAGAGCTGAAGAGTATATCCGGATTGCTCGTCAGTAGTCCAATGTAGAGTGTCGGTCACCGGATCACGGTCGGAGTCTTAACTTCAAAGGATCTTATTGTGGCTAAGCTAGTTGTGTTAGGCTAGATTTTGTTTTACATGTGTGAAAAAAAAATATTTATGTCTGGACTGGTTATACAGGTATATATATTATTTTGGGGATGTCCATATTTCAGAGGAAGTGCTGTCGAAATTTTGTTAGAAATTTCTTTGAAATATAGGTTATTATAGTTTTGATAAGATGACCGTTCTTTAGATCAACTTGTTTCAGTCGAGGCTTGCCAGATTAGGGTAGTAATCTGTGCGCCGGTCATGGTCCAAATTCAGGTCGTGACAAGAACAAAACAAAACTCATTGACTTAAAGTCAATGCCTAGTCAGCACAAGTCATTGCCAAGTCAGATTGATGATTCGAGTAAGCAAAAGCCAACAGAGCTAACACAGGATACCCTTCAAAACACTACACAAAAGAGTAAAGCAACTCCTCACTCTCTAGAACACATGAAGCTGAGCTCCAGTACATCAAACGATGAAGAAATCAAGTGCATCAAATTGAAGAAGCTCACCACTTGTTCATCTAGAAGCATCTGATTAACTGAATTATGTTTACAATTTGTTGTACCGTTTAGTTATTCAGTTTATCGTCGTAACTGAATTTGAAGCTTCCAGCTACACTTATAAATAGCTGAAGTCCATGCATGTAACGAGATGATTAATTCATAATGAAATTCACTTGAGTTTTCTCTTTCTGCAAGCTTGATATTTCCTTTTATGGTATCATTCGCCTTCCTCGATCCTTGCTTCGCTTTCGCTTCGTTCTTCATCCATCGTGTTTCAGCTTAACCTCACTGCTCAACAATGGCAGAATCCTCTCCAAAATCACAATTCCTTTCAGATCTAGATTCAAATGTGTTTGCACTAAGTGGAAACAAATCGAACACTTCTCACAGGTTTAAAAGTCGACGCAGAAGCTTTCTCTCAAGCTCGAAGATAAAAAATTTCTATTGTGGAATCAACAAGTCACCGGCATCATCACATCTTACAAACTCCATCGATTGCTCGTGAATCCCACCATACCTCAACAATATGCCTCGGAAGAAGATCGCAGAGCGAACATCTTCTCCGATGAGTATGAAAAGTGGTTGGTTCAGGATCAAATGGTGTTTACCTGACTAATGTCAACATTTTCCGATGAGGTGCTTTCTCGTGTTCTCACCTGCAAGCATGCACATCAGGTATGGGATCGTATCCACAACCATTATTACTCTCATTTGAAGGCGAAAACTCGCCAATTGAAGTCTGAATTCAAAAACACCAAGAAAGCAAATCGGTCAATCAATGAGTATCTGATGAGGATTCATGCTCTTGCTGATTCCCTACTGTCAATTGGGGAAAACATCGCTGATTAAGACAGAATTGATTTATTCTCGATGGCCTCCCTGAGGAGTATAATCCTTTCATCATGATGATCTATGGAAAGGATTTTCCAACTATTTCTGAGGTTGAAGCATTGCTTCTTGTACAAGAAGCACAATTTGAAAAACATCACCAAGAGTTATCAAATACTAATGTAACTGCTAACATATCACATACCTCCAATGGTGGCCGCCGTGGTGGATTCAACTACGGAGGCCATGGCCGAGGCTTTAGAGGCCGTGGTCAATACAACAACACTCCTGCTGCAGAACCTACTGGTGGAAGGCCAACTTGCAAACTCTGTGGAAATATGGTCACACTGTGACGGATTGTTGGCATCGTTTCAATGAGAACTTCGTGCCAAAGACTAATTCCAAGTCTCAACAATCTAAGTCTGAAGATCAGAACAACAAGAAAGAAGATGCAGACAAACCTAGCACATCTGCTCAACCAAGAGTCAATTATGCAGCAGCTGTAGGTGAAGAAATTACAACTTCCAATCAAGATGAAGAGGATTGGTTCAATGACACAGGTGCATCCCATCACGTTACTCCCAATAGTGATAATCTAGACACTAGCACTCCATACAATGGCACCACACAAGTATCAATGGGAAACAGTCCAGAAATTTCCATAAAGGCAGTAGGCACAGCTACTATTAGGTCTCCCTTTGATCCTAGAGTAAAACTTAAACTTAACAAAATGCTTCATGTGCCAAATATTAAACGTAACTTACTATTTGTGTCTAGATTTGTGAGAGATAATAAAGTCTTCTTTGAGTTTCACTCTAAGTACTACCTTGTTAAATGTCAGGAAACTAAACGTGTATTGCTCAAAGGCATGGAGGGTCGTGATGGGTTGTATTCCTTCAAGGCCTCTCCATTCTGGATGGCAATCAAGCCAAGATTGAAGATCAAATCTCAGCGAAAGTCTAAATCAAAATCTCATAGTGTAGAAAAGTCAATAGTTAATTCTGTCTGTATGACTGATAATAATACTCAAGTCAATTCTAATGTTGTTTCTGGTTGTAATACAGTAACAAGCTCACCTAGTGGGACTAGTTCAAAGGCCTTAAGTGACTATAAGTTGTGGCACTCAAGGCTTGGTCATGCCAATGTAAAGTCTATCTTTCTATATTGAAATCTTGTAATGTTTCCCCACCTAATAAAGCTAAGATACCTTTGTGTAAATCTTGTTGTATGGGCAAAGCTCACAGATTATTTGCTCCACCTTCTAACACTACATGCACTCATGCATTTGAATTAGTTCACACTGAGTTGTGGGGACCCTCTCCCTCACCTACAAAGTCAGGCTATAAACATTATATTGCTTTTGTGGATGCTTAGACTAAGTTTTCCTGGCTGTACTTGTTGAAAACCAAATCTGGTGCTTTACATGCCTTCAAGCAATTCCAAGCCCTAGTCAAAACCCAATTTCAAGCAACTATTAAAGCTGTACATTCAGATTTTGGGGGAGAATACCGACCATTTACAAAGCATTTGGCTACTGAAGGCATAGAACACAGGCTGACTGATAACTCTATTTTATATAGAGTATTTCATATGTTTAAACTTAGTAATTGGTCTCTTTCAAGTAATAATAAAGAGTTTATATAGTATTTAGTGTGATATATGATATCTTGAGTGATTTGAATGGTTATAGTTATTTATAGGCCATTTTGGATATATTGTGGTATGTTTGATGTTTTTGTTCGGTGCAGTCTCAATCGTTATCTCGCATCAAATGCTCCCGTGACCGATCCCGCATCAAATCGCACTACTTGGTGAATAAGCGACTGTTTCATGAGCATCCACTTGCAATTGATGACCTCATGCTTAGTCTTCTGAAGCCATCCCACCTTGTAAAGTAGGCGCCTACCATTCACACATAGCCATAGGGTAGCTTTGAAGAGTCATCAACATAGGGACACATGTTCATACATCATGAGACCTCCCTATACACTTGTCAAAGATCTTATCCATGCAAACAACTGCTGGAAAGTTACTACAGCTATCATCCACTCAAGATTACTTCAACATGAAGGAAGGAAGCACCTCTCTTGAAGGCTATAAAAGGACCTCACTTCTTCATTTGGAAATATATCACAATCCATAAGTTAGATCAAAATTTCAATATACATAGTTAGTTTTTATATTTTTAGAGGAAGAGGAAGGAATTCATAAATCCTCCTTAACTCATTTTCATAGTGTTTGTATAGTGCGAAGGAGTAATGCTAGTGCATTGCTAGAAGACTTCATACAAAGGTTTTCAACATTTGTAACTTTACTCTTGTTGTTTCTCTTTTGTGATTTCTATATATATAAACATGGTCTATTCAGTTTATATATATCTTGCAATGTCTCTTGTTAGCTAAACCTTTCTTAGTTGGAATGTTCTAATCATTTAATGAGCTTTTAAGTAAGTATGTTGCATGTATGTATGTTTGTACTTTAGTTCTTGCTTAATAATCTTTTCAAAACTTATTTTGAACTTGATCACTTAGAATAAGTAGATTTGTAAATGACCAGACATGGCTTACAATTAAGAACTCAAGAACTAATATGGGTGAGTGTTTTACATAAAGAAAACTTTGTGAAAACCATGCTAAGTCCTAGACATAGGATAGTATAGTCCATAGGATAATTGTGGGTACTTAAAATACAAGAGTGAATTCACTTAAGCAAAGTGATACTTGTTAGGAGGCAAGATTGGCACTAACACCCCTTTTTTTTGCATAGAACAAGGATCATAAGAGTCGGTAATGATACTCTGAAGAAAGTGACCGAAAGGCACATAGCTAATGCACAAACATTCAATGCATTGCATCACATCTTTGCATCATACACTTTTAAGTAAATTACTTGATGAAGACATTCCAACTAGCTTTTCTCTTTTACACTATCAACATTTTTACTTTGCTTTCTTTCTAACTTAGTTGTGATCATCAAACAAAATCCAAAATTATTTTGTTACTTAGTGACTTTACACTTTATTACTTTATATTTGTTTTAAAAGTGAGTTTTTCAATCTCTGTGGGTTCGATCTTTTTACTACTTGTTTTTGGACAAAGTGTATACTTGCACTCAAGTGTATGTGGCATTTCCACACACCAAGTTTTTGGCGCCGTTGCCGGGGATTGAAGTAAATTCTTTTTAAAATTCTGATATATAGTAATTTAGTGTTGTATATAAATTCTGGTTTTTAAAGTTTCACAACAAAAGTACATGGTACTTAGTATATGTGAACAGAAACAAAACACGTAATATAGTTTAGATCCAGAAATAGAAAGAAAATTCGAGGGATTGCTAAGACTCAGAAGCATGAATCAACAAGCTTGCAACATGTCATTCGGTGAAGAACAAAGCTCAAGGCCACACTCGGTGAGAGGAGGCCCTGGTTCACTGACATGCTCATCAAGAAGAAGTTCATAGAGAAAATCTCATCCACATGGATCACATAGGTATGATTAATGATAGAAATAGACCTATGAGGGATTATGCTCAGTTTGATCATCAAAACATGCAAACTAGTATAAATAGACCTCATATTGATGCCATGCATTTTGAATTTAAGCCTATGATGTTTCAAATGCTTCAAACTATTGGTCAATTTGGAGGATCTCCTCATGAAGATCCTCATTTGCATTTAAGGCAATTTCTAGAAGTATGTAGTAATTTTATTATACCTGGTGTTAGTGAAAATGCATTTAGATTAAGGTTATTTCCTTATTCTTTGAAAGATAGAGCTAAGGCTTGGCTAAATTCTTTAGAGCCTAACTCTATTCATTCATGGAATGAAATGGCTGAAAAATTTTTAGGAAAATATTTCCCACCTATCAAAAATGTCAGGTTAAGAAATGATATTACATCTTTTAGACAAAAAGAGTTTGAATCTTTATTTGAAGCATGGGAAAGATGGAAGGAACTTTTGAGAAAATGTCTTCATCATGGTTTACCTGTTATTATTCAAATGGAAACATTTTATCATGGTTTAGAACCTCAAACAGAATAATTCTTGATGCATCATCCGGTGGAGTGTTATTAAATGGTCATATAATGAAGCATGTGAATTGATAGATAGAATAGTAGCTAATAGCTCTAGTTGGCCTACTGAGAGGGTGAGTGCCCAAAAGAAGCCATCAGGGGTACATGAAATCAATGATATATCAGCCCTATCTGCTCAAGTAGCCACTCTAGCTAACTTGATGAAAAACTTCACTTCTGGCAATGCTACTGCATCTAATGCGGTGCATCACTGACAAAGATTCTTCGGCAGAGAAGAGAACAAGTACCTCCGGGCACTCCTAGTTGTGTGTACTGTGGAGGAGGTCACTTGTATGAGGAGTGTTCTAGCAACCCTATCTCTGTAAATGTAGGATATAATAGAAATAACAACCCTTTTTCCAACACTTATAATCCAAATTGGAACAATCACCTGTGATTTTTGGTGGGGAGTAACAATGTTCTTTGCACCAAATCTTTCTTTGCACCATCTACTCCACCAGAATTTCCTTCTCAACATGTCCAAAGACCATTTGCATCAGAAATGGAAAACTCCTTGGAATCTCTAATGAAAGCATTTATGAGTGAAACAAGAGAATTTATGAGTGATGTAAAAAGCTCAAACCAAATTCAAGATGCTTCCATTAAGAATTTCGAGAATCAAGTAGGTCAATTAGCCACAACTTTGTATCAAAGGCCACAAGGTGCCTTACCTTCAAATACAGAAGCTACTCCTTCCCAAAGACAAGGAAAGGAACATGTTAAGGCTATTTCTTTGAGAAGTGGTAAGGATCTTATAGAGTCAACTGAGATGGAAAGTGTAGAAAAGGGAGAAAAAGCCAAAAATCAAAAAGAAAGCAATGCAGAAGCATTTAATGCTCCTGCATCACAAGAAGCCCAAGTTCCAACACCTAAGTTAGTACTGAGTACCTCTCCTCCTCCTTATCCTCAAAGACTGAAAAAAGCACATGAGGAGAAGCAGTTTGGTAAATTCTTAGAGGTACTAAAACAATTACACATCAATGTTCCCTTAGTAGAAGCACTCCAACAAATGCCAAACTATGCAAAGTTTATGAAGAATGTGCTTACTAAGAGAAGAAGATTAGGAGAGTTTGAAACAGATTGCCATGACAGAAGATTGTAGTTTGCTTATGCAAAATAAGATTCCTAGGAAATTGAAGGATCGGGTAGTTTTACAATTCCATTTTCTATAGGAAAATCCTATCTTCGGTAAAGCTTTATGTGATTTAGGTGCAAGCATCAACTTGATGCCTAAATCTATTTTTGACCCGATTAGAAATTGGAAATGCAAAACCAACCAACTGTAACACTTCAATTAGGTGATAGATCAATAGCCTATCCTGAAGGTATCATAGAAGACATCCTAGTCAAGGTAGATAAATTTGTATTCCTGTAGATTTTGTTATCCTTGACTTTGATGCGAGATAAGGAAGTGCCTATTATCCTAGGTAGACCATTCTTAGCAACCGCAAAACCTTAATTGATGTGCAGAAAGGTGAACTCATTATGAGAGTCAATGATCAAGAGATAAAATTCAATGTGATGAATGCAATGAAGTATCCTGCTTTGAAAACACGTAAGAGTGTTCATCCTTAGTGTCTCTAGATCAATTGGTAGAAAAGCAATTTTATAAACAGTATGATCATTTAGCTAATGCAGAGGCATTAGATGCAGCAGCATTACTAGATGAAGAAATACTAGAAAAAGAAAATCTATCAATAGAAAACTCTTGTAAGGAAGTGTGGGCTAGAAATTATGAACTGAATCTCTTTGCTAGTAGGATCCTCCCCATCATAGAGAGCTCTAAAGAGAGTGAGGGAGGAAGAGATGAACCAGAAAAAGAAGAGAGTGTTAAAGAGATTGAGCCTGAACCAGACCCTAGAGTAGTCCTCAATAAACAAACAGCTCTCTTACCTAAATCCCCACCACAATATGCTTCCCAATCAGCCACCACCACACCAAACAAAACCCCACCCAACCAGCCTATATTTCCACCCTCACCACCTAATGGGGAGGTGGAATTGTTTGATGAAACCACTGGTTATACACTTAAAGTTAATGGTAAAAGAGTGAAGCAGTATTATGGAGCACATGTGGTGAGAGACAAAATCACCACTCAATTGAAAAATCTCTAAACAAAAAGAGGTAGTCAGGCTGACAAGACTCTTAAAACAAGCGCTTAATGGGAGGCAACCCATCACTTTTAAGTATTTTTTCAATTTTATGTTTTTAAGTGTTTTGTAGGAATGCAGGATACTAATGCAGCTGCATCAAATGCACCTGCACTGAAGAAAAGAATGTTCCCTACACTCAAATTTTAAAAATCAAAGAGGAAGCATTGCGGCCAAAACCTCACGATGCTCTTGCATCAACACGGAGGGAAGGTGCATCTGCACCAATTGAAGAAACACCAAAGAAGCAACCAAAAGAGAAGAAGCGGAAGGTGAAACACACTCCTCCTATCAAAGGTGAGCACCGTAACAAGGAGTGGAGCAAAGAGATGAGTATCATTTACAAGTTTTCATATGTTCACTGCTATAGTTTGTGTTTCTACTATCTAAAACTATTTCCCGGTTGTTGTTCTTAATCCCTCTCCCCTATTTTAACAAACTTGATTTGTGTTTTCTGAACACTTAGCGGTGAGGACAACTGCTACCCCCTTAAGTTTAGGGGATTTATCTTGCATGTTATGTTTAAATATGTTTGTTTTTATCTAGTATGTTGTGTGTTTTATATAGTAAATATATATGTTTTAAAGTAGTTTTTAGTTTGTTTAAATATTAGATGTACTTAACAAAGTAGTATTTAAATATTTTAGTAGAAAAGATCGAGTTTTCAAAAATATGGTGAAAACCCTATGGATGGAATTTCAATAATGAAAAGAGAAAAAGAAGCCTTATTTCTTAGAAAAACCAAAATTATTTTTACTTCAACACTTCAAAGCTGAGTTTGTGAAAAGAACCTTGCTATTTAAAGATCAATCTGATGCAAGGGAATTTTTGGTGAGCTTAGGTCAAAACAAAGCTTTACTAAAAAGATAGAAGAGCTTAAAGAATTAAGTTTGGGGTGTTTTATGAAAACAAAGGCTGAATTTGAAAAGTATAAAGAGTAAACAATGCACAAAAAGAATACAAAAATGTGGACAAAGCCATATCACGAATCTTTTGAAAACTATACCGTGCCTAAGTACATGAATGCATCACGGAGGTCAAAGACACTGTGCCATGCAGGAATAAATGTATATCGGAGGATAGTTCAAAACTGAACTTGTGCCAAAGTGCAAAGAAAAATATATGCATCCGGAGGTCAAAGACTGTGCCAAAGTGCATTTGCATCGGAGAGTCGGTGAGGAAGGTAATATGAGCTAGCAAAAGAAAAAGCATCATCGGTCAGAAGCATCAATGCAAACCTGATCAAGAAAAACAAAAATGCAGAAAAATCAATGCACAAATCACTTCAAAGAAGTATTGCATTTGCACAAAAAGATCCACACAAAAAAATAGAAAAATGCATTGTCTCAAAAGCTTTGAAAGATTCAAACCAAGCCCTTTGATTTTAGAACTCCCCAACACTTGAGAAAATTTTGTGAGTCTAATCTCTCTTTTGAAAAATATTTTGGTGTGACCAAAGATGAACCAATCCTTTCAAAAGGCTAGGAGGAAATTTTTCACTTAGTCTTGGAACCAATCTCAACTCAGTGGGTTCACACACACACAAAAGAGTTTGAATAACTTTGGTAGTTTTGAAGAAATAAAGGCACAAAAAAAAAAAGATTGTTGAGAATTGAAGTTCATAGGGAACTCCTCATAAAAATTCTGATCTATCTTCTAGAATTATAGTTTTTAATAGTTTGTCTTTGTCATTACTTGCGGACAAGCAATGGTTTAAGTTTGGGGTGTGATAACTCTATTTTATATAGAGTATTTCATATGTTTAAACTTAGTAATTGGTCTCTTTCAAGTAATAATAAAGAGTTTATATAGTATTTAGTGTGATATATGATATCTTGAGTGATTTGAATGGTTATAGTTATTTATAGGCCATTTTGGATATATTGTGGTATGTTTGATGTTTTTGTTGGTCTGGTCTCAATCTTTATGCGCATCAAATGCTCTCTGACCGATCCCGCATCAAACCGCACTACTTGGTGAATAAGCAGCCTGTTTCATGAGCATCCACTTGCAATTGATGACCTCATGCTTAGTCTTCTGAAGCCATCCCACCTTGTAAAGTAGGCGCCTACCATTCACACATAGCCATAGGGTAGCTTTGAAGAGTCATCAACATAGGGACACATGTTCATACATCATGAGACCTCCTATACACTTGTCAAAGATCTTATCCATGCAAACAGCTGCTGGAAAGTTACTCTGACTATCATCCACTCAAGATTACTTCAACATGAAGGAAGGAAGCACCTCTCTTGAAGGCTATAAAAGGACCTCACTTCTTCATTTGGAAATATATCACAATCCATAAGTTAGATCAAAATTTCAATATACATAGTTAGTTTTTATATTTTTAGAGGAAGAGGAAGGAATTCATAAATCCTCCTTAACTCATTTTCATAGTGTTTGTATAGTGCGAAGGAGTAATGCTAGTGCATTGCTAGAAGACTTCATACAAAGGTTTTCAACATTTGTAACTTTACTCTTGTTGTTTCTCTTTTGTGATTTCTATATATATAAACATGGTCTATTCGGTTTATATATATCTTGCAATGTCTCTTGTTAGCTAAACCTTTCTTAGTTGGAATGTTCTAATCATTTAATGAGCTTTTAAGTAAGTATGTTGCATGTATGTATGTTTGTACTTTAGTTCTTGCTTGATAATCTTTTCAAAACTTATTTTGAACTTGATCACTTAGAATAAGTAGATTTGTAAATGACAGACATGGCTTACAATTAAGAACTCAAGAACTAATATGGGTGAGTGTTTTACATAAAGAAAACTTTGTGAAAACCATGCTAAGTCCTAGACATAGGATAGTATAGTCCATAGGATAATTGTGGGTACTTAAAATACAAGAGTGAATTCACTTAAGCAAAGTGATACTTGTTAGGAGGCAAGATTGGCACTAACACCCCTTTCTTTCTTGCATAGAACAAGGATCATAAGAGCTGGTAATGATACTCAAGAAAGTGACCAAGAAAGGCACATAGCTAATGCAACAAAGATTCATTGGTCTGTTTGCATCACATTTGCATCATACACTTTTAAGTAAATTACTTGATGAAGACATTCCAACTAGCTTTTTTCTTTTACACTATCAACATTTTTACTTTGCTTTCTTTCTAACTTAGTTGTGATCATCAAACAAAATCCAAAATTATTTTGTTACTTAGTGACTTTACACTTTATTACTTTATATTTGTTTTAAAAGTGAGTTTTTCAATCTCTGTGGGTTCGATCTTTTTACTACTTGTTTTTGGACAGTGTATACTTGCACTCAAGTGTATGTGGCATTTCCACACACCACTGACCTGCCTCATACATCTCACAATGTATTAGGTTAAAAAGAGAAGTAATTTCAAAAATAAAAATAAAAAGAGTAAAAATGTCAACAAAATAAAGTAAACACTATCCGCTAGCGTTTAAAAAATGCTGCTTGTAGTAGTGTCTAAAAAACGCTAAACGCTAGTAGTTACCAAAGGCACGTACTCTTCACACGCTATTTTCATTTGCTAGGTTTATCTGCTATACGCGGATGGGATGCGCCAAACAAAGGCGAAGTCATAATATACAAACCACTTCAATGGTGTAGTATAGTGAAAAAGCAAAACTACATAAATAAATAAATCACAACCAACGTAATTTCATTTATATTGTATGGGGTGGGGAACGACACCTGTTTATTACCTCACACCCTCTACTATATGGATTTTGTGCATTAGGTGTGCATGCACCAGGATTCTTCTTGCTACATCCATTTTAGTCCCTCCTTCTATTAGTGGGTATCTTATATCTTTATCTATTCCATCATCGATTAAGGAATCGCTGTGGACTCTTTTCCATCCTTGATTAAGAGTTCCTTGTAAACTCCTTTTCGCTCCATGATTACAGTTTTAGTTTCAGCATTAACATTTTTGGTGAAAAGTCAGCAAATCACAAGAGCAACAAAGAAAGCACCCAACATTGCCTTTGATATTGCCATAATCAATGAGGAAAAAAAATATGAATTTGAAATGATTAATTTAACCGCGACAATTTCATTTGCTTTGGGGTTTTTGCATGCATTTAAATAGTGTATTTCTTTCCTTCTATAACTCGTGGTTGGTGAAATGTATGCTATATACAATTGTAAAATTCCTCTCACTAACTAATCTCATGTGTAATTTTAAATTAGTGACACTTAAACATAATAATCTGACATTATCCTCATTTAATTATCATTGTTGGCAGAGTTAAAAAATAATTAATAATCAAAATCAACCATATTGTTAATGCATATCATTTCAATTCTGGAAACTGAATCCGTCAATTATTCTTTGACATAACACTTTTGGCAGAAAATCACAACTGAAAAGAAAAATCAAATCAGCACATTTAATTCAGCATAAAAAAAATAATAAAAAAAAGAAGTTAACAAATATGTTTGTAAATGAATTGAATTTGGAAATATAAATATTAACATTTTCATGCAAAATTTTGAAATAATTTTTGGAAATATAAATCAAATGTATCAAATAATTAGTCAAATTTACTAACCATGTATATTTGCAGAAACCCAGCCTTGGGCACGCAGCAGTGTTAAATGAATATTTGCAGTGAGCTTTGTCGCCAATTGTGGGGTTAGGGTTTAGGATTTGACGGTGAGCTTTGTCGCCAATTGTGGTCCTACTCAGCTCGAGGATTCCCGGTTTATACCAAAAAATGTATAATTCCAGAATATATAACTGGACACAATAAAATCAAAAAATGGAAAATCAATTTTTTCCATAATACCACATGTTTCCTATTATACCCAAAGTAAATATTAATTACTTTGGATATTATATTTTAGTTACTTTATATACATTCATACACGGCAGTGACAGCATTGACAACACACACAAGATCTAATTGATTTCATGATGAATGAAGGATCTAACCAAGTGTATTTCTTGAATCATCAATAACAAAGATAAAAAGATAAAGGGGAAGAAACATTCAAATGGAATTAGGCAGGAAGATGAAGAAATCGTCACATCCAAGAGGATGATAAGATCAATGTACAAAAGCATCTTAAATACTTAGGGTTGTGCCTAAGCTACACACCTTGCACACCATGGTGCCTATGTAAAAGGTGTACACACAAACACAAAAATCCCCTAATGTCAACATAAACTAAGATAAAGTCATCTTAAAATAAAATAAAGCTCATTCTAATTTAAATAATTTAGATTCTCTTAATGCTCTTGCGGTCCACATCATTCCCTCGGTCTTGAAGAAATTCGTTCTCAAATTTGATCTCCATTGTATCCCTCTTTTTTTTCACGGCATCTCCAATGTATCTTGCATAAAGAAAGAACTCAAATCAATACCAACATACCTCCGAGATCAAATGGAAATTGGGAAAAATCAATACGGTTGACAAAGATATGCATCACCCAATGCCATGCAAAAGTAAGCAATGAGAAGTAAATGATAGGAAATAATTTATACCTTTTGGAGTAGATACCTATAACCAAATTTACCTTTCTTTCCTTGAATATTGAAATAACAACATTGTGTCTTTCTCCTTCTAACTGATGTGCAGAATTTTAATTAATGATTAAATTAGCGGTTAAAATAGCTGATAAATGTAAAATGACATAAAAAGATATTTAATTAATGATTAAATTTTTTAATGATGACAAAATATTTAATGAGAAAAGAGAAGTAATTTTAAAAAAAATAAAAAGGGTAAAAATGTCAACAAAATAAACTAAACACTATCCGCTAGCGTTTAAAAAAATGCTGCTTGTAGTAGTGTCTAAAAATCGCTAAACGCTAGTACTTACCAAAGGCGCGTACTCTTCACGCTATTTTCATTCGTTAGTTTTATACGCTATCCGCGGATGGGCCACGCCAAACAAAGCCGAAGTCATAATATACAAACCACTAATTGGTACATAATAATATGCATGTTTTTGGACCTATTCTAGTATCCAAACTTCACGGAAAACATTATTAAACACGTATCATTCAATGCCTCGTGTTTTTTCCCAATAATTCTATTCATCAAAAATATTTTGTTTGTGGATATTAGCCAAGCTTATGTGTGTAAACTTCAAAAGTGTAGTATAGTGGAAAAGCAAAAATACATAAATAAATAAATCACAACCACAATTGATTTTCCAAATACAAATATTCATGATACTTCACAAGAAACATATTCACTACTTGCAAAATTTAATGATACAAATATTATAAGCGCAATGTTCCTTTTGCATTATTTATTGATATAAGGTAGTACAAACCAATACAAAAGGTATCCAAAATTAAAATACAACCAACGTAATTTCATTTATATTGTATGGGGTGGGGAACGACACCTGTTTATTACCTCACACCCTCTACTATATGGATTTTGTGCATTAGGTGTGCTTGCAACAAGATTCTTCTTGCTACATCTGTTTCTGTCCCCTTCTTCTATTGGTGGGTATCTTATATCTTTATCTATTCCATCATCGATTAAGGAATCACTGTGGACTCTTTTCCATCATTGATTAAGAGTTCGTTGTAAACTCCTTTTCGCTCCATGATTACAGTTTTAGTTTCAGCATTAACATTTTGGGTGAAAAGTGAGCAACTGACAAGAGCAACAAATAAAGCACCCAACATTGCCTTTGACATTGCCATAATCAATGAGGAAAAAAAATATGAATTTGAAATGATTAATTTAACCGCGACAATTTCATTTGCTTTGGGGTTTTTGCATGCATTTTAAATAGTGTATTTCTTTCCTTCTATAACTCGTGGTTGGTGAAATGTATGCTATATACAATTGTAAAATTCCTCTCACTAACTAATCCCATGTGTAATTTTAAATTAGTGACACTTAAGCATAATAATCTGACATTATCCTAATTTAATTATCATTGTTGGCAGAGTTAAAAAATAATTAATAATCAAAATCAACCATATTGTTAATGCATATCATTTCAATTCTAGAAACTGAATCCGACAATTATTCTTTGACATAACATTTTTGGCAGAAAATCACAACTGAAAAGAAAAATCAAATCAGCACATTTAATTCAGCATAAAATAAAAAAAATGAAGTTAACAAATATGATTGTAAATGAATTGAATTTGGAAATATAAATATTAACACAATCATGCAAAATTTTGAAATAATTTTTGGAAATATAAATCAAATGTATCAAATAATTAATCAAATTTACTAACCATGTATATTTGCAAAAACCCAGCCTTGGGCACGCAGCAGTGTTAAATGTATATTTGCAGTGAGCTTTGTTGCCAATTGTGGGGTTAGGGTTTAGGATTTGACAGTGAGCTTTGTCGCCAATTGTGGTCCTACTCAGCTCGAGGATTCCCGGTTTATACCAAAAAATGTATAATTCCAGAATATATAACTCGACACAATAAAATCAAAAAATGGAAAATCAATTTTTTCCATAATACCACATGTTTCTTGTTATACGCAAAGTAAATATTAATTACTTTGGATATTATATTTTAGTTACTTTATATACATTCATACACGGCAGTGACAGCATTGACAACACACACAAGATCTAATTGATTTCATGATGAATGAAGGATCTAACCAAGTGTATTTCTTGAATCATCAATAACAAAGATAAAAAGATAAAGGGGAAGAAACATTCAAATGGAATTAGGCAGGAAGATGAAGAAATCGTCACATCCAAGAGGATGATAAGATCAATGTACAAAAGCATCTTAAATATTTAGGGTTGTGCCTAAGCTACACACCTTGCACACCATGGTGCCTATGTAAAAGGTGTACACACAAACACAAAAATCCCCTAATGTCAACATAAACTAAGATAAAGTCATCTTAAAATAAAATAAAGCTCATTCTAATTTAAATAATTTAGATTCTCTTAATGCTCTTGCAGTTCAAATCATTCCCTCGGTCTTGAAGAAATTCGTTCTCAAATTTGATCTCCATTGTATCCCTCTTTTTTTTGACGGCATCTCCAATGTATCCTGCATAAAGAAAGAACTCAAATCAATACCAACATACCTCCGAGATCAAATGGAAATTGGGAAAAATCAATACGGTTGACAAAGATCTGCATCACCCAATGCCATGCAAAAGTAAGCAATGAGAAGTAAATGATAGGAAATAATTTATACCTTTTGGAGTAGATACCTATAAACCAAATTTACCTTTCTTTGCTTGAATATTGAAATAACAACATTGTGTCTTTCTCCTTCTAACTGATGTGCAGAATTTTAATTAATGATTAAATTAGCGGTTAAAATAGCTGATAAATGTAAAATGACAAAAAAAGATATTTAATTAATGATTAAATTTTTTAATGATGACAAAATATTTAATGAGAAAAGGGAAGTAATTTTAAAAAAAATAAAAAGGGTAAAAATGTCAACAAAATAAAGTAAACACTATCTGCTAGCGTTTAAAAAAATGCTGCTTGTAGTAGTGTCTAAAAATCGCTAAACGCTAGTACTTACCAAAGGCGCGTACTCTTCACACGCTATTTTCATTCGCTAGTTTTATCTGCTATTCGCGGATGGGCCACGCCAAACAAAGGCGAAGTCATAATATACAAACCACTAATTGGTACATAATAATATGCATGTTTTTGGACCTATTCTAGTATCCAAACTTCACGGAAAACATTATTAAACACGTATCATTCAATGCCTCGTGTTTTTTCCCAATAATTCTATTCATTAAAAATATTTTGTTTGTGGATATTAGCAAAGCTTATGTGTGTAAACTTCAATGGTGTAGTATAGTGAGAAAGCAAAAATACATAAATAAATAAATAAATCACAACCACAATTGATTTTCCAAATACAAATATTCATGATACTTCACAAGAAACATATTCACGACTTGCAAAATTTAATGATACAAATATTATAAGCGCAATGTTCCTTTTGCATTATTTATTGATATAAGGTAGTACAAACCAATACAAAAGGTATCCAAAATTAAAATACAACCAACGTAATTTCATTTATATTGTATGGGGTGGGGAACGACACCTGTTTATTACCTCACACCCTCTACTATATGGATTTTGTGCATTAGGTGTGCATGCACTAGGATTCTTCTTGCTACATCTGTTTCCGTCCCCTCCTTCTATTGGTGGGTATCTTATATCTTTATCTATTCTATCATCGATTAAGGAATCACTGTGGACTCTTTTCCATCATTGATTAAGAGTTCGTTGTAAACTCCTTTTCGCTCCATGATTACAGTTTTAGTTTCAGCATTAACATTTTGGGTGAAAAGTGAGCAACTCACAAGAGCAACAAATAAAGCACCCAACATTGCCTTTGACAATGCCATAATCAATGAGGAAAAAATATATGATTTTGAAATGATTAATTTAACCGCGACAATTTCATTTGCTTTGGGGTTTTTGCATGCATTTAAATAGTGTATTTCTTTCCTTCTATAACTCGTGGTTGGTGAAATGTATGCTATATACAATTGTAAAATTCCTCTCACTAACTAATCCCATGTGTAATTTTAAATTAGTGACACTTAAGCATAATAATCTGACATTATCCTAATTTAATTATCATTGTTGGCAGAGTTAAAAAATAATTAATAATCAAAATCAACCATATCGTTAATGCATATCATTTCAATTCTGGAAACTGAATCCGTCAATTATTCTTTGACATAACACTTTTGGCAGAAAATCACAATTGAAAAGAAAAATCAAATCAGCACATTTAATTCAGCATAAAAAAAAATGAAGTTAACAAATATGATTGTAAATGAATTGAATTTGGAAATATAAATATTAACATAATCATGCAAAATTTTGAAATAATTTTTGGAAATATATATCAAATGTATCAAATAATTAATCAAATGTACTAACCATGTATATTTGCAGATACCCAGCCTTGGGCACACAGCAGTTTTAAATGTATATTTGCAGTGAGCTTTGTCGCCGATTGTGGGGTTAGGGTTTAGGGTTTGACGGTGAGCTTTGTCGCCAATTGTGGTCCTACTCAGCTCGAGGATTCCCGGTTTATATCAAAAAATGTATAATTCCAGAATATATAACTCGACACAATAAAATCAAAAAATGGAAAATCAATTTTTTCCATAATACCACATGTTTTCTCTGTTATACCCAAAGTAAGTATTAATTACTTTGGATATTATATTTTAGTTACTTTATATACATTCATACACGGCAGTGACAACAATGACAACACACACAAGATCTAATTGATTTCATGATGAATGAAGGATCTAACCAAGTGTATTTCTTGAATAAACAATAACAAAGATAAAAAGATAAAGGGGAAGAAACATACAAATGGAATTAGGCAGGAAGATGAAGAAATCGCCACATCCAAGAGGATGATAAGATCAATGTACAAAAGTTTCTTAAATACTTAGGGTTGTGCCTAAGCTACACACCTTGCACACCATGGTGCCTATGTCAAAGGTGTACACACAAACACCAAATTCCCCTAATGTCAACATAAACTAAGATAAAGTCATCTTAAAATAAAATAAAGCTCATTCTAATTTAAATAATTTAGATACTCTTAATGCTCTTGCGGTCCACATCATTCCCTCGGTCTTGAAGAAATTCGTCCTCAAATTTGATCTCCATTGTATCCCTCTTTTTTTTGACGGCATCTCCAATGTATCCTGCATAAAGAAAGAACTCAAATCAATACCAACATACCTCCGGGATCAAATGGAAATTGGGAAAAATCAATACGGTTGACAAAGATATGCATCACCCAATGCCATGCAAAAGTAAGCAATGAGAAGTAAATGATAGGAAATAATTTATACCTTTTGGAGTAGATACCTATAACCAAATTTACCTTTCTTTGCTTGAATATTGAAATAACAACATTGTGTCTTTCTCCTTCTAACTGATGTGCAGAATTTTAATTAATGATTAAATTAGCGGTTAATATAGTTGATAAATATAAAATGACATAAAAAGATATTTAATTAATGATTAAATTTTTTTAATGATGACAAAATGTTTAATGAGAAAAGAGAAGTAATTTTAAAAAAAATAAAAGGGTAAAAATGTCAACAAAATAAAGTAAACACTATCCGCTAGTGTTTAAAAAAATGCTGCTTGTAGTAGTGTCTAAAAAACGCTAAACGCTAGTACTTACCAAAGGCGCGTACTCTTCACACGCTATTTTCATTCGCTAGTTTTATCTGCTATCCACGAATGGGCCACGCCAAACAAAGCCGAAGTCATAATATACAAACCACTAATTGGTACATAATAATATGCATGTTTTTGGAACTATTCTAGCATCCAAACTTCACGGAAAACATTATTAAACACGTATCATTCAATGCCTCGAGTTTTTTCCCAATAATTCTATTCATTGAAAATATTTTGTTTGTGGATATTAGCAAAGCTTATGTGTGTAAACTTCAACGGTGTAGTATAGTGAAAAAGTAAAAATACATAAATAAATAAATCACAACCAATGGAATTTCATTTATATTGTATGGGGTGGGGAACGACACCTGTTTATTACCTCACACCCTCTACTATATGGATTTTGTGCATTAGGTGTGCATGCACCAGGATTCTTCTTGCTACATCTGTTTCCGTCCCCTCCTTCTATTGGTGGGTATCTTATATCTTTATCTATTCTATCATCGATTAAGGAATCACTGTGGACTCTTTTCCATCATTTATTAAGAGTTCGTTGTAAACTCCTTTTCGCTCCATGATTACAGTTTTAGTTTCAGCATTAACATTTTGGGTGAAAAGTGAGCAACTCACAAGAGCAACAAATAAAGCACCCAACATTGCCTTTGACATTGCCATTATCAATGAGGAAAAAATATATGAATTTGAAATGATTAATTTAACCGCGACAATTTCATTTGCTTTGGGGTTTTTGCATGCATTTAAATAGTGTATTTCTTTCCTTCTATAACTCGTGGTTGGTGAAATGTATGCTATATACAATTGTAAAATTCCTCTCACTAACTAATCCCATGTGTAATTTTAAATTAGTGACACTTAAGCATAATAATCTGACATTATCCAAATTTATCATTGTTGGCAGAGTTAAAAAAATAATTAATAATCAAAATCAACCATATTTTTAATGCATATCATTTCAATTCTGGAAACTGAATCCGTCAATTATTCTTTGACATAACACTTTTGGCAGAAAATCACAACTGAAAAGAAAAATCAAATCAGCACATTTAATTCAGCATAAAATAAAAAAATCAAGTTAACAAATATGATTGTAAATGAATTGAATTTGGAAATATATATATTAACATAATCATGCAAAATTTTGAAATAATTTTTGGAAATATAAATCAAATGTATCAAATAATTAATCAAATTTACTAACCATGTATATTTGTAGAAACCCCGCCATGGGCACGCAGCAGTTTTAAATGTATATTTGCAGTGAGCTTTGTCGCCGATTGTGGGGTTAGGGTTTAGGGTTTGACAGTGAGCTTTGCCGCCAATTGTGGTCCTACTCAGCTCGAGGATTCCCGGTTTATACCAAAATATGTATAATTCCAGAATATATAACTGGACACAATAAAATCAAAAAATGGAAAATCAATTTTTTCCATAATACCACATGTTTCCTGTTATACCCAAAGTAAGTATTAATTACTTTGGATATTATATTTATTTACTTTATATACATTCATACACGGCAGTGACAGCATTGACAACACACACAAGATCTAATTGATTTCATGATGAATGAAGGATCTAACCAAGTGTATTTCTTGAATCAACAATAACGAAGATAAAAAGATAAAGGGGAAGAAACATACAAATGGAATTAGGCAGGAAGATGAAGAAATCGCCACATCCAAGAGGATGATAAGATCAATGTACAAAAGTTTCTTAAATACTTAGGGTTGTGCCTAAGCTACACACCGTGCACACCATGGTGCCTATGTCAAAGGTGTACACACAAACACCAAAATCCCCTAATGTCAACATAAACTAAGATAAAGTTATCTTAAAATAAAATAAAGCTCATTCTAATTTAAATAATTTAGATTCTCTTAATGCTCTTGCGGTCCACATCATTCCCCCAGTCTTGAAGAAATTCGTCCTTAAAATTGATCTCCATTGTATCCCTCTTTTTTTTGACGGCATCTCCAATGTATCCTGCATAAAGAAAGAACTCAAATCAATACCAACATACCTCCGGGATCAAATGGAAATTGGGAAAAATCAATACTGTTGACAAAGATATGCATCTCCCAATGCCATGCAAAAGTAAGCAATGAGAAGTAAATGATAGGAAATAATTTATACCTTTCTAAATAGAGAACCTATAACCAAATTTACCTTTCTTTGCTTGAATATTGAAATAACAACATTGTGTCTTTCTCCTTCTAACTGATGTGCAGAATTTTAATTAATGATTAAATTAGCAGTTAAAATAGCTGATAAATGTAAAATGACATAAAAAGATATTTAATTAATGATTAAATTTTTTAATGATGACAAAGTATTTAATGAGAAAAGAGAAGTAATTTTAAAAAAAATAAAAGGGTAAAAATGTCAACAAAATAAAGTAAACACTATCCGCTAGCGTTTAAAAAAATGCTGCTTGTAGTAGTGTCTAAAAAACGATAAACGCTAGTACTTACCAAAGGCGCGTACTCTTCACACGCTATTTTCATTAGCTAGTTTTATCTCCTATCCGCGAATGGGCCACGCCAAACAAAGCCGAAGTCATACTATACAAACCACTAATTGGTACATATATAATAATATGCATGTTTTTGGAACTATTCTAGTATCCAAACTTCACGGAAAACATTATTAAACACGTATCATTCAATGCCTCGAGTTTTTTCCCAATAAATCTATTCATCGAAAATATTTTGTTTGTGGATATTAGCTAAGCTTATGTGTGTAAACTTCAATGGTGTAGTATAGTGAAAAACCAAAAATACATAAATAAATAAATAAATCACAACCACAATTGATTTTCCAAATACAAATATTCATGATACTTCACAAGAAACATATTCACGACTTGCAAAATTTAATGATACAAATATTATAAGCGCAATGTTCCTTTTGCATTATTTATTGATATAAGGTAGTACAAACCAATACAAAAGGTATCCAAAATTAAAATACAACCAACGTAATTTCATTTATATTGTATGGGGTGGGGAACGACACCTGTTTATTACCTCACACCCTCTACTATATGGATTTTGTGCATTAGGTGTGCATGCACCAGGATTCTTCTTGCTACATCTGTTTCCGTCCCTCCTTCTATTGGTGGGTATCTTATATCTTTATCTATTCCATCATCGATTAAGGAATCACTGTGGACTCTTTTCCATCATTGATTTAGAGTTCGTTGTAAACTCCTTTTCGCTCCATGATTACAGTTTTAGTTTCAGCATTAACATTTTGGGTGAAAAGTGAGCAAATCACAAGAGCAACAATGAAAGCACCCAACATTTCCTTTGACATTGCCATAATCAATGAGGAAAAAATATGAATTTGAAATGATTAATTTAACCGCGACAATTTCATTTGCTTTGGGGTTTTTGCATGCATTTAAATAGTGTATTTCTTTCCTTCTATAACTCGTGGTTGGTGAAATGTATGCTATATACAATTGTAAAATTCCTCTCACTAACTAATCCCATGTGTAATTTTAAATTAGTGACACTTAAGCATAATAATCTGACATTATCCTAATTTAATTATCATTGTTGGCAGAGTTAAAAAATAATTAATAATCAAAATCAACCATATTGTTAATGCATATCATTTCAATTCTGGAAACTGAATCCGTCAATTATTCTTTGAAATAACACTTTTGGCAGAAAATCACAACTGAAAAGAAAAATCAAATCAGCACATTTAATTCAGCATAAAATAAAATAAAAATGAAGTTAACAAATATGATTGTAAATGAATTGAATTTGGAAATATAAATATTAACATAATCATGCAAAATTTTGAAATAATTTTTGGAAATATAAATCAAATGTATCAAATAATTAATCAAATTTACTAACCATGTATATTTGCAGAAACCCAGCCTTGGGCACGCAGCAGTTTTAAATGTATATTTGTAGTTAGCTTTGTCGCCGATTGTGGGGTTAGGGTTTAGGGTTTGGCGGTGAGCTTTGTCGCCAATTGTGGTCCTACTCAGCTCGAGGATTCCCGGTTTATACCAAAAAATGTATAACTCCAGAATATATAACTCGACACAATAAAATCAAAAAATGGAAAATCAATTTTTTCCATAATACAACATGTTTCCTGTTATACCTAAAGTAAGTATTGATTACTTTGGATATTATATTTTAGTTACTTTATATACATTCATACACGGCAGTGACAACATTGACAACACACACAAGATCTAATTGATTTCATGATGAATGAAGGATCTAACCAAGTGTATTTCTTGAATCAACAATAACAAAGATAAAAAGATAAAGGGGAAGAAACATACAAATGGAATTAGGCAGGAAGATGAAGAAATCGCCACATCCAAGAGGATGATAAGATCAATGTACATAAGTTTCTTAAATACTTAGGGTTGTGCCTAAGCTACACACCTTGCACACCATGGTGCCTATGTCAAAGGTGTACACACAAACACCAAATTCCCCTAATGTCAACATAAAAAGATAAAGTCATCTTAAAATAAAATAAAGCTCATTCTAATTTAAATAATTTAGATTCTCTTAATGCTCTTGCAGTCCACATCATTCCCTCGGTCTTGAAGAAATTCGTTCTCAAATTTGATCTCCATTGTATCCCTCTTTTTTTTTGACGGCATCTCCAATGTATCCTGCATAATGATTAAATTAGCGGTTAAAATAGCTGATAAATGTAAAATGACCTAAAAAGATATTTAATTAATGATTAAATTTTTTAATGATGACAAAATGTTTAATGAGAAAAGATAAGTAATTTTAAAAAAAATAAAAAGGGTAAAAATGTCAACAAAATAAAGTAAACACTATCTGCTAGCGTTTAAAAAAATGCTGCTTGTAGTAGTGTCTAAAAATCGCTAAACGCTAGTACTTACCAAAGGCGCGTACTCTTCACACGCTATTTTCATTCGCTAGTTTTATCTGCTATCCACGGATGGGCCACGCCAAACAAAGCCGAAGTCATAATATACAAACCACTAATTGGTACATAATAATATGCATGTTTTTGGAACTATTCTAGTATCCAAACTTTACGGAAAACATTATTAAACACGTATCATTCAATACGTCGAGTTTTTTCCCAATAATTCTATTCATTGAAAATATTTTGTTTGTGGATATTAGCAAAGCTTATGTGTGTAAACTTCAACGGTGTAGTATAGTGAAAAAGTAAAAATACATAAATAAATAAATCACAACCAACGTAATTTCATTTATATTGTATGGGGTGGGGAACGACACCTGTTTATTACCTCACACCCTCTACTATATGGATTTTGTGCATTAGGTGTGCCTGCACCAGGATTCTTCTTGCTACATCTGTTTCCGTCCCCTCCTTCTATTGGTGGGTATCTTATATCATTATCTATTCCATCATCGATTAAGGAATCGTTGTGGACTCTTTTCCATCCTTGATTAAGAGTTCGTTGTAAACTCCTTTTCGCTCCATGATTACAGTTTTAGTTTCAGCATTAACATTTTGGGTGAAAAGTGAGCAAATCACAAGAGCAACAATGAAAGCACCCAACATTGCCTTTGACATTGCCATAATCAATGAGGAAAAAAATATGAATTTGAAATGATTAATTTAACCGCGACAATTTCATTTGCTTTGGGGTTTTTGCATGCATTTAAATAGTGTATTTCTTTCCTTCTATAACTCGTGGTTGGTGAAATGTATGCTATATACAATTGTAAAATTCCTCTCACTAACTAATCTCATGTGTAATTTTAAATTAGTGACACTTAAGCATAATAATCTGACATTATCCTAATTTATCATTGTTGGCAGAGTTAAAAAAATAATTAATAATCAAAATCAACCATATTGTTAATGCATATCATTTCAATTCTGGAAACTGAATCCGTCAATTTTTCTTTGACATAACACTTTTGGCAGAAAATCACAACTGAAAAGAAAAATCAAATCAGCACATTTAATTCAGCATAAAATAAAAAAAATGAAGTTAACAAATATGATTGTAAATGAATTGAATTTGGAATATAAATATTAACATATTCATGCAAAATTTTGAAATAATTTTTGGAAATATAAATCAAATGTATCAAATAATTAATCAAATTTACTAACCATGTATATTTGTAGAAACCCAGCCTTTTGCACGCAGCAGTGTTAAATGTAGAATTTCAGTGAGCTTTGTCACCGATTGTGGGGTTAGGGTTTAGGGTTTGACGGTGAGCTTTGTCGTCAATTGTGGTCCTACTCAGCTCGAGGATTCCCTGTTTATACCAAAAAATGTATAATTCCAGAATATATAACTCTACACAATAAAATCAAAAAATGGAAAATCAATTTTTTCCATAATACCACATGTTTCCTGTTATACCCAAAGTAAGTATTAATTACTTTGGATATTATATTTTAGTTACTTTATATACATTCATACACGGCAGTGACAACATTGACAACACAAACAGGATCTTATTGATTTCATGATGAATCAAGGATCTAACCAAGTGTATTTCTTGAATCAACAATAACAAAGATAAAAAGATAAAGGGTAAGAAACACACATAATATTAGGGATTTTAAAAAAATAATGCACGCAAGAATTTTTCTGACCACGGAGTCACCAAAATTCGGCTAGTTTACTACTAACCACTTAATTAAACAATTTTGGTTAGTTGGCTCTAGCCGCCAAATTACAGGGCTTTGGTTATTAATATAAAGTAGGAAATTGGTCGTTATACTTGTAACTAAAAAAGGTGACACTATAATGTAGCGCTAACATCTGAATTATGTGGTCGTCATACATGGTACTAAATTACTTAAAAGCAAACACAAATTATGTGGTTGTCGTACATGTTACTAAATAACTAAAAATCACACAATATAATGTAGCGCTAACATCTAACCACGAAGTCACTTAACTTCGGCTAGTTTACTTCTAGCCACAGAATGAAACAATTTTGGTTAGTTGGCTCTAGCCACCTAATTATAAAATATGAAATTAGTCATTATACTAACCACATAATATGAAACTGACTATTAAACTGAGGAAGCTTGGTGCTTACTGATAACTCTATTTTATATAGAGTTATTCATATGTTTAAACTTAGTAAGTTTCTCTCTTTCAAGTAAAGATAAGGAGTTTATATAGTATTTTGTGTGATATATGATAACTTGAGTGATTGACATGGTTATAGTTGTTAATAGGCCATTTTGGACATATTGTGGTATGTTTGATGTTCTTGTTCAGTGCTGTCTACAGATCCTGCATCAATGCTCCTGCATTGATCCTGCACTAAATCTGCACTACTTGGTGAGTGAGCAGCTAGCTACTTGCACATCCACTTGCAATGCTGACCTCCTGCTTGGTCCCCTAAAGCAAGACCACTTTATATAGTAGGCGCCTACCATTCCCATATAGCCATAGGGATAGTTTTGAAGAGTCATCAACATAGGGACACATGTTCATACCTCATTGGACCTCCCTATACACTTAATCAAAGATCTCAACTTGGGGAACAACCTCTGAAAAATAATTACAACTCAATCCTCTCAAGATTACTTCAACATGAAGAAAGGAAGCACCTCTCTTGAAGACTATAAAAGGACCTCACATCTTCATTTGGAAATATATCACATTCCATAAGTTAGATTCAAATTTCAATAAACATAGTTAGTTTCTATTTTGTAAGAGGGAAAGGAAGGAATATTCTAATCCTCCTTACTTCGATTCATAGTGTTTGCATAGTGCTAAGGATTAATGCTAGTGCATTGTAAGAAGAATTCATGCAAAGAGCTACAACTTGTGTAATCTCTATCTTGTTGTTTCTCTTTTGTGATTTCAATTATATAAACAAGTTCTATTCAGTTTATATTTATCTTGCAATGTCTATTGTTAGCTAAATCTCTCTTAGTTGGAATGTTCTAATCATTTAATGAGCTTTTAAGTAAGTATGATGCATGTATGTAATGTTTGCACTTTAGTTCTTGTTTGATAATACTTTCAACACTTATTTTGAGATTGATCACTTAGAATAAGTAGATTTGTAAGAGCAGACATGGCTTACAATTAAGAACTCAAGAACTAATATGGGTAAGTGTTTTACATAAAGGAAACTTTGTGAAAACCATGCTAAGACCTAGACATAGGATAGTATAGTCCATAGGGTGGCTGTGGGTACTTAAGATACAAGAGTGAACTTATTTAAGCATGCCTAGACATAGGAAGCTTGTAATGAAACTCAAGAAAGTGACTGAAAGGCACATAGCTAATCCAACAACATTCAATGCAACTGCATTACATACTGCATCAAACACTTAAAAGTAAATTACTTGATGAAGACATTCCAACTAGCTTCTCTCATTTGCACTACAAATACTTGCACTTTTAGTCTTTACTAACTTGATTGTGATCACATCAACTCCACTATAAATTGTTATTTGGTTACCTTACACCCTATTACTTTGTATTGAATTTTAAAAAAGAGTTTTTAAATCTCTGTGGGTTCGATCTTTTATACTTCTTGTTTTGGACTGTGTATACTTGCACATGCTTTTTTCCAACACCACTTACTTTATATATATATATATATATATATATATATATATATAGGAACTGGCGAAATTTATTTTGAGAAATGAATAAAGAAGAAGGATGAAAGTATAGAAACATGAAGAAGGAAAAGAATAGGAACGCAGAAAGAAGCAAGAGGGAATAGGCTGCCGAAAAAATAAAGAAGAAGGGACAAATAATAGGAACCAACAAAAAAAAATTAAGCGTGAAATTAACATTGTCCCTTACAAATAGGAATTATTGTAATTACTAATTAAACTTAATTATTAGGTAGAATATTTGAGAGTACCATAATACCATTATTGAATAATAACCATTGGATGCAATTTAATTAAAATATTGAACATCCAATGTCTCAAATTATTTTAGTAAGAGTTACTAAGCCAAAAGTTTAGTAATGTAATTTGTAGCCGTTTAGTTACATTAATCTATATGAAAATTTCCCTCCTGGCCTCTTTGCTAGCGAGTGCCGTGAAGGGAAGCAAGGTCTTACTGTCCCCGCATTGCCACCATCATCATTAGCGCAGGCGATCTGCGACCCAAATTGTACATAGTCCATCTGTACTGTTGATGCTCACAACCTGCATCTTAATCTTCTTATTAATTTTAATATTTCAATATCCCACTTTCATTATTTTTCTAGTATTTGCTTTGTTGTATGATTATTAGTGAGCATTTTTTTGTATACCACGTTCATTATTGTCTTTGTGGATTGACTATGATGTAGAGCTGAAAACATTGGCATAAACTTAGAAATAGTTACTACTCTATATTGTCAACTATGTTGTATTTTGATTGTTCTTTGAAGAATGCAAGTTTTCTTGGAACTTGTTTTATTTCTCTGTAGAACATAAACACGTGCACCAATAGTAAGTATGAAATGAAATTACTTGTGTCGAGTGAGCTTTGGGCAGGGGCGGAACTTGCTAGAAGCTCTTCTTTGTAACTCAAGATCTGCACTGATAAAGCTCATGGAAAAGAGATTTGGACTCACTGCCACCTTCAAACCCTTTTTCTAGATCCTCTCTCTTCCACACCTCTCTCTTGTCTTTCCATCAAGGGTCGTTTTTGCCTTTGCAGATTCGAAACGTGTCCATGCTAGCCATCCCATCCCCTCCCTTCTATGGATCTGAACAAATCCAATAAATGAAGAGCATTAAATGGTGTACTCAATCTGAATTTTTTTGTGTATTCAATCTTTAAATTTTTGTTAATATAATTTTTATTTTATGTTCTTTGGTTTCTGTAATTGTGAACTTAAATTTTTTGTATGATTTTTAGTGATTTTTTGCTAATTTTTTATATTTGTAATTTTAGTTGATTCCCTTGAAAATTGTGGATTTTTTGATTTGTGTTTTTTTTGTTTTCTGTATTGTTGTTATGTAAATTCAATTGAATTTTTTAAATAAGAAATTGGTTTTTAAAGATAAAATTCACTTGAAGTAGTGTCTGAAAAAAATGCTAAACGCAACCCAAAAAAAGCTAAACGCTAGTACTTAATTCCCAATAATGCTATTCATCGCAACTATATTGTTTCTGGATATTAGCAAAACTTATGTGTGTAAACTTCAATGGTGTAGTATAGTGAAAAAGCAAAAATACATAAATAAATAAATAAATCACAACCAAAATTGATTTTCCAACTACAAATACTCATGATACTTCACAAGAAACATATTCACGACTTGCAAAAATTAATGATTCAAATATTAAAAGCACAATTTTCTTTTTGCATTATTTATTAATATAAGGTTGTACAAACTAATACAAAAGGTATCAAAAAGTAAAATACAGCCGACGTAATTTCATTTATATTGTTGGGGGTGGTGAACGACACCTGTTTGCTACCTCACACCCTTTACTATATGGATTTTGTGCCTTAGGTGTGCATGCAGCAGGATTCTTCTTGCTACATCTGTTTTGGTCCCCTTCTCCTATTGACGGGTATCCTATATCTTTATCCTCCATGCTTACAGTTTCAGTTTCAGCATTAGCATTTTGGGTGAAAAGTGAGCAAATTATAAGAGCAAAAAATAACACACCCAACATTGCCTTTGACATTGCCATAATCAATGAGAAAAAGAAAAAGAATTTGCAATGACTAATTTAACTATGACAACTTCATTTGCTTTGGGGTTTGCATGCATTTAAATAGTGTATTTCTTCCCTTCTATTGCTCGTGCTTGGTGAAATATCTATCTAATCTAAAATAACACATTTGTGTAGGCTTCTAAAAACCAAAAATCTGAGGTGTCACAACCAGAGTGATTCAAGGAAAAATTCATTAATGCTAATCCTACGTGGTTTGAACCACTCCACAAGGTCAAATTAATGGCCCAATCAACCGTATTAAAAACCTGGACAATAATGCATGACCACATTTAATTCAAAATTTGAAAATGATATCAACAATTAAATGGTCACTCATCCAAGTTGGTAACGTCTAATCTACTAATAAATCAGAATCATTCCGTTCGTATCATCCCAATAGAAACGTTTATCATTATGAGTAATAATTGCAGTCATAACCAAAAATGAGATATTATTTAATCCCAATGACTAAAATATAGTAATTTTCAATATTAAAAATCTCTTCATATGGTTCAAATAAAAAATAATATATACAATTTTTAAAATATTGATGATTGTGATAAAATATAATAAATTTTCAATATTAAAATATTGAATGATTGTAATAAAATATAATAAATTTCCTCGAATGATTTACCATTTCGATTTCAATATACATAACCAAATTTCGATATTCAAATATGATTTTTATCACTAATTTTTTGATCCTTCAATGACATTTATTTTCCCTCTTCAATATATTCACTCATATTTAAAATAAATAAAACAGGAAACTAATTTCAATTTTTTTGATTTTCGAAAATTAACATAACATACAATTGATTTGAAGAGGTTTTATTTTTGAATTCAAAATCAAAATTTCAAAATAGTGTTATTACTATCATTATTATCGGTCATCAATATATAAATATCATTATCACTATTCCCTAATATTTCGAACTATTGTCTAATGATGCTATTGTCAAAAAAAATCAAGTAGTACTATACAAAAATATTCTGGGTCCTCTGCGTTTGCACTCCAAAACCTGGGCCATATGCTCTTCATTTTTGCATAATATATGTGGGGATTTTCTAATTTAAGGTCTTCAACCTGTTGATTTTTGTTTTATTTTCTGTTTTGCAGAGTTCTTCAACCATAAAAATTGGAAGGAAGGATCATTGAAGATCTATCAACGTATTCTTCTATTGTTGTCGATCTTTTTTGCACCTATTTTCATAATCTTCCTTTTTTCCATTTCTATCTAATTTTGCATCTTTAATGATTTCGTTTCCTACTTCCTTTGATTTTTATCTTCTCGCTTTCTGGGTTTTCTCTTTTTCAAGATTTTAAGGCTTTGAACCCTAACCCCAACTGGTTCCCTTCTTCTTCCATTTCATTCCATATTTTTGGAGTTGCTAGGATTTTATTTTTTAGTTCAAAAATAGTTTTGTTGTACTGAAATTCATGGACTTTCTCTTTAAACATGACTCTCTCTTCTCAACCACTCTTTTTCCCTGGGCTTCAGCTTTCAACTAGAGACAGAGATATGGGCAATGAGGGAGCGAGAAAAATGAGAGAGAAGATGCGTTAAGTTCTCTTTCGATACATTTTTTTTCAAAAATTTTTATCCAACAAAAGTGATGATTTATTAGGAAATTTTTACTCAGAACTAGCATTATATGTTAGCTACATCTTCATTTTCTTGGTAGTATGCTCTAGCTAATAGCTATTGTGATAGCTCTTGTACGCGACAATGCAAATACTAGATGAAGAATTAGGCTCATTCTTTTTCGATAACAGTTAAGATACTACGGCTGCTACATGGATTATCTTTGTCTATTATATATTGTCAACTATGTTGTATTTTGATTGTTCTTTGAAGAATGCAAGTTTTCTTGGAGCTTGTTTTATTTCTCTGTAGAACATAAACACGTGCACCAATAGTAAGTATGAAATGAAATTACTTGTGTCAAGTGAGCTTTGGACTCACCGCCACCGTCAAACCCTTTTTCTAGATCTTCTCTTCCACAACTCTCTCGTCTCTTTCCATCAAGTGTTGTTTTTCCCTTTGCAGATTCGAAACGTGTCCATGCTAGCCATCCCCATCCCCTCCCTTCCCCCTTCTATGGATCTAAACAAATTCAGTATATGCAGAGCATTAAATGGTGTACTCAATCGGAATTTTTTTGATTTATGTATTGTAGTTATGTAAATTCAATTGAATTGAATTTTTGAAATAAGAAATTGGTTTTTTAAGAAAAAATTACTCATATGTAGTTACCGGTGCTTTTATTGTTTCTGATGACTAAAATTTCGCAAGAAACACTTTTGCGTAGGATTGATTTAGCGCATAGCGGATAAGCAAGCGAATACCATATGAGCTAGCGGTTAGAGAATATATAATCTAGCTGATAGCAAATGACGTGTTTGGTAAAACTAGCGGTTAAAATAGCTGATAAACGTAAAATGACATAAAAAACATTTAATTAATTATTAAATAATATAATGATGACAAAATGTTTAATGAAGAAAGAGAAGTAATTTCAGAAAAAATAAAAAGGGTAAAATGTCAAAAAAAAAGTGAAACGCTATCAACCAGCGTTTGAAAAAATGCTACTTGAAGTAGCGTCTGAAAAAATGGTAAACGCTACCCGAAAAACTCTAAACGCTAGTACTTAATTACCAAATGCTCATACTCTTCACCAGCTAATTTCATCCGCTAGTTACATCTCATAATGTACAAACCACTAATTGGTACATAATAGTATGCATGTTTTTGGAACTATTCTAGTATCCAAACTTCACGGAAAACATTATTAAACACGGATCATTCAATGCCTTGAGTTTTTTTCCCAATAATGCTATTCATCACAAATATTTTGTTTGTTGATATTAGCAAAGCTTATGTGTGTAAACTTCAATGGTGTAGTATAGTAAAAAGCAAAAATACATAAATGAATAAATCACAACCAAAATTGATTTTCCAACTACAAATATTCATGATACTTCACAAGAAACATATTCACGACTTGCAAAAATTAATGATTCAAATATTAAAAGCACAATGTTCCTTTTGCATTATTTATTGATATAAGGTAGTACAAACTAATACAAAAGGTATCCAAAAGTAAAAATACAACCAACGTAATTTTATTTATACTGTTGGGGGTGTGGAATAACACCTGTTTGGTTCCTCACACCCTCTACTATATGAATTTTGTGTCTTAGGTGTGCATGCAGCAGGATTCTTCTTGCTACATCTGTTTAGGTCCCCTTCTTGTATTGACGGGTGTCTTATATCTTTATCCTCCATGCTTACAGTTGTAGTTTCAGCATTAGCATTTTGGGTGAAAAGTGAGCAAATCACAAGAGCAACAAATAACACACCCAACATTTCCTTTGACATTGCCATAATCAATGAGGAAAAGAAAACGAATTTGCAATGATTAATGTAACCGCGACAACTTCATTTGCTTTATGGTTCGCATGCATTTAAATAGTGTACTTCTTTCTTTCTATAGCTCGTGGTTGGTGAAATGTATGTTATATACAATTGTGAACTTCCTCTCACTAACTAACCCCATGTGTAATTTTAAATTAGTGACACTTAAGCATAATAATCTGACATTATCTTAATTTATCATTGTTGGCATAGTTAAAAAATAAATAATAATCAAAATCAACCATTTTGTTAATGCATATCATTTCAATTCTTGAAATTAAATCCGTCAATTATTCTTTAACATGACATTTTTGGTAGGAAATCACAACTGAAAAGAAAAATCAAATCAGCACGTTTAATTCAGCATAAAATAAAAAAATGAAGTCAAAAAATATGATTGTAAATGAATTGAATTTGGAAATTTAAATATTAACATATTCCTACAAAATATTGAAATAATTTTTGGAAATAAAAATCAAATGTATCAAATAATTAATCAAATTTAGTAACCAATTCAATATCAATGGTATATTTGCAAAAACCACTTGGATGAGATGGTAGGGGTCTCTTCTTGCTTAACCAAGGTATTGGTTCGAATCCAGCCTTGGGCACAGAGCAGTGTTAAATCTCTTGAGGGAGAGTTTTGTCGCTGATTGTGGTCCTATTCAACTTGAGGGATTAGTCTCTACAATTGCGCGTAGAGGATTCCCGATTTTTACCAAAAAAAAAATGTATATTTGCCACCATTATTTGTCCGTCGCAAATCCGTGGTAAATTCAAATTTGCGACGGGAATTTGTGCATTTGCCACGGGATTGTCCGTGGCAAATTACCGATTTTCTTGTAGTGTTTTCCATAATACCACATGTTTCCTGTTATACCCAAAGTAAGTATTAATTACTTTGGATATTATATTTTAGTTATTTTTTTTCATTCATATATGAGTATGGATGTAACACCCTAAAAATTTTTTCGCGTCTTAAACACGAATTATTCGAAACATTACATATCAGAGTATATCAGAGTAGCGGAAATATAACTTACAACTTGTATCAAGTCAAGTTATACAATATTTTACAAAGAAACAATACAGAATATCATAAGCATAAATGCTCCGTATCCATCTTCCACACAAGCATCAACTGCCCGTGCTTCTTCCCTTTTCTTTTATCCTGTTTCTCTGAAAAAACCACATATGATAGGGTGAGACAACTTGCCTCAGTGAGCTTTACCGTGACCCCTAGCCACACTCATGAGCCAATTAAAACATAGACACAGCAAGTTAGTACTTACTGGATCTCTTAGCAATTCTATTATATGAATTGCGGAATCACATGGTAATCCAAGAATGAATTACAATAAAGTCTTATTAATTTTTAGTACACCACCAACAACCTTAAAGAAGCATGGGTGGACCCCGTCATAGCCAATAAGTGTACAACTCTCAAAGGCGGAATAATAATTTTTAACATTGGGGCCTAGGGCGGGGCTCATGTTCGCCTCCCTAGCATACTAAACACATAGAGGTCGTCACCTCAACTCGATATTTTTATATATCGTCAAATATGGGCCGGTTTAGATGAACATTATCATCCCGCGCCAATTATAAAAATAACAATAGAACATTTTGTTCAAAGAAGGCCGGTTTTGATGAATACAATCATCCCGCGCCAAATATAAAATAGAAATGAACATTTTATTCAAAATAGGCGGTTTAGATGAATATAATCATCCCGCGCCAAATATAAAATAGAAATGAACATTTTGGTTCAATTCAATTTCCAAAATATATGTCCTCACTCGTATACTAATTACGGTTTTTCGAAATAATAATAATATTAATCGTTATTTCAAAACCACTTTGAATTTGTATCAAAATTTCTAACAAAATTTCGGTGAGTTTCCTCCGTAATACTGGACATCCCAAAAATAATAATCACGAAAAACCAGTCCAATCAATACAATTCCACAATCAAAATCATATGGTTTCTTTTAAATTTCCAAAACACGTAAATTTAAGTAATATACCGTTTTTGACTCTAAAATTCTCGAAACTCCGAAAATTGAAAAAATCATTCAAACATAGTTCAAAAACGATATTTAAATTCCCTAAGCGAGTAAAACTCACCTATCGTGATGAAAATCACGAACAACCGAAAACTCTCCAAGCTCGATCGACACATAACACACGAACATGCTTCGGATCCGCTCCAAACCCGAACCGAACACTCCACATCGGTTGTTGAGCTTCCAATCATCAATTCCAAGCTTCAATTTCGCTTAGATCCATAAATCCCCAATTTTGAGCTTCAAAACCCATTAATGGCAAAGCGAAAACGGAAAGAAATTAGAGTGTGAAAGTGGTACCAATAGATAGAGACGAAAAATGGAAGAAAGCGAGCTATAAATCCCCTTACCGGTGCTACGTGGAGGGAGATCCTCCCCTCCTTCCCTTCTTCTCCTTCGCCATTCCTTTCTTCACTCTCTCTCTCGGGTCTCCATTCTCTCTCTCTGTTTCACGTTTTTCTTTCTTCTTTCTTTTTCTTTCTATTATTTATTTTCACTTTCTTTCTCTTATTTCCTCTTTTCCTTCTCTGTTCTGTTTCTTTATTTCTTTCTTAGTTCTCTTTCTTTTCTTTTATTCTTTCTTTCACCCAATTTAGGAATGAGAGAGTATTTTGGATATTTTGATGTCTCGGAGATCATTTTGGGTGAGTGGCATAAATACTAAAATACCCTTAGAGTACTAATTTCCACTCAGTTTATGCACTTAAATTATTTTCTCTAGCAATTTTAAATTGCTTTCGTAACAACCTCATATCCGAAACTTGATTTATTATTTATTCGGATAATAAATCACTCGTTAATTTCTTAATTGAAACTAACGAAATTAGGGATGTTCTGATCACCCCAACTTGAAAAATTTTGTCCTCAAAATTTGAACAAACATACTTCAAGAGAATATATACGGATATCTAATCCGCATATCGTCCTCTAATTCCCAAATAGCTTCCTGGACCGAAAAACGATTACACACTCCTTAAACTATTGTAATTGTTCTCGTCCGAAGCATTTTCTCTTCATGACCTAAGATATGACTTAGATTTGGGTGAAATGACGAATTAGTCAAAGATCGATCGTTCTAACTCCACGATTGGATAGGATTAGAAGGTCTTTCCTCAATTAGGATACAGAAATACTTCATTTAAATTGAACAATGCCCAAGATAAAACTATACAATACTCCACTAGTACAATACACTCGAGAGGCGAGTTCTTCGCCGGCAATGCTCTACCAGTAACAATGGTTGATGTAACTCTTACAATCTGAGGATCATCGAGATCCAACTCTAGTGGTTTATACCTTTTTGTCAACATAACCCTTTTTTTGTCGGCTCGAGCTATCTTGAGTTCTCAAGGCATACACAATAGTTCCCTATTTAAAATCATGAATCGGAGAATCCTTTCTCATGAGGCTTCTCTTACGTGAATACTTAAACTACTTCTTGTTAATTCAGCATCAAACACATACTAAATCCTTTCCAAAGCGTCATTGTAAATTTAGAACTCAGGGACGGATTCAGAAGAATAAATATTGAAAAGAAATCAATCCCTCTTACCACTCTAGAAATCTTCCTCACAATCAAAATCCCATTCAAACTGCCGACCTTTACAAGTTAACCGAATGGGTGAAATAACTACTGTGAGAATCTTCCGATAAACCTATTATACAAATCAATTAGTTACCATAAACTCCTTACTTCTGTGACCGACAACGGTAACTCCCAATTCATCACAGCTTCATCATTACTAGTATTTTCTGCCACAACAGGCTGAAGACCACATGTTCCAAAAATTTCACTACAGTTATCTAGGAATCACACTTCGATGGCTTAGCCCATCACTTCTTTACTCAGAGCACATTTCCGAACATGCGAGAGATGTACATCACGATCCACATGGTCTTAATGTATACCAAAATGTTATCGGTGAAAATTTCAACAACTAGTCTAAATACGGGTGAAAAACTCGGTTCATGTAATCCATGAATACCAGTAGGAACATTAGTTAGACCAAAGAGCATCACTCACTTCGTAATGTCCATATCTAGTATGGATAACTATCTTGAATACCTAAGTCCTAACTTTTAATTAGAATAACCCGACCTTAGACCAATCTTTGAAAACACCGCTTCACCTTGAAGCTAAACAACCTAAGCATAGATTCTCGACATAGATACTTATTCTTAACCATAACTTTATCCAAGCTGGAGGTAATTTATACCCGACCTCCTGCTCCCATCTTTTCTTTCCAACAAGTAACACAGAGCACCCCAACTTGTGGGAAAACTAGGTAATATCACGTCCGATTTCATGGGAATACTATACTATTAGAACTTGAGTTAAACTCATTACCATTGAATTCGTGACTATCTCACAAATGGTTAACGGTTTTGTAAAAATTTTCTTAGAAACATTTGAATGTGAAATAATCTTCCCACTTACCCATAGGAGTTTGTTTCTTTGCTAACCCGAAATACTAATAAGACGTATTTTCAACTCGTTACTCGATCTTCGAAACTTGATTCCAAATCCGGATATTTTCACACACATGGACGGCCTTCGTAACACGGAAATCGGATGACTATTCCAAAACTAACCATTTTATTGAACTGAGTCTATTATCCATTCACTTGGATTCCATCAACACTAGTGATACAAGGATGTACCCATCCCACATATCAAAATGTTCTTTAGATTAGGGACTATTAATAATATTATTCCAATGTTACTAACTCAGTAACTAATCACGGTAGTTGCTAATGTAACTTGTGAACCAAAAATTTCATGCATTACAAATGGATTACAGATCAAAGTCCTTTGACTTTATTTCATTGAATATAGACAAGTGATTGCCGAACTAACTACCTTCCAATCAAAACAACATTTCTTGACTGATCTGTTTGGAATAGCTTAGTCTTAAGTTACATTTTCTGTAGTTAAAACTTCGTTAAAAGGTATCACAAATACTCCTTCAAATTTCAAGCACCATACAGTTCTGTTATAACTATTATATACTTCAGTAGTTTCATCCTCATGGTCCTTAGGGTCATTAACTAAGGTATGGATCATATGTCAAACAACTTTTCTAAAGCCAACCATTCTCTTGAATGGAGTCTAATACTCAAATACTCAAGCATAAAAGAATCTAACAACATAGATCCCTCGCTTGATACATAACTGCTTTCCTAGCTAAGTAGGACTTACTCTAAGCGGAACGTTTATGTTTGGATTCATCACGAAGTCAAACCGATTACTATAATCATCAAAGAAATAATCAAAATAGAAGGATTCTTCTACGGAATCAAGCGGGCACAAGATGATGCTTCCAACGTTGATTCCGAGAACAATTCTCACCACTTTAGTCATTCCTTTGGTCCCACAACTCTCCACTCCATAAACGCGTTCAAACATAACCATAACCTCTTTAACGTATCCATTTGGCATGGAACATGTCTTGCTTAACAATAAGTAAGGTGTCTCACGCTCACTTAATTCCGTCTTACTATAGCACAACAACACTTTAAGAAATTGAATGTTCCACCCTTGGATATACGGTGACATACCTCATAATCGTTCGCTTTTGGCAACTCTACCGATCGTTGAAAAGCTAAAGTCGCTAACAACCTTTTAGGGAACAGGTCCATAGGAAAACTATAATGAGTATCATCCTAAAGCAAAGTGTTTAGGAATCTCATCTTAATGACTTAAAATCCTCTTTCAACTTCCCAAGCCTATAATAGGTTTATGTTCGACAACCGCATTAGTACCAAACAACTTGGGATAATACCGAGATACTGATTCAGAATACCACTGAACAACCAATTCACAAACTACTCATATGTGTAAACATTTTCGTTAGCTTTCCAACGCATCCCGGAACATAAGAATCGGAGTTAGGATTAGAAGTTATAAATAAATCAAGTTGGTGAACTATCGAAAATTTCTCACAAACCGAGACTAGCTTCCTCATAATATATATATCAATCATCTTGAATATATTTTCCTCACATGTGACATCTCATTTCATTATCGCTAGTCATTTCTCAAAATCAAGCAACGATCCATTGCATAACTTGATTGGACACGAGTTTTCGTAAATAGATTGAAAAGATATTCCTCAAGTTCCTCATCCGAAAGTTTAACATTAGCATCCAATATAGGTGCGGTCTTTCAATCCAATAATCACTCTTTCAGAAATATTACCGTAGCGGGGAATTGTTTGAAACCCCGTACATGTTACCATCAAAATCACCTATTGATCTTATCTCGATTAGGACTTGGTTCAGAAACCGTAATCAGAACTAATTTGATCCGCATTGGGTTCTGTAGCCAATTCTGAGATTGCACTACAACTTACTAGATCGGCTTCATAGCATTTCGCAGTATGGCTTTTAAGGAAAAAGGAACCTTATCAATACTCGCAGCTATCCAGAGAATGTCTCTAACTGCGATCTAAGCTGGGGTTTATTCTAACCATAATGTAAGGTTAACTATGAAATAATATTTCAGTAACTGATAGACTGACTAACCAACAGTCAGGATTTCGGGTGCATCAATTAATCTTAACAGGTCTTACGATACTGTCATTATTACCGCCTGAAGGCTTTTCTTAATTGTAGTTCCCTGCAGAACCTACGATGACTTCCACTGCAATTTCACAATTGCACCTGGTTCACTGATTGAACATTCGCCCACCGTTTCCTCGAACCAACTTGGCTGCCTTTATTTACTTCGAACACCAACTATAGCCCTTTGCTTTCATTGCGTGCTCGATAAACCGAGAAGGCCAAAATTCCTATGGTGTAGGGTTTGGACATTTCGGGCCGAGGCAACTAATCGTCATAATTCTCAAGTAACTCACATGAAACATTGAGTGGATCGACTCAATACTTCACATAATATAACGAAAGGTTCGACATTTAATTGTCTAAGTCCCTAGTCGACTAATTTAACCTCTTGACCATACGGTCTCTAGGTCCAACTAGGTCGAACCGCTCTCGATACCAAATGTAACACCCTAAAAATTTTTTCGCGTCTTAAAAACACGAATTATTCAAACATTACATATCGAGTATATCGAGTAGCGGAAATATAACTTACAACTTGTATCAAGTCAAGTTATACAATATTTTACAAAGAAACAATACAGAATATCATAAGCATAAATGCTCAGTATCCATCTTCCACACAAGCATCAACCGCGTGCTTCTTCCCCTTTTCTTTTATCCTGTTTCTCTGAAAAAAACCACATATGATAGGGTGAGACAACTTGCCTCGTGAGCTTTTTACCGTGACCCCTAGCCACACTCATGAGCCAATTAAAACATAGACACACGCAAGTTAGTACTTACTGGATCTCTTAGCAATTCTATTATATGAATTGCGGAATCACATGGTAATCCAAGAATGAATTACAATAAAGTCTTATTAATTTTTAGTACACCACCAACAACCTTAAAGAAGCATGGGTGGACTCTCGTCATAGCCAATAAGTGTACAACTCTCAAAGCGGAATAATAATTTTTAACATTGGGGCCTAGGGCGGGGCTCATGACCCGCCTCCCTAGCATACTAAACACATAGAAGTCGTCACCTCAACTCGATATTTTTATATATCGTCAAATATGAGCCGGTTTAGATGAACATTATCATCCCGCGCCAATTATAAAAATAACAATAGAACATTTTGTTCAAAAGAAGGCCGGTTTTGATGAATACAATCATCCCGCGCCAAATATAAAATAGAAATGAACATTTTATTCAAAATAGGCGGTTTAGATGAATATAATCATCCCGCGCCAAATATAAAATAGAAATGAACATTTTGGTTCAATTCAATTTCCAAAATATATGTCCTCACTCGTATACTAATTACGGTTTTTGAAATAATAATAATATTAATCGTTATTTCAAAACCACTTTGAATTTGTATCAAAATTTCTAACAAAATTTTGTGAGTTTCCTCCGTAATGTCTGGACATCCCAAAATAATAATCGCCAAAACCAGTCCAATCAATACAATTCCACAATCAAAATCATATGGTTTCTTTTTAAATTTCCAAAACACGTAAATTTCAGTAATATACCGTTTTTGACTCTAAAATTCTCAAACTCAGAAAATTGAAAAAATCATTCAAACATAGTTCAAAAACGATATTTAAATTCCCTGCGAGTAAAACTCACCTATCGTGATGAAAATCACGAACAACCGAAAACTCTCAAGCTCGATCGACACATAACACACGAACATGCTTCGGATCCGCTCCAAACCCGGAACCGAACACTCCACATCAGTTGTTGAGCTTCCAATCATCAATTCCAAGCTTCAATTTCGCTTAGATCCATAAATCCCCAATTTTGAGCTTCAAAACCCATTAATGGCAAAACGAAAACGGAAAGAAATTAGAGTGTGAAAGTGGTACCAATAGATAGAGGACGAAAAATGGAAGAAAACGAGCTATAAATCCCCTTACCCGGTGCTACGTGGAGGGAGATCCTCCCCTCCTTCCCTTCTTCTCCTTCGCCATTCCTTTCTTCACTCTCTCTCTCGGGTCTCCATTCTCTCTCTCTGTTTCACGTTTTTCTTTCTTCTTTCTTTTTCTTTCTATTATTTATTTTCACTTTCTTTCTCTTATTTCCTCTTTTCCTTCTCTGTTCTGTTTCTTTATTTCTTTCTTAGTTCTCTTTCTTTTCTTTTATTCTTTCTTTCACCCAATTTAGGAATGAGAGAGTATTTTGGATATTTTTGATGTCTCGGAGATCATTTTTGGGTGAGTGGATAAATCTTTAAAATACTGGCCCAAGTCTTAATTTCCACTCGGTTTATGACTTAAATTATTTTCTAAAGAATTTTAAATCGCTTTCATGAATAAACCTCATATCCAAACTTGATTTATTATTTATTCGGATAATAAATCACTCGTTAATTTCTTAATTCGAAACTAACGAAATTAGGAATGTTACAATGGATAATGCAACACCAAAAGTAATTTTCAATTACTTTAATTTTCAAAGTGATTTAATTCTTGCTTGTTTTGATTGAATTGAAGTGTTGTCTGAAATTGCTGTAGTGTTTAATTATTTTAATTACACTAGTTTAGAGGTATGATTGGGTAAGAGTTATAAGTCCATTGAGAATTTTATTGTAAAAAGGGGAGAAATAATTGAGGGAAAGTTTAAACCTCATTAGTCCCACAATTATTTGGTTTTGATCCATCTACACCAAAAGACGTCATTGCCCTCCCTTAATCCACCCTATTTAAGGAATGGAGCTGAACCCCACACAAACACTCTTATGGAGCTGAACCCCAAAACACACACACGCGCGCGCGCACACACACACACACACTTATGTGCAGAATTTAAGAAAAAAACAAATCTAGAGGGAAAGGGGAGAGGAAGTAGAAGGAGAAGGAGGAGAGGGAGAGAGAGAGCCATGGTAGAGAATACTCTTTGATGTCCATCTTCCCAACTGTTTTGAAGCAAGAAAAACCTCCTCATTCCATTATCCATCTCTATTAAGTTTCAACATCATCACGTCCCTAGTATTTACCCCTTCCCCAATTTTTTTATGCCAAAAATACCTATTACAGCCCTTTTTTTGGCCTATGACAGCGCATAAAAGCGCTGTATATATATTCTACAGCTATTAAATATTATAACAGCGCTGTAATAAGAAGCTTTCAACAACACTTTCTTACTTTGAAATGATGTTATAGACAGCCTTTTACAGCGCATTTTATTAACAGTGCTGTTATAGGTCACTTAAAGACTTTCCTCACATAGCCTTTGACAATAACTTTTGTTGTAGAAAGAGCTGTCATAGGATTGTATATAACAAAACTCTAATGTAGAAGCGGTGTCATAGCTTCTTTTTTTATTAAAAAAAAAATATTCTGATTACACTTTCACTTCCCACCCTATAGTAGGTCATTGTATGGAGTTCGAAAGTACGACAACAACATATGATAGATCCACTCCAACTTTAATGAACAAAAATATTACAATGATAGAATCACACATCATAGATTAAAAAAAATTAACATTTCAATTAATAAACATAAAGAGAATAGATAACGACTACAATGTAGATTTTAAGAGATAGAGATCTTTTAACTAAGTTATGTCAACATCTCTTGAAACACTAAAACTCTTAATAGAAGAGGCTCTTTCCCACGTATTGGAACTACAAGTTCTTATCTGCGCAAAATTCAAATTAAATAGTAAATAGAAGATTGGTAGACAACTTGAAAAAAGGGAACACAATATGCCATCCAACAACATTAGGTTACCAGATTGTTATGCCATTTCCAGCAACATTAGGACATTGTGTATGATTTAAAAGCTTGCACTTCACTTCATTAGAGTATTAGAAGCCCACATTTTTTAATCTTGGAACTGTTTAGGGGCTGGTGTGACTACTTGGGGTTGCCTAAGAGTTAAGTTGATTGTTTTGCAGCTCTCATTGTTTGCCTTTCCTTGCACATTGCATTGAACAAGTGAGTTATTTGATCTGTGTTTTTTTCTTTTGATGATCTTGGTTATTAGAATGAAAATTCTCTGAATATAATGGATTGATTTGGTTCATAAGTTGATGAAATGCTAGAAATGAGGAATTGCTCGTGCTGAAATGAGTTTTTAAACCTAATAATTAATGAATGCTATGTGTTGTTACCAAATTGAAGTGAAAATTAGGCTTGTTGTGCATGAGTGCTCTGAACATTGTGTGTATAAGGTGTTGCGTCTTGAGTTTGGGTATTAGGAAGAAGAGGAGACTCATGAAGCGCTCACACTCGAGGCGCCTAGCGCCCGCCTACTATCCTCACCGCCAAGCGCCCGAGATGTTGGCCCTAGGCGCCCCCTTCCGAATTCCAAGTCACAAAACTTGTATTTTCTCCTTGTTTCGGAGATAAAAAAAGATTCCAAGGAATACAAGATTGGGAATATATATTCTCATGTTTTACACTATGTACCAATGATAGTCTGACACATAATTAAAAAGAAGTCACTCAATTAATAACCACTTGATGTGTCATCCCTACCATGTATTGTGATTGGTGGATAATGTAATAAGCTTTACAAAGAATGTGTATACTAACTAGTGCGTATGACCCGTGTGATGCACATGTATACGGTATATTAGTAAATTAGATTTAGGGATAACAATGGGAAGGTGTCAGGGAAGGGGCGAAGAGTACTCTCCGTTCCAGGTCCCCTCTCCCACGAATCCCCTCAATCCCCTGTGGGACTCATTAAAATTTAGTAAAAATATAAATTATAAAATAATAAAACTGAAACAAATATGAACATATGAGTAAAAAACTATAGTTTAATATTTTAATATAAAAAAGAATAAAATTTGTCTGCCTTTCATATTTGGATATTAAAAAAATTAAAATGAAAAATAAAGAATAAAAGTCAGCATGTTTTGATATTTTATTAATATTTTTAATTAAAAATACATATGAAATGATTAAAAAATTAACTACTAATAATATGTATTGTTTTTTTAAGCAAAAATGCATGGATATAGAGCCTAGTTAAAACTTTCTGATTCAAAATCTTCCTTAGAGAAAAGATTAAAAAATAATTACTAATAATATAATATGCATCTGTAATGAAGATATTTATGTAATGTACTCGAGGCGGCTGCATGATCTCCATCACTACAAGAAAATCGCTGATTTTCCACGGACATTTCCGTCGCAAATGTACAAATTTCCGTGGCAAAACAACATTTGCCACGGATTAGCCACGAACCAAAAATGGTGGCAAAAATGCTCGTCGCAAATCGTTTGCCACGGACTTTTCCGTGGCAAATTTTTCCGTCGCAAACCCGTGGCAAATCCATCGCAAATTTTCGTCGCAAAGTCGTGGCAAACTCTGACACCTTCCGTCGCAAATCCGTCGCAATTTTTTTTAAAAAAAAATTAAAAATAAATAAATAAATCCAGCAAAATTGGTATTAAAAATCTAACATGCAACAAAGGGAAGGCTACTCTCCAATAACTGCCTAAGGATGCAGATGCCCTACTTATTTCGCGCCCCTATTAATTACGCATGCCGTCGCAAATCCGTGGCAAATTACTGACGGAATAAGCTCCGTGGCAATTGCTGGTGGCTAAAGTAAGCTTTTCTTGTAGTGCATCCCCATTCCCAACTTGACATTAAATGGATTTTCTCGATCGTCCCTCTGTTCCCCACCGCCCGAGAAAGGGCCAAAATTATAACTTATATAGACATACATCATAGATGCATTAGCAAAATTATCCTTTTTTATACCTGTGTACTGTTGTCTATCGCGTTGCTTTATCCAACAGAAGTGATGATTTATTGGAAAATTTTTACTCAGAACTAGCACTATATGTTAGCTAGATCTTCATTTTCTTGGTAGTATGCTCTAGCTAATAGCTATTGTGAAAGCTCTTGTACGCGATGATTGCAAATACTAGATGAAGAATTATGCTCATTCTTTTTCGATATGATTAAGAAACTACAATTTGCTACATGGATTATCTTTGTCTATAATGTTGTGAAAGGCTTTTTTATGAGAGTGAGAGGACTCATCTTCACCCAAAGTGGATTAAAATGAAAGGTCAAGATTAAAACATCTTTTAAACACCCACCCACACATGATTATGTCTTTTCTTCTTCCACACTTTTTCTTGGGCTTTCTCACCGCACGACCTCTCACGTTCACGATCAAGATTCCAAACAACTCCAAATCAAGACACAAGCATTTGTGGGTGGGTGTTTAAAAGATGTTTTAATCTTGACTTTTCATTTTAATCTAATGGGTGAAAATGAGTACTCACTACAAATGAAATTAGTATATAGGCGCGTTTTTTTTTTCATCCATAGCGGCGCTTTTGAGCGGCGCTGACGCGTGTATACTGGTATTCCACTCCAACAATGGGCAGCGCTTCCTAAAAAGCGCTGCCCATTGCCCAAACACGTCCTCAAATAGGCAGCGCTTCCTAAAAAGCGCTGCCCATTGCCCAAACTTGTCCCCTATAGGCGAAGACTTCCTTAAAAAAGCGCGCCCATTGTTTAATTTTTTTAATTTTTTTCAGTTTTGTGTATTTTCCATTTTATATTTGCAACAAAAAAATTAAATCATACATCCAAAATATTTTTAATAGTGATATCTATGAATTTGTTGTATTTAAACTCGAATTAAATCATACATCATAAAAAAATTAAATCATACATCCAAAATACATCCAAAAAATTAAATCATACATCCAAAATTAAATCATACATCAAAAATAACAAAACATGAATAAAAAAATGAGACCATAAGAAATTGCATCACAGCTTTCCCAATTTTTAGATCAAGATCATACTCTATGTTTACCGCAACACAATAAGAAAATGATCAAGTTTGTGTGTCAGAAAGCATTTAAGGAAGTCTTTGCCTATTAAAACTCATTCTTAGAACTTAATATATTTAGAGAAATGAATAATCAGTTGTTTGTCAAAAATCGGGTTATTCCTCTATTTAATATCCACATCTATTGTGAAATTTAATATACCATGAACAGAATCAACTGTGTAATTCAGTTTGAAGGGGACCATCTTGACACCCTTTGATTCAAGAACTTGAACAACCTGATTTGTCATAGCAAAAGAGGTTCTGGGATTTCATGTCTTATCCTAACAAAATTCAAGAAATGGAGATGTCTTATGGAATTTGACAATATTTGATATCAGAGCATGAACATGTCACATGTGTTCTTATAATAAAATTACTTGAACGACTAACCTCCATTTCAGCATCATCAAGATATCCAACTGTCAACTTAGTAATGTCAACTAAGAACGGATCATCAAGGAAGCTATCTTTTGATGAAGGATCCAGCTATTTCTGAACCAATTGCAAATGGAACCATACCTGCAACTGCAAGACAATACACAAAATCACATAATTGAATAACACACATGACTCTTATAAAGGAAAATAAAAAAAATCCCATCAAACAGTTACTTCAACTAGATCTAAAACCAACTATTAAAATAATCAAAAGGCTACAAATTCAATATGGAAACAAAAAAAGAAACATTTACTATCAGTATCAAGCAATGAAAGACGTTTCTGCTTTAACCGCTCTTTGAGATTGTTAACGGTGTCGTGAGTGAGTCAAGTGGCGATCTTTCGGCTCCGTAGAATGACATTTTATTTCGGTTCATTAACGGAGTAGTTCTGTGGAGGAACGAAGACGAATCCCAACAGAGTATGTAATTTGTATGCTTTGCTTATAGACATCTTATTTGGTATATGTGGCGGCTTATCTCTTAGATCTACTTTTTTCTCCACCCCCAATTTGAGAAACGAAGACGAAGAGAGGGAGAGGGGGAAGTGGAGGAGCTGACGGAGTAAGAGGGGGAAGATGAAGAGGGGGAAGACGAAGAGTGGGGAAGAGAGGAAGAGGGGGAAGACGTACGGAGTAAGAGGTAGGGGAGAAGATAGATCGGTGTGAGAGAGATAGAATCCGTGAGAGAGAAAAAGAGAGAAACTCAGCGTTTTTTAAAAACGCTGGGTATTGGGAGAACGTGTGACCCAATACCCAGCGTTTTTTAAAAAGCGCTGGGTATGGCTAGTGCGTTTAAAGGCGATGGGCAGCATTTTTTTAAAAAACGCTGGGTATGGGTTAGCTGTTTTGGCCATCCGTGGCGTTTTTACTTAAAGCGCTGCTTATAGGGGCGCTCTTTTTTGACAAATCTGGCGTAGTGACTCTCACTCTCACATAAAAAAGCCTTTCTCACTAGATATGCCCCCTATATATATATATATACTAGTATAATTTACCCGTGCCAGCACGGGTCGAAATTCATTTGTTTAGGCACTGTAAGGTAATTGCTACAACTATTTTAAATATTTATATAATAGTAGGAAATTAAATTTAGATATATAATTATATATTATAATTTCAAATGGGATGTGGGGTTTTGTCTAGGAAAGGATTTTGTTTCATGTCTTATAATGTTTTGTGATAATTAAATGAAGGAAAATTAATATAAAAGTATTCAAACAAAGTACTAAAACGAAAATTAAAATCGACGAAATATGATTATCATCTAATGTAATCTGAATGAATATATAGAAAAGCACATTACTATTACTAATGTGGGAAGAAAAATGATATACGACAATAGAATGTCTCATCTATTTTGTAATATATCTTTCATAATTTGTTTTCGCTAAGCGTGTGAACCTGTGGGAATTCGATTTTATTGTTATAAGCACATGGGTATACATCTCATTTTATCATAAAATTTTAAATTATTTTTTGGCACCTTTAAAAATGCAGTTGTATGTTTTCGTGTGTTATATGACACGTCGATTTCTTTGTACACCGTCTTTTATCCATTCATTATGATATATAATATATATGTTTATACATTTATTTATTTTTATACATATAGTGAGTATTTTTTTATTTTGAGTATTTTTTTATAATCTCGTCCTAAAGAATTTTTTTATATGGGTTCTTAAAGAATTTTTTATAGTGAGTATTTTTATCTATAAATTATCATTTGCCAATATAGTGAGTACTTTTTTATATTATTTGACTATTTAAATGTTAATTTCGTTTTAATATATGTATATTCCATATTCCTATAAAGAAACTATAAATGGGAAAAATCAAACTAACACTTCAAGAGATTATTAGAATATGAAAAATCTAGTCTTATTCGTAGATACAATTTTTATATAAAAATCTTTAAGATTATATAAAGATTAATACCTAAAAACCTAAATAGTAATACATAATCTTTCTATTGATGATAACTTAACTAAACTCATTACTCATCAAATTTAAATCAAATCCCTAAATATAAAATAGGTACCTAACAATCATTAAACACGTGAAAAAGTAGGTAAGATCTGAACAATTTTCAAGTCATAACATTCTCAAAAATATAAAATAATGTACCAAGGTTTTTATTTAAAATAACAATGAAGAATGGTTTAACAATAATGTGTTACGCTTACGAAACAACAGAGCTAGGTAGCCGACTCGGTTAAGAATTTCACTGAATTCAGGAGAGGATGGGTTTGATTCCCTACTTTGACATTTTTGGTATATATTTCAGCGAATTAACTTTAGCCAAAACCGAGTCAACACCTGGTTTGACCAAGTCAATGTGGGTTTGACCAAGCCAACTTAGGTGGAGATCCAAGTGTAAGTGAGAAGCTGATGTGGAATAAAATCATTGATGATGTAATTAGTGACGTGTCATACTATGTGGATGGTGACATGGAAGATCCATGGTTATATATAACTAGTATGATCACCCGTGCCAGCACGGGTATACATTTCAAATGAACGTAACATTGTGATTCGTTGATCGGGTCTTTATTAAATTTTCAGTTGTCGCCTTTAGTGTTGTTTCATGTGATGCACATGTGTTTCTTTGTAAAACAGCATTTATAAAGTCATTATGTTATATAATATGTCTATAGAAACCTACTTATATAGATATTGGATAACATATAAAATATAAGAATAGAATATATATTTTTTATTTAATTTAATATTTTTCTATTTTTAAATCAATGTTTAACTATATAGAACTATAAAATATAAAAATATCTTTTTTATTATATATAGTTAAGTAAGTTACTATTTTTGAAATAGATAGTTAACTATTGAAAATATTAAATATAAAAATAGTCTATTAATTTCAAATAATTTAGCAATTTACTATTATTAAAGAAAGACTTAATTATTAGAAATGGCATGTAAAATGCAAATTCAGGTTGACAACAGTTTAACATCCCTCTGCTCCCCGTCAATTTTGAGGAGGGGACGGGAATCATGCTCCCCATCCTGAATATTTTATATAAACTAGCGGAAGACGGGCGCTCCCGCGCCCGTCTTCCACTTTTGATTATTGCGCTACAGTAGATACTTATGTAGTAGTGGTTTATTGTGAGTCTGGGATTGGGTTATCTCAGCCCAAATGGATTTCGCTTCAAAGGCCCCCAATAGCCACATTGTTGCAAGTCTCTATGCACACCCTATTGATGTATAGGACAAGATCGGCTCGGCGAGGTCGAAAGATCGGATCACACTTCATGTCTTGACACGCGATTCCAAGCGCCTTTCGACCTTGCCGAGTCGATCTTGGCCTTTAGATCAAGAGGGTGTGAATAGCGACTTGCAGCAATGTGGGTATCAGGGGCCTTTGGGGCGAAACATATTTGGACTGAGCCAACTCTATCCGGAACTCACAATAAACCACTACTACATAAGTATCTATTGTAGCGCAATAATCAAAAGCGGAAGACGGGCGCGGGAGCTCCCGTCTTCTGCTAGTTGAAAATAAAGCCGAAAAGTAAGTATTATTTGGCAACAAATGTTATGATCCACTATTCATGTAAAATCATTGCATCAGTGGTAGACCAAATAGTGATTCAGAATCAAGAGTTTTTTGTGTTTCCCTGCATTATATTAGAAAAAATTGTCAGCCCGTGTTTTTAATCGATAATAGAATGCATAGATGATTTGACTACATGTTAAGGTCAACTATTCGATAAGATAATGCATCGCTGTAAAATACTTCATAATTTTGAGTACATGATAACCTTGTAAGGATTCTTCTTAGTTCTTTGTAAAAGACTTGATCGATGATGTCTTTCTTCTCAAAAAACTACAAAGTCAATGATACATATCAGTAATAATATTTAAAATATAATATTTAATATATTGTTATAGATTACTTTGAAAGTAACGAAGTTGAGTTAATGATAAAGAATTTAAAACTAACCTGAAGACTGCAGATATTTTGTTTTAATTCAAATGCACTAACATGATCTCCAACATTTTGTTGATCATTTTCAGCATCCCTAATACATGAAAAAGAAGGTAATATTGATTTAAGCTAAAAAGACTGGATCTTTATAATGGAGTGGTTGAATAAAATAATAAGTAACACATCATGAAGAATCATATTTTGCACGAATTCAGCGTGAATTACCTATTAGCTCTTATCGCTAGTGATAGTTCCCTGTTTATGAGGTTCCAAAGTTGAGTCCTGTCTGTTGACACTGTGGCACCCCAACCAACAGAGTATATTTTTAACCATGAACCTTTGAAAAAGAAATTTAGATTAATATTCAATTGTGGTGTATGTAAAAAACATTATGAAAGTGTTATTTTATGTATCAGAAAAATAACCTTGTTGTCAATGGGTAGAATAACTAATGGTGAAATCTTATCCTTCCACATGTTCCATTGGTCTTCAAAGTTTCTTAACTTCAAGATAATTGTCAACGCAATGTGTCAATATAAATGAAAACAACAAACTCATACATAAGTAAGGTTGAAAATTACCTTTACGTGTTCGTACATGCCCATGTTACTTGTTCTCAACTTGCAATGTAATTGGACGATATGTTTGTACTTTAGTTTCCCTGTGCAGAAAGTTATAAATTAATATATATATAAAATTGTTTTATATATGCTAAAAATATCTTATAGACGATCAAATTTACATTTAAAACAAATATACCTGAGTTTGCGATAACAAAATATCTTTGTAGACAACATTTTTAGTGAAGTTTCCATTTTCTCCCTCAATTTTTCCATCTTTGATTAGGACCTTTGTTGTGGACATAGAAACACCTCTTGATAAAGCAACATATAACTGACCATGACTGAACACAGGTCGTGGAAGATAGATTCCAACATTAGGAATCGTCTGACCTTGTGACTTATTTATTGTAATTGCAAAACTCAGTCGCACAGGAAATTGCTTACGAATAAGCACAAAAGGAAGTCCTGCACCCTTGATTGTCTTGTGTTTAATTCTAGGTAAGAAAGCTCTTTTACAAAGATTACGCCGTTAGGATTTCGACATCAAGCAAATTCATGAAAAAACCACGACATAACAACCTTGTCCCATTACATAAGCCAGATTTAGGGTTAATGTTTCGCAACAACATCAAAGGTGCTCCCTTTTTAACCTTTAAAATATGTGGTGGCAAACCGCCTGGAGAAATGGAGTGCAGGTACTCCTGTTGATATAAAGTGTGTGTGTGTCCCCTTCGACATCGTCAAATGATAGCAAATTACGCTCTTCTCCAGGGAATTGATCGATAATCATGTTGTTCAATTTCTCTACATCGTCATTTCTCGGTGTGAGTATGGCTCTCTGAACCATGTAAGATGCATCCCATCCATGTGATTCTAATTGAGGGAATGTTTGTTGTATGAGATTTTGAATCGAATCTTCACCATCCCATGGTATTGCAATTTGGTCTGGGATCATCACCAAATCATCATGCTTGGTAGGTTCAATACCATCACCAATGCGCATAAGAAATTGTGCAAAATGTTGATCTTGCAAAGCACACATATTTTGGCGCAAACGTAGGACCTTTGTGCTGGCCCATATATGAGACTTAACAATGGATGAAGATATCAACTGTGCCTTGGTACCTTTCTGGATAACAGGAAGCACTTGGCGAAAATCACCTCCCATTATCATGACTTTCCCCCAAACAAAGCATCACAATCTAGAATATCCCTTAATGTTACGTCTAATGCTTTCAACCCATACCGTTAGTCATGGGTGTTTCATCCCAAATGATTCTTTGTTGTTGCTCTAATAAGTTTGGCAAGGTCAGATTGTTTACTTATGGAGCAAAAAGATGATGGCTCTAAACTGATAGGTATCTTAAATCGAGAATGTGCAGTTCTACCACCAGGTAACAACGTTGCAGCAATACCAGATGAGGCTACGACTAAAACAATTTTTCCTTTACTTCTCAAAGTTGCAATGATAGCGCGATTAAAAAAAGATTTACATGTACCTCCTGGTCCATCCACAAAAAATACATGGCTCTGATTACGATCAATAGCATCCATGATGGTATTGTAAGCAGTTAGTTGGTCATTATTTAACCGTTGTACAGACTCAGAATCTTCAATAGGTATTTGGACCAATAGCTCCTCTTGTATAACCCTTGGAACCGAAGTATCTTGACTTGCCTCTAATATTAATGCTGGCAAATCATAGTTTGTGATTTTTTTTCCGTGTTGATGTAACAATTCATTCAAATCCCTCAATAACATATTAGTCAAAGTTGACGCCTCAGTAATGCGTGTGGAAGGATGGTCTTCAACCATGTATGTGTAAACATCATTCCAGAGCCTTCTAACATCTGTTGGTTCACAAAAGATTAATATAGTGGAAAACAACTCCCTTAAAGCATACGACATTCGTAGTTTTGATGCTTCAACTAAAGACTCGCGAATGCAATTGTCAGCCTCTAGAAATCCTCGTTGCTCAGCTGCTTTCTTGAACGTCGGACATGGTGTGTCATTCACAGTTAGTAGGTATTCCCAACTTGTTGGACCTCATATATGTGATAACAGAACCCGCAGGTAGAACTTCTCCCCTTCTGAAGGTGATACCGTGTAGATTCGTCCGATAACTTTGACATTTGGCCTTCTTCGATGCCATTCCTTCTGCTTGTTGTTCCAACAATAATACTGCGGTATCTCTCTGTACAGGTAGTTCCTAGATTGTGGATCTCTGAGATTAAGTGCAAAGAACTCTGTGAGCATGGTTTTGGAATTACGATCATCATTTAGCACATCTATGATTCTTTGATGATTATAGAATCGCACATGATGACGACCTGGTAAGTGAATTTGCAATCTTTCAACAGAAGGATATAATCGATAAAGTGTGAACCTAAATATTCTCCATAAAGCCTCAGGAGCACAAATCCATCTCGCATCGACATACTGTTGAACCTCATCCACAGATCCTCTACGAACCTCCATTGCTACCCGATCAGGGCCTTTGTAGACATACTTATATAAATATTTTATGCTTTTGATGCTGCTGCATACTTCAACATTAATGTGACAATTATACTTCAATAACAACCAAGGGTTGTAAGGAACAACCCATCTATGTCAACTGTAAGATTTCTGTTTAGAGATATTGGTTCTGTCATTCGTCTCCTATACTCGGGATATGAGTCATTGCCCTGACGCGTCTCATGTACAAAATTCTTTGGAAACCCCGCTTTACATTGACCTTTCTTCATACACGGAGATTTAGGATTAAGTGTCATCCCACAGGGTCCATGGATCATGTGCTTTAGCACTACTTCATGTAATTGTGGTTCATCTACAGAATTCGGGTTTTATTGCCCTGACCAGCGTATCATATTCTTCTGGATCACGTAATTTGTCATTACTATCTAAGATTAACAACATATGCACATGTGGGAGTCCCCGCTTCTGAAATTCAGTGACATACATGTAACTTTTAACCTTTCCTAAGACCCCTTTATTAATGACATCATCCTTTAGCTGCTCAAATTTTGCTCGAAATATTCTTGCTAGTAAGTCTGGACGATCATGTGAAGCTTGCAAAGGCCCAAGTTCGGATGATATCTCACTCCAAGTAGGATTGCAAGTCATTGTAAGGAAAATATCAAGTTTACCATCCTTGAGCACAATAGCCATACCATCTTCATAACGTTGTGTCATGTCTCGACGACTACCAATGAAAGATGATGGCAATATTTTTCTTTGCCCAATGTTATCTAATTTAAAAACTGAGTTAGTCGTTTTAGTTGAACTATGTATATATATACGTTTATAAATTTATAAGTTAGAAAGAGTACCTGTAGAAGTTTCTCCTATGTGCAAAGCATCTTGCAATCCTTGGTACAATTCAGAGCGAATTGTTTTCTGGTTTGATCGAATCCATCTTAACCTTCGATTCAATCTTGACGTAGTTGTCCACAATATATTGTTGTAATAGACATCCCGCTTTTAATAATATGAAAGAATTGTTGTGCCGAATCTATAATATTTTCAAATAATAGAACAACATAGTAAGCAAGTATAATTTTAGAAAACAACGGTCAAATATCTGTAATGCTGACTATATATACCTGAAGCATATAACTGTAATATTGAGAACATGATGTTTTTCGACCATTACAGTTGGTTGTGTTGATGTCCCAACCATACGTTCCGAAAGGTAATAGTAGGGGATACTGAAGAGGATCATATATAAAATCCCTTTGTTTCCTGAACCCTCGTTAGATTTTCAGCATGACTTACGACATTGACATTCCTTTCGGCTGCCATTGACTCTGCATCTCCACCAACAATAATTGATGCAACTTGCGAAGCAATTGGGAGACTATATTGTGGTTGATTAGCAGGACGCTCTTTAATGAGAAGAGTGCACTCTTGGACATCCGGGCGTAGTGCAAGCTGTTTGAATACATGGACAAAGGAATTGTAGCGATGGAGTATTTGCTGCAACTTATGGACTATATTTTGATGAAGTTGCGGGTTTTCTAGCATCCTGTATTGCAACTCGTGTTGAGTATCATAGATGTACAATTGCAAAAAAATGCGGCCTATTGCCCTCATTTGGAAAGAATCCTCCTATGTTGTGATATATCGCTCCCTGAGCACGAAAAGTATATACACCACGTCCCGTTGAGACAATATTTTCATCAAGATGGGCGCCAAGGGAAGTGAATGAAAGAACATGGTTATAGCTTCGTATATGTTTTCCTAAAATGTCTTCCTTCAGCTGAATTGTCTGAAAACATGTCTAGTAACTCTTGAGGAGCATTAGGTATTGCAAGCGAAATTAAACTTTCCCACCAGCGCAACACATATCATTTGACTCGTGGTGAAATTGTAGGGCATTGCAGTATCTACATGTTCTAGATTGAGGCAATTGTGATATGGCCATCATGGCATTGTTTCGCCAATTTCGAGCACAAATATGTGTTGATCGGAATCTATGTTGTATTTCTGTGTTCGAAGGAACTACAAAAATCATAAGTATGTGTATATGATACTAAACATCACAAAAAACAATTGGCCATAACTATTATGTAAAGGGTGCGAATGATATGTAAAAGAAAGGATTAAAATCATTTCTTTACGCATTATAAGCACATGAAATCATGTATTTGTGCCTAAGGTGGAAACATTTTTTATTCATGGCGTGTAATGGTATATAGAAGTTAGACTAATTTTTTTTAAAAAAATTAATAGAAAAGTACAAAATTAGTACAAACTAAAGCAGTACAGGGAATTTTTTTTATTGAAACTGAAAATAAATCACCGTACCTTCATTTTCACATGATGGTCGAACATTAGTTGTATCCATTGTATTCACATATGGCCCATCAGGTTCTTCCGCAAAGTTTGAATTGTCCGGAATTTAAAAGAGGTAATGCGATTTTTATTTAAAAAAACATTGGACTTACCATCTGTAGTTTGACTAAGATATCTTGTACTTGGTCCAACTTGAGTTTCAAGCATTCCTTGAAAGCTAGTTCTTGAAGAGTTATGATCTGCATGGGTCAATATACTTTTAATAAAATACAAATTAATTTATTATAATATAATATTTCCCAATTAGTGAACTTACCATGTGTAGCATCATTAATATGTCTTGTATTTGGTCCAACTTCATTATCATGCGTTCCTTGAAAGCTGGTTGATCCTGAATTATGATGTACACATGATTTTAAACATGGAAAAAGTACTGTATATTGTTCAGAGAGAAATATATATATATAGTTTAACATATAATGATGGTGGCCTTTTACACATTTTTTTGAAGAAGAAATTTCAGCAAACTTGAGCAACGGAAGTCTACTTCAATATATTTGGGTAGAGAAAGAAATAATATGGCTGGGACACAGTGATTTCAAGTAGGGATCTTCATTATGATTACATATTTGGACTTGCTTTCCTTTCTCTTTCTGTTGCTGATAGTTTGATCTCCTTCTTGATAAGTGTTGTACGTTGTCTTTGTTCGGTGCTTAATCTTTTCTTTCCCTTCTATTTCTTGCAAATTGTCTGTCTCCATCTTTCTCGATCGTTGATGTTGTTGTGATCGTTGACCTCTTGTATTCTCCATGATACTATAATGCCTGCCAATGTTGTATAAATCAGAACCTTGTTAAACGACATCATTTAACCACTGGACAAAATAGAGAAAAATGCATATATAGTTAATTTATTTCACTTGCTTTTGACCTCAACTTGTTGGACTTTTAGTGATGGAGTTTATATAAATTAAACTATCGTTGCCTACTTCAAGGCCATTATTCATTTCCATTTCTTACTCCTTTCAAGCAACACATTCAGTTATGTGAATATAACTTTATGTCAATATGCCTGAATATTAGATAAGAACAATCCAAAAATGAGTAAAAGAGTTAGATAGCGAGAGTACCAGACATTAACATAGGGTAAGTCTGTTACTTGATGCCTGATGTAGACATTAACATAGTGTAAAAGAGTTAGATAGCGAGAGTACCAGATTTTATTGATATCGTGCATTTCTAAATATCGTATGAATATAAAAAGTCAAGTGGAGAAATAGTTACATCAGTTTGTCAGTTCATAGCAACGGGTAAATGCACGATATCACTAAAATCTTGTTACATTAATTTGATTATATGGTTGCCAGGAATATCTGACTCTTATGTGGAAAAATGGAGATGGATAGTTTTAGCAAGTTGCAGCAAGTTTTGGTAGAAATTAAGTTTCTTAAATACTTAGGGTTGTGTCTAACCTACACACCTTGCACACCATGGTGCCTATGTGAAAGGTGTACACACAAACACCAAAATCCCCTAATGTTAACATAAACTAAGATAAAATCATCTTAAAATAAAATAAAGCTCATTCTAATTAATTTAAATAATTTAGATTCTCGTAATGCTCTTGCGGTCCACATCATTCCCTCTGTCTTGAAGAAATTCGACCTCAAATTTGATCTCCATTGTATCCTTCTTTTTTTTTACGGCATCTCCAATGTATTCTGCATAAAGAAAGAACTCAAATCAATACCAACATACCTCCGGGATCAAATGGAAATTGGGAAAAATCAATACGGTTGACAAAGATATGCATCACCCAATGTCATGCAAAAGTAAGCAATGAGAAGTAAATGATAGGAAATAATTTATACCTTTTGGAGTAGATACCTATAACCAAATTTACCTTTCTTTGCTTGAATATTGAAATAACAACATTGTGTCTTTCTCCTTCCAAGGTTGGAGGAATAGTTGACCCCACGTGAGGACTCTCATTTTCAAACTTAGGCAATAGACATAAGTTAGACCATCCCATCATCAAATTTGCAAGATTTTCAAGCACATGGGAAAAGTAAAACTGAAGCAATGCAACACAAAAGTTTTTCATCGTGAATTTAGAAAGAATAATTAATTGACACTTGTGTAAGGAATCAAACCAAACGAAACTTCCTTGGAAATTACTTCTTCATGCACATGACTTTCCTTGGAAACTTGCAAGTTGGGAGTAGCGCCATAAAACACCAAACCATGGGTACCTTTCTTGAATATTCTCCCAATGCCGGCTCAGAAAGAGATCACCAACACTAGAAAAATTATTAGCATAAAAAGAAAAACAATCAATTGGAACTTCAAGTTTAAGCATGGGTCTTACTAACAATGCTCTTTTCACCTCAATCTCCTTTTCATTTTCTCTCAATTCTTCTTTTTCTTTTTCTAGTTCAAGTTTCAAAGCCAACATGTCTTCTATAGCCTTGTTTGGACTAAGAAGGTGAAGAGAAAATTTAATTTTATTGTGAACCAAAGTGTATTTATTATAAGATTCACCATCATGAATAACTTTCCTATCAAATTTCCAAGGTCTCCCTAGCAATATATGGCTAGCCTCCATGGGTGCCACATCACACAAAACCTCATCACGGTATTTATCAATGGAAAATGATATCTTGACTTGTCTATTTATCTCTAATTCTCCATGGTCACTTAATCATTGCACTTTATATGGCCTAGGATGTGGAGTAGTTTCAAGATTGAGCTTTGACACTAACCTAGTGCCACTACAAAAAAACTCGGTGATTAGCCACGGTTAAAACCGTAGCTAACAGGCTGAATCACCGTGGCAAACAAACTTGGCCACGGTTTTTGTAGCCGTGAAAGGACTGGCGTCGCCAAATGTTATACGGTCTTTTTCTCGGTAGCCACACTTACGGAAACCGTGGAGACATTTAGTTACCTACGGTTATGCAGAAATTTAGTTACGGTTCTTCAGTAGCCAAATCATCCACTTGGTTTTGCACACGCGTATTTTAGCTACGGTCGTAGTCGTGTCTAACTAGGCGCGAGAATTTGGCGCGTATTCAGGCAGCATTTAACTACGGTTTAACCGTAGCTAACTTCATTTTTTTTTTTTAGAAATTCATTACTACATGATAGTTACCTAATAGTCATTTGTAAATAGCATTCAAATTTCATGGTACCAATACACAATGAGAATATAAACAGTCCAAATATATTGATTACTAATGATAAAAGTCTAACTGTCTAGCATCCACTTCAAAAGTAATAAAACCTAACATGAAATATGAAACCAAAATAGGCCAACAACAATGAAAGCCAACAAAAAAGTAACTAGATGTTCTCATACATACTCTAAATAACAATAACTAAGATAAACCTATAAGTCAAACATAGATAACTCATCTCCAAATTTATGTTGCAAGAACCTCTCAAATTTTGTCAACTTAGTTGTTGCTTGTCCAAGCTTCTCTTTGGTTTGTATAAGCTCCTCAAGAGTTTGTGTAAATTTCTTTGCTTTGTTTCTTCATATCCTTCTAGTTTTTCTTCCAAATCTACTACTTTGTTTCGTAAGTTCTCGGCATTCATTTGGCTTGAGCTACCGGTTTGGATAAATTCGGTGAAATGCATACGGTTTTTAAAGACATAAGTTGAAGAGACACCTAGACCTAAAACACACACTCGGCCTGCGTGTTCAGGTCCACATAGTTTCCCAATGGCAACAAAAAAGGAATGAATATTTCATTAGAAGCTTATCATTCAAACAGATTAAACAAAAATCACATATAGCAAACCATATAATCACGAACAAGAAGCATATACATACCTTGTGATCTTGTGATTTCAAATTTAGCACTTTCTATCACGAAATCGAATCTCAAGCTTCCTGGGATTGTCACTATTTCTCTGCCAACTGAATCATGAACCAATCATTAAACATAAAGTACAAAGAAACATAAAACAACAAATCATGAACCAAAGCTCCTAAATCGTAGCCGAAACTGAAATAAGAGAGATTATCGAGACCGGCGAAGCGAAGAGAGAGATTGGGAAGAATGAGAAGCGAGAGAGAGAGAGAGAGATTAGAGTTTACCTTAGGTTAGAGGTTAGAGGGTGGTGCGATAACTCATATTTATATGAGTTATTTATAATCACTCAAGAATAAATCATGCAAGTTCTCTCTAGCAATACAAGGTTTATTTAAGTAATTTTATGTTAGTTTAAGTAATTCGAGTGGGTGAAAGGTTAATTGAATAAATCTGTGCATTTTGGCACCAAGAGGTGCCTCGAGAGCGTTTTGATGCTTTTTGTGCTTGTGCGCAGAAATTTAGCATCGAACGTTACCACGTCCTCACCACGCTCATGAAGTGCAAAGCAGAGCAAGGGTGAAAGATCTCAATTTTGGCGCGCTAAGCAATGATAGTCAAAGATATAAAGTCAGAAGATCTTTCTATTCCCCATGAAATGACGCTGCAGAACACTCGTAGAAGATCGAAATGTGTGTCGGCGTAAGAGAAAAGCAGACTGGTAGGTGGGCAAGTGACATCACCACACGTGAGCAAGGAGGCTATTTAATGAAGGCTCGCCTCTCTCAAGGCATCCTTCCATCACCACTCATACACGAATACACCTTCATCCACTCACTCCAGTTCATCATCTACCTTCATCCACTTCAGAGAAGGCATTAAAGAAGATCTGGAAACAGACTTCTGCTTTGTTTTTACTTTTCTGAACTTTGTTTTATTTTCTGCACACTCACTCTTTGTGTGAGGCTCGGACGTTATAACGCCTCTACGGCGTGCATCTTTGAAGAGCTACTTAGGTGTATCTGTTGCACTTAGTTTCTTTTTCGTAATGTATGGTATTTGGGTTACGAATCCTTATCATTACAGAAAGATGCTCAGCATGAGCTAAACACTTTGTAGTTGAGTTGTTGTTTTGCTTATAATGAATTTCTAGTTAATGTTATAAAGTATTGGCGTTGCATGTTTTAAATCTTTGTGTGAAAATATTTCCAAACTTGTTTTGAGGTTGGCCTCTTAAAATAGGTAGATTCATAGGTACAGACATGGTCTATGAAAAGAAATCAAAGATTTATATGAACGAAAAGGTGCACTAAAGACATTTAGGCATTTTTATCTAAGTCTAGACATAGAACGGATAATAGTTCATAGAACATAGCTGTGGGTGTTTAAAATACAGGAGTGGGCCTATTTAGAACCTAGACATAGGACCTCTTATACTTGAAACTCTGACGTTTTGTGCTGAAAAGCATAGCTATTTTGCAACAGCGTTCAAACGTGGCCACGTCTATACGAAATAGCATTTGTACGTTATAATGTGTAAACGTTATAACGTCCGACTAGAAAGGATTTATTCTGCATGCAACAACTCAACTCACTTCTCATCCATATTCACAACCAACATTTGTTTATTTGTTTTTATTACATCTTTAGCTTTAAAACCTACTCTTATTGCCGATTTGTTACTTGATTCTCTTGTGTTTTGACTTTGAAAAGTGTACCAATCCTCGTGGGAACGATCTCTTACTTAAAACCACTCTATTACTTGTACGATGTGTATACTTGCACTATAATTGCGAAAAACCACACTATTACACAAGCGCAACAAGTTTTTGGCGTCGTTGTCGGGGATTGTTGTAATTTTTATTGTTCAAAACATTAGAACACAAGTTGAAAGAGAATTTCTTGTGTTGTTTGTTTTTTTACGTGTTTGAGCAGTAGAGCGTTACAGACGTATGCTTAGTTCCAACTTAAGCTCTAGTTCAATGAACCAAGAAGTGAATCTGCACTGAGTTTGATCCGAACACGAAAGAACTTTCGCACAACTAAGGAGACAACAAAGGTTAAGAAGGAGGAGGCAACAACAACAAGAACAACACCCAACCATGTCTGAACATAACACTGGTTCTAGAGGTGGACATACACCAAGAGGAGTCAGAGGACAAGGTCGTGGACCACAAACTCATACAGAGACAATAGTTGTTGATGATGAACACTACCAAAGGCAACAACTCATCAATGCAGGACCACAAGATATGGTCAATGACAGGGACAGGCCTATGCGTGATTATGCCGTGCTCAATCCTGCTCATTTACAAACAGGCATTGCAAGACCAACCATTCATACTGGTCACTTTGAGTTCAAGCCAATGATGTTCCAAATGCTGCAAACTGCAGGCCAATTTGGAGGTTTCCTTCAAGAAGATCCATATTCTCACCTAAGGCAATTTCTGGATGTGTGCAGCAACTTTATCATCCCTGGAGTCTCAGAGGATGCTTTTAGATTGAAGCTCTTACCATACTCACTCAAGGATAAGGCTAAAAATTGGTTGAACTCTTTGGAGCCAAATTCAATTCATACTTGGGATGAGCTAGTAGAAAAGTTCCTTGCAAAGTATTTCCCTCCCAACAAGAATGCTAAGCTGAGAAATGATATCACTTCCTTCAAACAAAGGGAAGGGGAATCACTATTTGAAGCTTGGGAAAGGTGGAAAGAATAACTGAGAATGTGCCCACACCATGGCATTCCCGTGGTGATCCAAATGGAAACTTTCTACAATGGTCTAGATCAACCCACTAGGTTGATACTTGATGCTTCATCAGGTGGTGTCATTCTAAACATGTCCTTTTCTTGAGGCATGCAAGCTCATTGATGACATAGCCACCCATAACTCTCATTGGCCATCCGATAGATTTACTCTTGGAAAGAAAGCGGTGTCCATGAAATAAGTGAAGTGATCGCTCTTTTCGCTCAAGTGGCTACCTTGACCAACATGATCAAAACTTTGAGTACTTCAAACGTGGCCACGCCCGAGAAGCGGTATTGCGGCGATTGAACCTACCCACTCTGAAGGAGTAGTGTGTGTTTATTGTGAAGAAGGGCATGTGTATGAGAGTGTCCTACAACCCTCATCAGAACTTTGTATCTCGAGAACAAAGGAAATGGTCCCTATTCCAACTCCTACAATTCAAACTGGAGAAATCATCCAAATTTGGTTGGAGAAACAACAATGCACTGAATACCAAAGAATATCGCTCCCGCAATACCTCCGTGGTTTCCTCTCAACAACAACAGAGGCGGTATGTGCGAGAATAACAACAATAGCGGCTTGGAAGCCATGATGAAGAACTTCATAAGTGATTGCAAGACAACCCTTCAAACTCATGAGTCTTCAATCAAAACTCGGAAAATCGAGTTGGACGAGATAAGCAACGCACTCTCACTCAAAGCGCGAATGGATCTCTTCCTTCTACAATGAAACACCATCATCATCAACCCCTAATGGTAACAATGAGGTAAATGGACAGTAAATGCAATTTCTTTAAGAAGTGGTGCTGAATATCCCGAACCAACTATGCATGTGGAGGAAGAAGTATGGGAGAAGCAAAAAGAAGTACGAGAGAGAGAGAAAAAGAAAGGGAAAGAGGCAAGCACAAGTGGTGTGAAGGATACTCCGGACATTGTGACATCTAAGCGGACGTTACTGACGTCTAATTTTGAACCAGGAATCAAGATCGTGTGCCTAGGCTTGTACCTGAGTATCCTCCTCCACCATACCCTCAAAGATTGAAAAAGGCGCATGAAGACAAGCGGTTCGGCAAGTTCATGGAGATGTTAAAGCGATTTACACATCAACCTTCCATTTGGTTGAAGCTTTACAACGAGATGCCGAACTATGCCAAGTTCTTAAAAGACATTATCACCAAAAGGAGAAGGCTAGGGAGTTTGAAATCGTTGCTTTAAGCGAGGAATGTAGTTTAATTATGCAGAATAAGCTTCCTAGAAAACTCAAGGATCTGGCGGTTTCACTATACCATGCTCCATTGGAGATTTTTACATTGGAAAAGCTTTGTGTGACTTGGGAGCAAGTATCAACTTGATGCCCAAGTCCATTTATGATAAACTTGGTATAGGAAGCGCGGACATACTTCTTTAAGCCTAACTTTAGGTGATAAAAGTAGAGTTTATCCCGAAGGCATATTAGAAGATGTTTTGATTAAAGTTGACAAGTTTGTGTTTCGGTGGATTTTGTTATTTTAGATTTTGATGCGAGATAAAGAAGTTCCCATCATTCGGGAAGACCATTCTTAGCTCTTTGGAAGAACAATCATTGATGTGCGAAAGGAGAATTAATCATGAGAGTCAATGACCAAGAAGTCAAGTTCAACGTCCTCAATGCACTCAAATATCCGGATCCAAACACGGAGGAATGTTCGTATGTGGTTGCCATTGATCATATGGTTCAAAAACAATTCAACAAGGATAATGATCATTTGAGAAAAATTCGGGCAACAATGAAATACAAGAATTGTTGGCGAGAAGAAGTTGTTCCTCAGAGGCGTTGTAACGTGCATTGCGAGACGTGGCCACGTCTGAGCCCCCTGCACCAAAGTCATGGACAAAGAGATATGAATCTTTAGGGCAAGAGGAGTCAAATCTGAAGAAGAATGTGCCGTCCATTAAAGAGCCACCTACCTTGGAATTAAAGGTGTTACCTGAGCATTTAAAGTATGTCTTTTTAGGGGAAAATGATTCCCTACCTGTGATCATTTCTTCCAAGCTCACCCAAGAGCAGGAAAATGATCTCATTACTACCCTGAAGAGACATAAAAAGGCAATTGGTTGGCAAATGGCAGACATCAAAGGTATCAGTCCCACAATCTGTATGCATAGAATTGTCTTGGAGGAAAATGCCAAGAATAGTATTGAAGGACAGAGGAGACTGAACCCCATAATGAAGGAGGTGGTTAAGAAAGAAATCATCAAGTGGTTGGATGCAGGAATCATTTACCCTATTAGTGATAGCTCTGGGTAAGCCCCGTTCCGTGTGTGCCAAAGAAGGGTGGAATTTACTGTGGTAACAAATGAAAAAATAAGCTAATTCCAACAAGGACGAGAATAAGTGGAGGATATGCATGGATTACGTAAAGCTAAACAAAGCAACGAAGAAGGATCATTTCCTCTTCCATTCATTGATCAAATGCTAGAGCAGGCTTGCGGGAAAGGACTTCTCTTGTTTCTTGATGGTTATTCAAAGCTACAACCGGATAGCTATAGCTTTGAAGATCAAGAAAAGACAACATTCACTTGTCCCTATGGTACCTTTGCTTTCGGAAGGATGCCATTTGGGTCGTGCAATGCTCCGCAACATTTCAAAGGTGCATGATGGCCTTATTTTTCGATTTTATTGAAAATTCCATGGAGGTCTTTATGGACGATTTCTCGATCTATGGAGATTCATACAAGGCATGCGGATAATTTGGAAGGAGTTACGATAAGGTGTGAAGAAACCAACCTAGTACTCAATTGGGAAAAATGCCATTTCATGGTACAAGAAGGAATAGTGTTGGGGCACGAGAATATCAAAGAAAGGGTTAGAGGTGGACAGAGCAAAGATTGATGTTATTGACAGTCGCCTCCACCAACAACTATCAAAGGAGTCGAAGTTTCTTAGGACATGCGGGGTTTTGAGAAGATTTATCAAGGATTTCTCAAAGATTTCAAAACCCTTGTGTTCATTATTGCAACGTGACAACGTCTTCAACTTTGATGAACAATGTCATGAGGCTTTCAACAAACCGAAGATCGCGCTTGGTGATCGCTCCATCATAGTCACTCTGCATTGGTCTAAACCATTTGAGTTGATGTGTGATGCAAGTGATTATCTTCAGAGGAGCTGTATTGGGGCAAAGGTATGGAAAAAATTTCATTCTATCTATTATGCGAAGTAAAACCTTAGATGATGCCCAATTAAATTATACTTGTGATGAAAAAGAGCTTTTTGGTCATTGTGTTTGCATTTGATACGTTTAGATCTTACTTAGTGGGTGCGAAAGTTATTGTTTTTATCGATCATTCAGCCATTAAGTACTTAATTTCAAAAAGATGCAAAGCCAAGGCTTATTAGATGGGTTCTCCTCCTCCAAGAATTTGACTTGGAAATACGTGACAAAAAGGGGTAGAGAACCAAGTTCTTGATCATCTTTCTATGCTTGAGAATGTTGATGCAGTGCAAGTGAAGAAGAGATAAAAGAAAAATTCACGATGAGAGACTATTGTCGGTAGCCTCGATGAGTTGAAGACGTTACCACGTCTATGACACTTTCGTCAAACGTTATAACGCCCGATACTCATCGCACCATGGTATCTTTGACATAGTTAACTTCCTTGTTAGCAAGATTGTGCCCGTAGGATTCAACTATCAACGAGAAGAAGAGGTTCTTCCACACCATAAAGCAATATTTCAGGATGAACCATACTTGTACAAATTGTGTCGGATCGTTACTAAGAAGGTGTCTAGGCGAGGAAGAACAACTCCATGTCTTTTGCAACAATGTCACTCAAAGACCTTATGGTGGACATTTTGGAGGTACGCAGCATTTTGCAAAGGTTCTACAATCAAAGCTACATCGCCACACTATTCAAGGATGCACATGAGTTGGTGAGAAGATGTGACAAGTGCCAAAGAACAGAAATATATCAAACAAGCGGGAGATGCCACTCACAAACATTATGGAAGTTGAGTTGTTTGATGTATGGGGAATGGATTTCATGGGACCATTTCCTATGTCTCATGGAAATCTATATATTACGTATTGTGGATTACGTATCAAAGTGGGTTGAAGCGTTGGCATTACCAAACAACGGCTAAATCGGTGAGCAAGTTCTGAAAAAGAATATATTCACAAGGTTTGGTACTCCAAGAGCCATAATCGGTGATGAGGGCTCTCATTTACGCAATAAGTTAATTGAGAACCTCTTGGCTAAGTATGGAGTGAAACACGGAATTGCTCTGACTTATCACCCCAAACCGGTGGCAGCAGAAATATCCAACAGAGAGATCAAAAGAATATTGGAGAAGATGGTTGGTCCCGAGAGAAAGGAGTGGTCAAGTACACTTGGATGATGCACTTTGGGCTTACGGGGACAAACATACAAAACACCATTGGGCATGTCTCCTTACAAGCTAGTTTATGGTAAGGGCTCATTACCTACCAATTGAACTCCAACACAAGGCTTCATTGGGCATTGAAGCAACTAAACTTGGATCATACAAATTTGGTGAGGCAAGGTTATTACAATTAAATGAGCTAGAAGAGTTTAGACACCATGCCTATGAAAGCTCAGCAATGTACAAGGAAAAGACAAAGAAGTGGCACGATCAAAGAATACAAAGGAGAGAGCTGGCAGAAGGACAGCAGGTGTTGTTATTCAATTCAAGGCTAAAGCTGTTCCCAGGCAAGCTAAAATCAAGATGGTCAGGTCCATTCAAATTAATGAAAATCTATCCTCATGGTCTTTGTGGACCTCTTTGATGAAAAGACAAACACCATGTTCAAAGTTAATGGCCAACGTGTGAAGCAATATCATGGAGAGCATGTGGAAAGGGACAAGATCCAAATGTCCTTCAATAATTCTTGAATTAAAAGGGCAAAAGTCTGGCTGAAGACTCTTAAAGCAAGCGCTCTTGGGAGGCAACCCAATGATTTTTAGTTAACAAACAATTTTTGTGTCCTTTTTAATTTTTGTTTTGCAGGAATAACAATTAAAGTGAAGTAAAAGGCAAAGGTGATAGACGTCGTAACGCCTCAATATGCACTAGGCGTGGGCACGCCCGGGACGACAAAAGCGAGTTTAAATTAAGTCAAAGGCGTAAGTAATGACGTGTCAGAAATGATTTCCCTCTGCATCACGAACGTGGTAACTGACCACGACGTCATCTCCCTTCCCCTACTTGTCTAATCAACGGTTACTTTTCTCCATTACTCCACTCTACCATTTCTCAACTCCCCATAACCAATTCCCCATAAAAATCCCACCATTCACCATTATCTCACCACCTGCAACCTCTCTCTAATCCCTTTCTCTCGAAATCAAAATCTTCCTCTCTTTCTCGAGAAAACCTAAAATTTCCAAAAACCCCATTCCTTTCCAAACCATTTCTGCGAAATCAAACATGACAAAAGTGAAGCAATCGCTACCAAATCCTGCAGGAAAGGCAAACATGCTGACCTAAGTTCATCTTCAGCCCCTATCCCTGAAACACCTAACCAATCCAAGAAGAAAGCCCTACTTCCTGAAAGGGGCTTTAGTCAAGAAAGCCCCAATCCTGATTTTCTCGCAACCGTGGCAGCGTTGGGCTGGCAAAAATTTGTGGTGCATGTAAAAGAATACATTGCTACTTTGGTTCACGACTTCTACAAGGGAATCATTGAGAGGCCTGAAGGAGAGCCGTCCATTGTTTCAAAGGTGCGAGGCGAGGAGGTAAAGTTTGGAGTAAGAGTGATCAACGATTATTTCGGGTTGGGTTACTACGGAAAGGTTGTGGAAACCAAGCAAAAGACTTATGGACTGACTGAAATGGAAGCTATAAAGGAAAGGATGCGTGTAGAAGGTCTTGTCTGCGGGAGAGAGAGTGGAGAGCACGGTAGTGAATTCAAAATCATGAAGAGGTACCTATGTGATGAAGCCAACACTTGGTTTCATTTCATCAGGCATTGCTTAATTCCTACCTCTCACACATCCTGGGTAGACAAAGAGAGACTGATTGTGATTGATTCAATCATGTCAGAGAGACAAGGTGGAGGTTGGAAAGTTAATCAACCGTGAGCTCAACAAGTGGAAGAACAGAAAGATGGGTATATCAGTATTTCCCATGTATGATTCTTGACTTGTGTATGGAGGCGGGAGAGTAGATTGAAGCCTCGAGCTAAGGGAGCAGTCTCAAGGCCCCTTTTCAACAAAATTTAAGCCTAGGGTGAAATCTGCAGGAGCTTCAAGTTCTGTTGATGCGCAGACGTTGCAACGTCTGGAGGAGAGGCAGAACTCCCTGGTCAAATTTGTCAAGGAACAATTTGAGTGGCAAAAGAAGGTGTTTGCCCAAGTATCCAAGGGAAAGAAAGTGATTGAAGAGCCTGTATTGCCAGACTAGATGCAGGAAGAAAATGATGATGATGTTCCCCTGTCTACAATCCAAAGAAGAGCCGTGAAGAAAGAAAGGGCCAAGAGAGCAAGAAGTCCACCAAAAAGGCAGAGCCCAGCAAAGAAACAAAAGAAGGTAAGTAGTGAAGAGGATTTTAATTCTGATGATTTGGATGATATTTCTGATGTTGATGCAGATGAATCAAGAAAAGTGAGCATGGAAGTAATCAGTGAGGAGGAAGAGGAGGAGAGCCCTGAGGAGAAAGGGAGTTCAAGTGAGAGGACTGAAAGTGAATCCCCAGCAATTCAAGCAAACAAAGAGCCAGCCCAAACAAAATCCAAACCACCATCCCCACAAGCCACACAACCACCACCTTCACCAAAAGAAACCTCCACCCATGACCAAAACACACCCAAAACCCCACAATCCAAAGCCCAAGATCAATCAACACCACAACCACCCCCACCCCAACACGAGCACGAAAAGCAACCATCACCCTAGAAAGTGCAAAGAACGACGTGGTGGCGACGCCCCGAGCCAACAAAATCGTGGAGCAACTCAGATTCCCAACCCATTTCCCCACCCAAGAAAACACGAGTGAAAAGTGGACTCACATACAATCCCTTTGGAAGGAAGAAGAGACAAGAGCTAGCTCTTTGAGTCAAAACAAGCTCAAGGGAGTGGAGATAAAGAGGAAGTTGTAGCCCCACATCATTAAGGCAAAAGCTTCTGTGTGAAGAGAAAAGGTCAAGTCTTTGCAGGAAACTCGCATCGCTACTAGTGCAAAGATTTGTTGCTACTAGTGTTTCGCAGAAGCTCTTCCTACTATTGCTTTGAAGAACCGCCACTGAGACGTTACAACGCTCTTGAAAAAAGAGGCCTGACCAAACTTGCGAAATGCAAATCACCAATGAACGTGAAGTCTGCGTTGGAAAGGTAAAGCAAAGAAGCAATGGAGGAGGCCACTCGAAACTAGCGAGCACTGTTGAAGCAAGCTCGTGGTACGATTCCGGTATTGGAGGATCATCATCGGGCGTGGCAACGTCTAAAGAGCCGCAGGTGGAAAAAGCCCGTGTGATCCCCAACGAGCCAATGCATGTCAACCCCTGCTGAATTGGCAATGAAGATGTGGGAGGAGGCCAAAAGAGGATTGAAGCCTCGAAGTCTTTCTTTGGTGCAAGTGTGGGTGCAAGCTCAAAAGAGAAAGAATCGATGAAACAACAATGACCACCACCACCGAGCAAGGAGGAGTGAAGGTGAAGAAAGAGAAGAAGGAAAAGAAGAAAGGAGAAGGTCAGCGGGAGTTCCCACCGCATGCAGCGGAAGGCTCAGTGCAGTGCAAAGAAGCAAGTAAGTCCCCATTAATTTTAATAGTAGTTATAGTTTTCTTTATTCTTAGTTTTAATTTTATTTGTAATTCTAGTAGTTTTTATTTTACTCACTGTTTAAGACCCCAAAAAAAAAAAAAAACAAAACACACAGTAAATCATCTTTGTTTATCCTTGAGCAAGTGAGGACACCGCTCAACTTTAAGTGGGGGGAGAGTCCCAATGTTTTAAGTTTTACGTGTTGTACATGAAATCAAATGCAAAAGCAATTTCTGTTTCTTACTCATCAAGCATGAAAACAATTCTCTTTGGGCTAAAGATAGTGAAAATGTGTGTGTGAGTAGCCTATGCATGATTAGATGAAAAGAATTGATTCTTTGCTCCTACACAAACTCGTTGTTAAGAAAGAATCTAGCTAGCTAGGGAATATTTTGTCTTTGAAGCCAGTCTTGGTGAACTATGATGAGAGTAAAACTTGATTAAAAACCTAGAATAGCAGTAGAAGCTAAGTTTGGGGGTGAATCAAGTCGTACTAAGGCTAGGTGCGAAGACTGTAGGATGGTTAGTGCAGGCGTAGTGTGAGTGCAACGTTGTAACGTCTACCCGTAACGTTATAACGTCTGCCGTGTGTGTTGTGTAATGTGTTCAGACGTTACAACGTCTCACCCATAAACGTGGTAACGTCTACTCCCAAAAATACCAAAAAGAGTGTGTTGATACAAATAAGTGGAAAATCCACATGTATTCTGTGTTCCCTGTAATACCCTGAAGCAAATGCTGAGCACTCCAAATAAATGTTAAAAAAAAAAAAAAAAAACTCCAAAATGGAGCAAATAAAAGAGAGTTGCTCAGTAAAGAGGGGGTTACAAGGCTTTTCAGTGTGTGTGTGAGTCATAAATTAGTGCACTAACCTAGTCCTAGCACCCAATTAAGACCCTTTGTCATGCTTTAAATGAACCCCCATTTCTTATGTGAAAGTGTTAGCCTATTCTTTGTTTTGAAAGATGTTTTACTGTCACCATATGGGAACCATTCTTTCGTAAGCTAAAGTAGTTTCTGAACTAGTAGAGGAAAAGTAATCGCGAGAGATCACACACTCACTTGAGCCGTAATAAATCTGAAATTTAATTATGCATTGGTGCATGAGTGTGTGGAGAATTAGCCCTCGAGAATGAATTTTTGATCTCATTGATTGAGTAGAACATAAACCGCTAGTGTAGTTGATTTTTGTGTATATTTGTTAGTTGAGTGTTTTACCTTGATTGCTTGAGGACAAGCAATGATTTAAGTTTGGGGTGTGATAACTCATATTTATATGAGTTATTTATAATCACTCAAGAATAAATCATGCAAGTTCTCTAGCAATACAAGGTTCATTTAAGTAATTTTATGTTAGTTTCAGTAATTCGAGTGGGTGAAAGGTTAATTGAATAAATCTGTGCATTTTGGCACCAATAGGTGCCCTCGAGAGCGTTTTGATGCTTTTTGTGCTTGTGCAGAAATTTAGTTTGAACGTTACCACGCCCCTCACCACGCTCATTGAAGTGCAAAGAGAGCAAGGGTGAAAGATCTCAATTTTGGCGCGCTAAGCAATGATAGTCAAAGATATAAAGTCGGAAGATCTTTCTATTCCCATGAGCCGACGCTGTAAACTCTTGTAAGCGATCGACAAGTGTCGCGTAAGAGAAGAAAGCAGACACGGTAGGTGGGCAAGTGACATCACCACACGTGAGCAAGGAGGCTATTTAATGAAGGCTCACTCTCTCTCAAGGCATCCTTCCATCACCACTCATACACGAATACACCTTCATCCACTCACTCCGGTTCATCATCTACCTTCATCCACTTGAGAGAAGGCATTAAAGAAGATCCGGAAACAGACTTACGCTTTGTTTTTACTTTTTCGAACTTTGTTTTATTTTCTCGCACACTCACTGCTTTGTGAGGCTCAGACGTTGTAACGCCTCTACAGCGTGCATCTTTGCCAAGAGCTACTTAGGTGTATCTGTTGCACTTAGTTTCTTTTCTCGTAATGTATGGTATTTGGGTTACGAATCCTTATCATTCTCAGAAAGATGCTCAAAGCATGAGCTAAACACTTTGTAGTTGAGTTGTTGTTTTGCTTATAATGAATTTCTAGTTAATGTTATAAAGTATTGGCATTGCATGTTTTAAATCTTTGTGTGAAAATATTTCCAAACTTGTTTTGAGGTTGGCCTCTTAAAATAGGTAGATTCATAGGTACAGACATGGTCTATGAAAAGAAATCAAAGATTTATATGAACGAAAAGGTGCACTAAAGACATTTAGGCATTTTTATCTAAGTCTAGACATAGAACGGATAATAGTTCATAGAACATGCATTGTGGGTGTTTAAAATACAGAGTGGGCCTATTTAGAACCTAGACATAGGACCTCTTATACTTGAAACTCTGACGTTTTGTGCTGAAAAGCATAGCTATTTTGCAACAGCGTTCAAACGTGGCCACGTCTATACGAAATAGCATTTGTACGTTATAATGTGTAAACGTTATAATGTCTGACTAGAAAGGATTTATTCTGCATGCAACAACTCAACTCACTTCTCATCCATATTCACAACCAACATTTGTTTATGTGTTTTTATTACATCTTTAGCTTTAAAACCTACTCTTATTGCCGATTTGTTACTTGATTCTCTTGTGTTTTGAAACTTGAACTTTGAAAAGTGTACCAATCCTCGTGGGAACGATCTCTTACTTAAAACCACTCTATTACTTGTACGATGTGTATACTTGCACTATAATTGCGAAAAACCACACTATTACACAAGCGCAACAGGTACCGATGATGATGAAGCGAGAGAGAGATTGGGGGAAGCGATGATGATGAAGCGAGAGAGAGATTGGGGGAAAACGTGGGAACCCTAGGTGTGATTCAGGTGAAGAATAAAATTTTCGAGGAGAGTGAAATTTTATACTTGAAATTTCGGCTTTTTGCCACACGGTCAAGCGGTAGCTAACGGTGAATAGAAAATTTCTCGGTTGCTTTGCCACGGTGGAAGGGTAGCTAATAGTGAAATTTTTATTTGTGAATTTTCCGTTTCTTTGCCACGGCTAAAGGGTAGCTAACAGTCAACCTATTATTGTGTTGGCCACGGTGGCCAACATAACCGTGGCAAATCCACCGTGGCTAATAGCCGCTTTTCTGGTAGTGTGCTAGCCACATTTGCACAACATACCTCCATCAACTATCAAAGAATATACATTTCGTAGAATGAGACACCTAGTTTGGAAAATATCATTTCTTTGTGAATCATTCTCACATTTCTCATAGGCTCCCAAAAATTTACTAACCATGAACATATCTCCCTCTTGAGGATTTTGCTTACATTCACTCTCTTGTGAATTAATCACTAGTACAAAAATGACATTAACCAACATCATTTAGCATCGGTTGTTTAGATACCCGATGCGAAATGTAGGCGCAGTGGCAATTTTGCAATTATGTGAAAGATTTAAGTTTTCACGCCTAAATTTAGCATCGCGTGTTTAAACAATCGATGCTAAAAGTTCTTGCGTGAGACATTTAGCATCGGTTGTTGGAACAAGAGATGCTAAATGTATATCTCAAGCACATTTAGCATCGGCTGTTTTACACCCGATACTAAACGTATGAATCCAATCGTTCCTTTTCTTCTTCAAACTCGCTCTCTGAACGCACATTTAGAAATGCACCCTAACACTCACTCTCTGAACCTTCTTCAACGCACTCGATCTGAAACTCACTCTTTGAACCTTCTTCAACGCACACTCTCTCGAAATGAAGGAAGGAGGACGTCGCCAGTTGGTTCCTCTCTAAAACTCGCAACTCGCCGGAAACTCCCTCTTTTTCTCAGGTACTTTCTAGGGTTTCTAATACTGTTAATTACTTGGTAATTTGAAGGGGATTGCTTATAGGCCTTCTTTATTTGCAATTTTCTTTTCACCTTAATGGCTTTGTGGACAATATATTCAATCGTTACAAACTGGTGACACTCAAATTTCTCCATTATATCTTCATTTAGACCATCAAGAAACCTATCTATGGTATCTTCCAAGTTCTCCTCCACATCAGCTCTAGTCATAGCCACCTCTAACTTCTCAAAGTACTCATTAACACTTTTACTTCCTTGAATAAGCCTATGCAATTCTTCACTAACATCACAACAAGAGAAAATCTGTTCTACCTTAAGCTCCCAAATCAAGATACGCTTCTTCCCATGAAAGTTTGGAATGCTCACTTTTTCTTTCATCTCAATTTCTCTCAAATAATCTCCATATTTTCTCATATCTCCTTTCTTTTTTATACTTTCTATCTTTTTCTCTCACATTCTTTTCATATCTCTCATGCATCTTTCGGAGTAAATCGCCAATATTATACTTATTAAGAATTTTTGCAACACATTCTCTTTTATAGTCCAAACCTCTATTCATGATTCCAACAAGCTAACAAGTAACAAATAATCAAACAAGTAACAAGAGTAAAAGTCCTCACCACTCACTAAGTGTTTACGCTCAAGAAATGTATCACTCGTGTATATCACTCAAATATGGCTTTTTCTATAATGTTCACTCTAGCCTTTTTCCACTCCCTAATGCAACTCTTCAAGTTCTTAAAAACAAACCAAACAGGCCTCAATGTTTGTGGAAAACCTCTACACAATTGTGACAAAACACACATGAAAGTTGTCATTCAAGAGGCCAACAAAGACAAGAAAAACTTCTAAGACAAAACTAAGGAATTTAAAAGACAAACAACAAAATCTAAGCAAAGAAAAGGACACTCAAATACATCAACAACTACACAACTCAAAAAAGATTAGACTAAAAGACCAAGTGGTTCAAATATGTGGAAGGTAAGACACTAAAAATAACTTGCAATTTCTATTAGAAGCAACTAAGATGCAAACATGATTGATGTAGCAAAATGAACGATTCTGGAATTTTTATTTTTTTTGAAATGCCTTTTTTTTCCCTATAAGTGCTTTTGTGTAGAATCACTTTTTACAGCACTTATCTTTTTTTTTTTGCATATTTGAATTCCTCTTTTTTTTATATTCTATTTAGGTTTTTGAATTTCCAAAATCGGACATGTATGGAAGAAATAACGTCAAAAACATGTTTGCAAACAAAATTTTAGATCAAACTATTCCAAGTGAAGAAAACGAAGCTGAAGAAACAAAACAAATTTCGAAGAAACATAATGAGAAAAAAGGTATCAATTTGGGATCTGCCGCATGAATTGAACCAGCCAAGAGTTATATTCCAAGGATCTGCCACATTGAATGAAGGATCTAACCAAGTGTATCTAATTGATTACAAAATAATATGCATGTATTTTGAATTATTCTAGTATCCAAACTTCACAGAAAAAGGTATTAAACACGGATCATTCAATGCCTCAAATTTTTCCCCAATAATGATATTCATCGCAAATATTTTGTTTGTGGATATTAGCAAAGCTTGTGTGTGTAAACATCAACCGTGTAGTATAATGAAAAAGCAAAAAATACATAAATAAATAAATCACAACCACAATTGATTTTCCAACTACAAACATTCACGATACTTCACAAGAAACATATTCACCACTTGCAATAATTAATGATTCAAATATTAAAAGCACAGTGTTCCTTTTGCAATATTGATTGATATAAGGTAGTACAAACCAATACAAAAGGTATCCAAAATTAAAATACAACCAACATAATTTCATTTATATTGTTGAGGGACGACACTGTTTGTTCCTCACACCCTCTACTATATGGATTTTCTGCCTTAGGTGTGCATGAACCAGTAATCCTCTTGCTACATCTGTTTCTGTCCCCTTCATCTATTGGCCCGTATCCTATATATTTATCTTTTCCATCATCGATTAAGAAATCGTTGTGGACTCCTTTTCCATCCTTGATTAAGAGTTCGTTGTAGACTCCTTTTCCCTCCATGCTTACAGTTTTAGCATTAGCATTTCGGGTCAAAAGTGAGCAAATTACAAGAGCAACAAAGAATACACCCATGATTGCCTTTGACATTGCCATAATCAATGAGGAAAAAAATATGAATTTGCAATGATTAATTTAACTGTGACGACTTCATTTTCTTTGGGGTTTGCATGCATTTAAATAGTGTATTTCTTTTCTTCTATAGCTCGTGGTTGGTGAAATGTATGCTATATGCAATTTTGAACTTCCTCTCACTAACTAATCTCATGTGTAATTTTAAATTAGTGAGTATAATAATCTGATATCATCCTAATTTATCTTTGTGGGCACAATTAAAAAATAAATAATAATCAAAATCAACCATATTGTTAATGCATATCATTTCAATTCTAGAAATTGAATCTGTCAATTATTCTTTGATATAACATTTTTGGCAAGAAATAAATTGAACTTGGAAACTACAAAATATTGAAATTATTTTTGGAAATAAAAATCAAATGTATCAAATAATTAATCAAATTTACTAACCAATTCAATTATCCATTATCCATTATCCATCTGTATTACCGAGTTATTTTTCTTTGGGCCTAGACTCAGGGATCATGACTTCCCCTCCTCTAGTATGCTATTAACTCGAGATTGTCATCTCCAGGGTGTTTTATTCTTTAACTTGGACTATTAGATCCATTACTTGACACTTTGATTATATTCTCCCACGATAACATGTCTATACGGTTTTAATTACATAACCATACACTTAGTACAATAGAATCCACATCAACAATCATATAACATCATTCAAACACTTCTAAGTTATTTCATACAACATGAAATCATAACTTAAGGGAGAAGGACCCATACGATTAACAAAAAGGAAACACTACAAGAAAAGCTTGTTTTAGCCACCAGCAATTGCCACGGAGCTTATTCCGTCAGTAATTTGCCACGGATTTGCGGCGGAATGAGTAAAAAATAGAGGCGTGAAATTTCCCGCTGGTGCTTGCCACGGGTTTGCCACGGACATCTGAAAGGACAGACATTTGCCACAGAGATGCCGTGGCAAATCCGTGGCAACCCATTGATCAAAATAAAAGAGCCTGATCCCTAAAATAGAACGTATCCTCCTTTCACTCTCCACCTTCGATCGTTCTCCCTCTGACCTTCTCCCTCCGCCCTCCTCTCCGACCTTCTCCCTCCGCCCTCCTGCGATCGTTCTCACGCTCACTCTCCACCTTTCACTCTCCTCACCTCCGCCCTCCCTCAACCTCCACTGCACTCTCCTCACTCTCACTTCTCTCTCTCTCTCTCTCTCGTCTTTCACCCTCCATCCGCCTCCGTCATTGCTCAGCCGGTCCTCCGTCGCTCACCACCACCATTTCGTCCTCCCCCCTCTTCAAGTGCCATTCAATGATTGTTCCTCTATTTCGAAGCTTCTAGGTAAGCATATTTGCATTTGATTTTTGATTTTTGATTTTGTGTATTTAGGGTTTGGGGTTTGTTGATTTTGTGTATTTAGGGTTTGGCTCATTTTTAATCTTCCCACAGAAGGAAGGTACAAATTGATGAATGTTTTCTGACTCCGGGTGGATAACTTACTTCATATTAACCAAATGCTTTACTGTAATACATGAATTTTCAACCTTGTTTTAGTTTCAAGATTAGGTTTGTATACTTTGTGAGGAGAAACGTATTAGAAATGATGGTATTTCTACTTGATAAAGTCATGCTGCAAAAGTTTTCAGTATCTACTAGATAGTGTATATGGTTGCAAGTTGCTTTAGCTTTGGTTGTTCACGTTTGTCAAATTCTAACAGCTGCTGGTTACTTATCTCTATACTGGATGGAATATGAGCATTCTATCTGATGCACGTTTTGTTAAACAGTTTATAAAACCATATCCCTGACCGGAAGCTTTTAATTGCAGGCAAAACTTACGGGCATAGTAGTGGGGTAGACCTCCTATCAATGTAAGAAGAATATATGGTTTAACTAGGAGAATAAAATAAATATATTTCCTGCTATCATATTTATATTATATCTGAAATTTTGACCTTCTTTTGTAGGGAGGCTGAAAGTTCTTGGAATCCTCCTAAGATTCGTAGGAATGCATCTGCCTCTTCAAGCCTTGGTTTGCAAAGCAATCCTACACATTCAGGTTGCTTCCGGAAATCGTTTAACATAAGCTCTTAGGATTATGGTTTTACTTTACTTGTTACCACGTGGTGTTAAAATTTGTGTGTTTATTGCATTGATTTAGTTAGTACACTTGTTGGATTCATATTTTTTAGATTGAGAACTAGTATGTATAAATCTACAATGTAGAGTTAAGTCATATCCATATCTATCTTAGAGGTCAAACCTTCACCGTACTTTGTTCATTTGCACTTACTGTACTTACTGTAATGGTCCCCTTTGAGAACTCTTTTGGCTAAAGAGAAGGTGGACAAGAGACTTGATTTCAAGGAACTGGCAACTATGACAGAAGGATATAGCGGATCGAAAGTGATCTAAAGGTTCTGAAAAATTATTTGCTATGGATGTAATAGTGTTACAACCAACAATTGCTTTTGTTATTGTGAATTTTTGATGCCTAAAGTGTTTTACATTATGATTGTCATTACTAAATGCAGAACTTGTGCACGACTGCTGCTTATAGGCCTGTTAGAGAGTTAATTCAGCAAGAGAGACAAAAGAATTTGGTAACTTTGCAATCTCTATCTCTATATTGAGTTGACCTAATCCTCAATGATTATCATACCGACTGCTCTATTTGTTATCGCCAGGATAACAAAACAAAAGACAATGAAGGACAGCATGAAGAAGAGGATGAAGAAGAGGAAGTTGAAGTTGAACAGGAAAGAGTTATTACCCTTAGGCCTTTGAATATGCAAGACTTCAGACTTGCAAAGAATCAGGTAAGATTGCTCTACAACCAGGCAATTAAGGAGTGTTCTCTTATAGAAAGCCAGTAGGATTCTTTTCAGAATCAAAGTGCCAAAGTATAAATAGTATTGCATAGAGAACTCTTGAATATACATCTTATTTTCAGAATTCTGTGTGGATACAAAGAAGCAAGTGACATCATAAGATTGCTTCTTGTGGCTATGAGAGGTCTAAGGTTTCTTTATTTTGTGATATTGCAGCAACAGTGCTCGTTTTCTTTGGAAATCAATACCTTCCTCAATCAAAGAAATCCAGCCAAGTTCTTTGCAGTGTGGAAAATTGGTCAGCAGCTTTGGATGCGAAACTATGCTAGGCGATCCGTGGGTTTGATTGGAGTCAGCAACTCCAGGACTAGTTCTTTGCTTTCTCGTGCAAGTTTTTAAGATTTTGTTTTGGTTTTTAAGCATAACTATGAATGCTCTTTTGAAGTTTGCGTTGTATCTTCACTATATTTAAGGCATGATTCTATTTGCTTGTTTGTCACTTTGAATATCATCTAAAAAATCTAACTATATAATTTGTTACCTTACCATGAACTCCTACTTTATCTAAATGTTACCCTTGTTATATTATAACTCACTACCCGCTACCTTGTTGATTGTTGATAGCAGACTACGGTTTATCAATGATATCGATCAAAATATGACATTTTTATTTTAAGTTTAAAGTGATATGCTCAAAAAACATAATCTGATTTATTATATAAGAGCTTTAAAATAAGTCAAGGTTCAAGTTAATTAATATACATTACTTGGTGGTAGGGTGAGTTTTACCTTTTGAGACTAAGAGCATCCTGTTAAGTTATTACATTTTTGTCTATATCTGTTTTTCTCTGCAAGTTTTCAGATCAAGGCCTCTCAAATATGAAGACCCGTTCAATAATCCATTGGTCAAGATTAGCAAAAGCAAGTCCAGTGTTGAAATGTGTGGAAAGACCTACCGCTTAGCCCCAGTTACTCTTACTCAAGAGGAACAACTATTCACCAGAGAAGGAGGTCGCGTGCGTATCAGTTGAAGCGTCCCACGATTTTCCTTAAAGAAGGAGACTCAGTTCCTCCGGATGTTGATCCTGACACGATCAGGTGGATTCCTGCGAATCATCCCTTTGCAACCACTGCTGCGGATATTGATGAGGATTTTGCACAGAAAAATGTGTATCAGAAGCATGGAGTTCCTTTCCGTATTCAAGCTGAGCATGAGGCCCTGCAGAAAAAGCATGAGGCCCTGCAGAAAAATGTGTATCAGAGTCATGTAATGTAGTTGTGATCATTTTCTTCACGAGGCTAAGCGGGTACTTTTCTTTACTCTATCCATTTTCTTCAAGAGTAATTGTGATCATTTTGGATAGTTGATACTTGACATTTAGTTTGGCCTTATCTTTGTTCTTTGAAACAAGATGTTTATTTTCATCCACACTCAAGCATGGATGAGCTCAGCTAGTGTCCTTCACGGGACATGATACAGTTGTCCTTGGAATAATAACACTCCACAAATCTATCTGCTTATGTGAATAGTATTTTCAATCTAGAATCAATTTCCACATAAGCCATGAGCCTTACATGACTAGAATTACTTACTATCTTGGATGGAAAAAAGAATAACTAGTATCGGTGGTGAAGCATTTTAAAATGTGTAAAGACATTATGACTTAATTATATAGCATGTTATAATAACGTGACTTGGTTGAATTTTGAAGTTTGCAGTTATCATCTATGTTTTATTTTACTGATCTACTATGCATAAAATATTCTTCTAAAGACACCCATACTGTGGTCCCATGGACTGGTTGATAAAACAATATTGTCCGAGGCTGGACAAGCTGGTCCCCCATTCTTTGAAAAAATTGGTGTTGGATGCGAGTTTAAGGTGAAATTCTGTGTTCACAACTATTCAGTTATTTATCCAATGATTCCTTCTACCCATCATCAATTTTGACATTTTGTATTAACAGGCTTATCCTGGCCTTGGCCACTCTATAAGCAATGAGGAGCTGCGGTATCTCGAGTCATGGATCAAGGCACGCTTACAGAGTTCTTCCTAATAGTTACTATTGTAGCCTGTATCTCGTGCATTGCAACTCACTAATAATTTGAATATACGCTTGTACCCGTGTCGATTTCCCGAAATTCTTTGTCTAATTCACTCATTCCATGTCAATGTGGAACATACCATTAGCTTTTCTTTACTTACTCTCTCAAAAACACTAGAACTTATAATTTTATCTACCTTTCTTAGGTAGTAGTCACTAGCATTGAGTTAGATTGCAAAGAAATTTGATTATATTATAGTTGGAAGAAGAAATGGAGTTAAGTCATCTCAAACTGATGCATTGGTGAATTGGACCGAGTATTCTGAGTTAGGTGTAATTGGTGATTTACTTGCTTCACCTGATTTGGAGACTAAAGCTTCAATTTTAGTTGTACAACAACAAATATTGAACAAGTAGTGTGACTAGTAATCACAGTTGTCATCATGTTTTTTATTTTCCATTTTGTATTATAACTGTCTTTTGGTTACATATTATAGGTTTAATGTCTTTTTTTTTTATAATTAATATAAATATGAATATATGATTTTTTCCAACATATATGATGTGTATGTATGCACCTTCAAATTTAGATGAAGTTTTACACCAGTTTCTCAAAGAAAGTGGTAGCAACAATAATAAATGTTTCCTTCAAATTCAATTGATTATGTATATATCAATGTATATTTGGAGAGTGAAGATTTAATTTTTTTTATTATTTTTTTTATTTTTGCGACGGATTTGCCACGGATTTGCGATGAAATTTGCGACGACTTTGCCACAGATATTTGCGACGGATTTGCGACGAAAACATTTGCCACGGAAATTCCGTGGCAAACGATTTGCGACGAGCGTTTTTTCCACCAATTTTTGTCCGTGGCAAATCCGTGGCAAATGTTGTTTTGCCACGGAAATTTGTACATTTGCGACGGAAATGTCTGTGGCAAATCAGCGATTTTCTTGTAGTGAAAACATATATATCCTGTCCACAATCAATTTCAGCAAGCATGCATAAACTTCGGTAATTTATTTAACCTATCAAACGGAGACGGAATTCAGCAAACGACCCCTCTATAAAATCTAAGAATGTCTAGTTTCTAAATATAAGTTTTATTTTGCAAAATAATGGACCAATTAGTACAACTTCAATAAATAAGAAATAAGGTTCAGAAAACAGGAGAGCCACCATGACCTAACTTGTGACATCTCTAAAAATTTTAAAACTCAGTCAAATGACATGGGACTTGATCCTAAACCGGAACATATTGAGTTTAGTTTTCAATTAAACAAGAGCCATTTAAAAAGGAATCCAAATGAAAATGTTATACACAAAATACTAAACCTATACAAAGAATTGTTCCCAGAATTTTGACCTAACTTATGACACCTATAACTCGAGCTATACAACTCCAAGTGCAACCAAACCAGTGCTAATTAATTAACAAGCATTAAGTTTAGTTTCTAAAAAGGTAAACTACATAATTTTTGAACCACTAGATCGTTTCTAGTTAATGTGTAATTGAACCTATACCCAGAATACCCAAACAGTGTGTTTAGCATCAAAATTGGCATCAAACATTCATCAAATCTCAGCAACAACATACAATAGCATGATATCTAATTCAGAACATATATTGAAAACTGAACCACAAGCTTAGAAATCGAAGAACTCACCTTGAAAATGTAGAAGAAGGTTTCTTAAGCACAAATTGACACCAAAACACAAATAAAATTGATCCCTAGAGCTCCAATTTGTTACCCACGGACCACAACTTCAAACCCTTCCTATCAAGCTTTATAGGCTCTGTTTGACAAAAAATAGCGGATAAACTAGCAGATAGTGGATGAGCTTATAGCAGATAGCGGATAAGCTAGTTGATAGCGGATAAGCTAGCTGATGAAAAATAAAGTGTTTAGTAAAATTAGCGGTTGAACTAGCTGATAAATGTAAAATGACATAAAATGACATGTTTAATCGTTAGGTTTATTATCAATATAAAATATGACCAAAATACATATAAATTATTATTGTTATAAATTCAAGACATTAATTAAACTAAACTATTAAAATATTTATAATTTAAATTTTGAAAATTTGAATTTTAATATTCTAATTTATATATTTACTTGAAATTCTAATTTGCTTTTTACATAAAATTCACAATAGTCTAATTTTTTTCTTGAAGCATAAAGTCTAACTTATTTATTTACTTTACAACTGAACTAATTTATTTATTTATTATCAACTAATCATTTACAAAAAGAAACAAAAATCATCTCTTTCTAATTCCTATTTACATTAGATAAGATGACATTTATATAAAGAGATAAACCGTGACCAAATAAAAAGAAAATTTTGTCAAAAAAATAGAAAGAAAATGATCATTTTAAAATAAAGGTTGAATGGAATGATATAAAACATTCTAGCCAACAAACATCAGTGACGTCAAAAAGTGGTATAAAAACAATTATTTTGCTTTACAACTATTTTGCTTTATTTAGAAAAGGAATATTATAAAAATAATAATGGTAAAAGGGTCTAAAAAGATGAAATGCTATAAGTTATAAGCTCAAACGCTCATTGAAGTAGCGCTTAAAAAAAAAACGCTATAAGCTACCCCATAAACGATATCCGCTACTAGCTTATCAAATACCTCTAATTTTTTTCATCTGTTATCCGCTGGTCCCGCTAGTCAAACGCTTATGTATAAAAAAAGCAAATTTGGTTTACCAAACAGAGTCTGACCCAAACCCTTGTTATGCGAATAACCCACACCAAGACAGCACCAAGCTCTTAATTGAACTACCCAAGCTTCCAAAACTCCAAAAATTCAGAAAACAAGATGAAAGAACTCAATCACCCACTCCTTGGAGGTGAGGGTCGAATATGGTGGTTTTGAGAGGAATGAAGGATTGATATCTTTTGTGTTTTTGGTGTTTAAAAAGAAAACCTCATGAAGGACAAAAGGGTCCATTCCTATGGTTCTCACTCACTTACCCTTAACCCCACCATTTATCAAACACTCACATAGTTAATGAAATAAAATAAAATCACTAGCACAACCATACTTAAAGAAATAAATTAACTGGTCACCTCATTTAATCAATTAAATCATGAAATCACCAATTCAAAACAACACCTCAATTCACTTAGCAAATAAAATAATGGAAATGACTTAATAATCAAAGTAATTAAAATAATTACTTTAGGGGATGTTACAATCAGTTTTACAGAAACGAAAATCAAACTGAAACAGAAGTCCAGTTTCCAGATCTTCGTTCGTTTGTTCTATTTGTTCATCTATTCATTCGTTCGTTTCTTAATTTCAGGATTCATTCGTTTTCGGTTTGAGATAAAAACTAGGCAAAAGCGGGAATGAACCTGACATGAATTGAATCAGAAACCAAATTAATTTTTGTTAATATAATTTTTATTTTATTCTCTTTGGTTTTTCGTAATTGTGAGCTTGAATTTTTTGTATGATTTTAGCTTTTGTTAATTTTTATATCTGTAATATTTGTTTTTTTTTATGAAAATCTGTAATATTTGTTGATTCCTTGAACTTGAAATTGTGGATTTTTTTATTTGTGTTTTTTGTTTTCGGTACTTCACTTTAATTAGTTATGTAAATCCAATTGAATTGTTGAAATAAAAATTAGTTTTTAAGATAAAACTGCTCATATATAGTTACGGTGCTTATATTGTTACCCGCGACTAAAATTTTCAGTAACAAACACTTTCACGTAGGATTGATTTAGCGCCAATTTTTTATAATTTCTGCATCTTATAGTTGCTGAGAGTTTTAAGCTCCAGCGTTAAAGATGCCTAAAGACAGTTTTTTTCATCAAAATAAATGGAAATGGTGCGGTACTAAAAGCGCCAATAAATATATAAATATATTAGAGCGACAGTTGATTCAACAGCTAAAAACATTCGCAATACTTCATGATAAATATATTTGCAACATCAAACATATCCTTTTTTTGCAAGAATCAATTGCTCAAATATTACAAATATATTGTCCCTTTTGTATAATTTTTTGGTTCGGACTTTTCTTTGCTACTCATGAGTGTCTCAATGCTTTCAATGAAAGACTAATCTTCGCTTGTGCTTAGGAGTAAATTTCGCAATAGCCAACACTAAGTTTGTCCACTATGAGAATCGAACCCGATAGCACCAGGTCGGTCCTCAGTTTCCCAAGGTAGCTTATATCACTAACCCAACGATGTTGATTCCCCTCATCTTTATTATTGACATTATTGAAATGAAGTTATAATATACAAATCACTAAATGGTACATAATAATATGCATGTTTATGGAACTATTCTAGTATCCAAACTTCACGGAAAACTTGATATTAAACACGGATCACTCAATGCCTTGAGTTTCCCTCCCAATAATGTTATTCATCATAAATATTTTGTTTGTGGATATTAGCAAAGCTTGTGTGTGTAAACATAAAAGTTGTAGTATAATGAAAAAGAAAAAATATATAAATAAATAAATCACAACCACAATTGATTTTCCAACTACAAACATTACGATACTTCACAAGAAACATATTCACGATTGCAATAATCAATGATTTAAATATTAAAAGCACGATGTTCCTTTTGCATTATTTATTGATATAAAGTAATACATACCAATACAAAAGGTATCCAAAATTAAAATACAACCAACATAACTTCATTTATATTGTTGGGGGACGACACCTGTTTATAGGCTCACAACCTCTACTATATGGATTTTGTGCCTTAGGTGTGCATGCACCACGATTCTTCCCGCCACATCTGTTTCCGTTCCCTGCACCTATTGGCCCGTATCCTATGTTTTGGTCTTTTCCATCATCGATTAAGGGATCGCTGTGGACTCGTTTTCCACTTTTGATTAAGAGTTTGTAGACTCCTTTTCCCTCCATGCTTACCGTTTCAGCAGTAGCATTTTGGGTGAAAAGTGAGCAAATCACAAGAGCAACAAAGAACACACCCAACATTGCCTTTGACATTGCCATAACCAATGAGACAAAAAATACGAATCTGCAATGATTACTTTAACCGCGACAACTTCATTTGCTTTGGGGTTTGCATGCATTTAAATAGTGTTATTCTTTCTTTCTATAGCTAATGGTTGATGAAATCTATACTTATAATTAACAATTGAAAATGCATCTCAATTAGTGTTCTGACATGTGTCATCTTATCACACGTTTGTTATTTATTACATATTTTTGGTCCTACTGTTTTATGCAAGGAACATTAATTACATTTATATTAGGAAATTCAACAAAACATTATTGATGAAATCTATACTTATAACATTAATTGAAAATGCATCTCAATTAATGTTCTAACATGTGTCATCTTATCACGCATTTGTTATTTATTACATATTTTTGGTCACACATTTTTATGCAAGGAACATTAATTAATTACATTTATATTAGGAAATTCAACAAAATATGATATTCAATAATTAAAAATGGAAAAAAAATTATGGTTACACTAATTACAATTAAATAAATTGCATTCTATCAAGTTTTAAAAAATTCAAAAATTTCAATTTATTACAAAACAAAAATCAAAATTCAAATTTAAAAAATCTCCCACAAAATGCAGTAAAAATACTTCTTTATAAGTTGTCATTTGATAGGTATCTATCTATATCTATAAAATATACAAATGAAAATGAAACAGTGGGCTCAAATTCTGAGCTGTCACTCAATTAAGCTATCCAAGTAGGATTTGCGGAAAAAATGGCCACATAATCATGATTTAATTGACGTGTAACACATAACAAGGCCATGTCATAAGAGTTTCAAATTTTTAGAGTCACCATAATTAACTACTAATGTGGAACCGGTTTAGAACAAATTAAAAAATGCAACAAAGAAAATTAATGCAATTCAAGTGTAATCCGTTTGGCTTAATATTAATCTCTTCCAAAAGTAACAACATTGCAAATTCTAATGATATCCTTTTTTTGTAAAAAAGTATAAATAAATGCTATTCAAGTGTGATATACTGTTTTTATAAAAAAAATGATATCCTTTTTTTTTGGTCAACATGCACTAGTGCAGAAAAGACTTTTAGTATCGGTTGTTTTGCACTTTTAGTATCGGTTATCTGTCGATACTAATTCGACCGATACTAAATGTCTGACATTTAGTATCGGTTAAATAACCGATACTAAATGTGACTTTTAGTATTGGATTTTCAAAAAACCGATACTAAATGACGTTTTTTTAGTGTTTTTTATGTCTTGAAAACGTACTATTAGTATCGGTTATTTAAATAACCGATACTAAATGTCACTTTTAGTATCGGTTAATTAAATAACCGATACTAATAGTCTTTTCAACATTGTGTTTCTTTGTCTAAAAATGACATTTAGTATCGGTTATTTAAATAACCGATACTAAAAGTGACATTTAGTATCGGTGATTTAAATAACCGATACTAATAGTCTTTTCAACATTGTGTTTCTTTGTCTAAAAATGACATTTAGTATCGGTTATTTAAATAACCGATACTAAAAGTGACATTTAGTATCGGTTATTTAAATAACCGATACTAATAGTCTTTTCAACATTGTGTTTGTTGTCTAAAAATGACATTTAGTATCGGTCATTTAAATAACCGATACTAAAGTGACATTTAGTATCGGTTAATTTAAATAACCGATACTAAATGTCATTTTTTTGATGTTTTTAGGTGACTTTTAGCAACTCTAGTTATTCTTAAAGCAACTTAAACATGATTCTTGTAAAGTATCAAGGTATTGGAAACACCTAAATGATTTCATTGCATAGTGGAAATTTTATACAATATGTGTCAAATAGTTGTTTGTTTCCTAACAAAAAGTATAACAAATGCTAATCGAACTAATTGTTACAAATGTAAATAAGGCAAAACTAACAAACAAAAGTCCTACAAATTGCCTTATAACAACAAAGCTCGATCGTGAATAGGGCCCAAAACTATAATCCTACTAACAAATTTCTCCCATAAACCGTAAATGCTATCAAGAATTGGCTTACTACTCTCCAAACCTTTCCTATTCAAAGCTCGCTCACGGACTTTGGAATGCCTCAATCTTCAATGGCTTTAGTCATTGTATCGCCTAACTGCTTACCAACTCAATGACAATTTCCTTCACCAAATCTCTTAGGAAGTGGAAACAAATGTCTGTGTGTTTTCTTCTTCCATGAATCACAGGATTCATAGACAACTTAATGGTAGAGCTATTATCATAATATATCACCGACGTGTTATTTTTGCGGCAACTCAATTTTCTCCAAAACTCTCCTTAGCCATATAGTTTGACAGACACAATTTGCGGTTTGTATTTAATACAAATCATATAATACAAATCACTAAGTGTGCTTTAAGAATAATTTAGGAAGGTGTATATAATACAGATCATCATTAATAAGCAAATAAGCAAAAGAACCTTATGGTATCCAAAGAGAGTACCTCTGCATTTGGTTCTTCAAATGGATTATCCGCCTCTTGAGAGAAGCAAATGAAGCTTCCGCTTCCAACTAGGAGTTCACACTAAAAACACAAGCTTTGACCGAAAGGAGAGCAATTGAGAGAAATGAAATCGAGTCACAGTTGCAAGGTGAGGTCCATGGGAAAGTGCAGGTCATCACAAATAGAATAAACACCTGCAAAATCAAATGGCAGCCCACCAAAAAATTACTCACAAAATCAAATGGCAGCCCACCAAAAATTATCCAGCCAAAGCCAATAGTAAATAGATCATAGACATCAATACAAAAAATACAATTAAGCAAAAAAAAAGTATACTGCAATTTTTCAAAACATGAAAACAGAATGCAAGTTCCATAGCTGCAATGAAGGAGAGAAATGTTTAAATTTGTTAAATAGAGAATCCATTTGAGAAGTTGCAGAGTGACAAGTTACTTTTCAGAAGTTTTCAAATAATATTTATTTAGAATGATGTACAAAATTACATTGGAAAGGGAAAAAAAACACAAACGAATAGTATTCCCATTATCCCATATATAGTTCCATAACAAGTTATGAAAGGGTTGTCTGTGATTCAATCTTCATTTTGAATATGTTGATATTTGTGGGGAGGGGGAGAACAAAAGTCCACAGAGTAATAAATTAAAGTCATCAAAGCACTTAGAAAAGAACAGCCAAAAGAAGAAAAACTAAGAAAGTTAAAGCAAAGCAATGAGTCTATCTCTTTAGTTACCTGTAACCTAAATACAAAAGACAGATCCCTTTGTTTAAAATGTTCCTGGAAAAATCAATATACAAACATGACAGTAGGTATCAGTGTTTAAAAGTTAAACATATCCCTCCAATTTCATCAGATAAATTGGCATCAGCACTTGCAAGTATAAGAAATTTTGATAAGAAAAAACTTTCACGTAGTATATGAAAAAAAAAGCATAATAACTATCATATGGAATCATTAACCAGAAAGACAAAGTTACTTTATACAGTGTCTTTAATTTCAAGAGTGGAACATGACATCTTCACATTTTCATGAAACTAGACAGCATGCAAGAGTAAATTAATGACCTTGGTACTGAAATCTACACTTTTTTATACTAGCTCTATAATAAGTCTATTTACAACGAAGATGCAGATGCAGGTAATCAGATTCAAAAAGAGATATATCATTTCAGAGGATTTGTTAACAACTGATTAAAATATCAACGAAGCGTCGACCTAGAAATTAATATGCATTTCATTCAATTCACTCATGGAAGGGGTTCTCTCAACAGCATTAACCTAAAATTAGATCCAGAAAAAAAATAAAGATGTAAAAAGCTTAACAGATGATAGCAGTAATACTAATACTAATACTAATGATATAAAAAGGATAAGAATAGGATCATATGAGTAGAGAAATAAAAAGTCCATCAAGCTTAGACCTAACCTCCAGACCTCCAGGGAAACAGAAAGAAAGAAGATCCTTTTATTTAAGAGGAAGCTGCTTTTCTGGAGGGTAAGCAAATAAGACCTGGAAAGAATTTAAATCAAGAGTTTTTATGATACTAATATGTTAAAAGACAAAATTAACAGCAAAGACAGTGGTCGAAGAAAGTTGTAGTGGTATAGTAGTAATAGATTATATAAAAATAATATTGGTACTAGTACCAGATGCAATAATAATAACAATAAATACCACAGTACTAACAATAATTAAAATTATACTAAGAATTCAATCTCTGTAACCGATGATCCAAAACCTGAGGTTCAACATTGGGCTCCACACGGGATTGATTCTGATAACCAAGTGCACTTCTCAATTTACCAGAGCCTTCAGACTTTTTAACAAAATACTGCCTTTGCAGTGCCTGAATGTCACAATTAGGATGAAATCCAACCACCACCATACTTTCAAACAGCCTTGTTGGCTCCTTCCAAGACTTGTGATCCTGAGAAATCAAATACCAGGGAGTGTATAAGTGTCTGGAACAATCTAAGGACAACAAAGCTTATGAGTTTATCTGCTGAGTCAAAAATAAGAGGATGAAATATGAAATAAGTAACCAATGCGAAGGGTCAAATAAGGAAGAAGTATTAGAACCAAAGGCCAAAAATCCTACACTAACTAACAACCAGCTCAAGATCCTTTATAGTATATAGCTTAAAGAGTGGAATGGACATTCAATCAGAAACATTACATTGTACTGCAAGTGAAAGTTTGCAGTACATTGACGCTTCTGGCTTGTAAGGATTTCTGGATTGTAATTTGCATATTTAACTTCAGGAGGGCAAGAAAATCCCTTAATCATTTTCGTAACTTGAGACTGCAGCCTTTGAAGTTGACTACCACCATGATCCATTTTTGATGAATATATCACAGATGGATTTGGAGAATTCATAGCAGCTGCAACAGCTCTAGCAACATCCTCTGTTGTCTGCATAAAAAACGAAGCACCCCAACTAGGACTACCTGATTCCTCCTCCTTTGCCATTCCGCCATTTGCTACTTCTTAAATAAGATAAACAATGACTCAGATAAGTAAAGTTCTCTTAAGCAACTTCAATTAAAAGAAAGCATGACCAATATTAAAGCTAAAAACAAATCTCAAATCCAAAATCTGAATGGATGAATAACTTGCCAAACCAATATAAAAAGAAACAAAGCAAACAAAAGTAGAGTGTAGTTACAGCTATGAACTAGCATACCAACAGGTCAGCAAAAATTGCAACTCTCAAGAATTAATATTTTATATTCTTATACAAAAAAGTCTCTTCTACAAGAACTTCAAAATTTATCTGTTATTCATATCAATTCATTCCACTTCTACAAAGTACCCATAGGCATAGCAAACAGGAGCTAGGGTTTTTTGCTTTTGGTGAGTTAGGGTTTTTTTCTTTTGCAACAAATTGGAAGAACAATCAACACCACCACAGAGTTAGGGTTAGTTTCAGAAACTTACTAGCGAGAAGAAGCGATTGAGGCAGAGTAGAGCAGAGCACCCTACTGGAGCGATTGAGAGTGAGTGAGAACGCAGCGATGGTGACCGAGAGAGAACGAGAGAACGAGGCGAAGCGGCAGAGGCGGAGCGTAGGGTGGAGCGTAGGGCGGGGCGGAGCGGAGGGTGGAGCGATGGTGACTAAGAGAGAACGAGAGAATGAGAGTGAAGAGAGAGCATATTGAGAGTGAGAGAGAACGAGCGTATTGAGAGAGAACGAGAGAGTGAAGAGAGAGCGTGATTATTTTTCACGTGAGTGAACAAATTAAATGGGACATTTAGTATCGGTTGTATAGACAACTGATACTAAATGTATTTGACACACACATTTAGCATCGGTTGTACAAATAAACGGTGCTAAAGGTAGGCGCGAATATTGAAAAGTTCCACATAATTGCAAAATTGCCATCGCTTTACATTTAGTATCAATTTGTTTAAACAACCGATACTAAATGGTCTTCATCTAAAGTCATTTTTGTACTAGTGATGATGATATTTGAATTCACGCAACTTATATATTACACAAAAATACATTAATTTAATGTATGAACGAAGTTCTTATGGAATAACTCATTCTTATTTTTCCAACTCTCTTTTCGCCAACATGTTGAACTCCAACCGTAAACTCTACAAAAGCGAGTTCTTAGCTTTATGAACTCAATAATAAATGATCATTGGAGATGCTCTAAGATAACTCGGTTGCTATCCCTTTAGTGTATATTTGAATGGAGCATTTTTAGGAAGAAATGTAATTTTTGGGAGGAGTTCAAAAATAAGAATGAAAATATTTTGCTTCAAAAAAAAAAAAAAGAATGAAAATATTTGAATTCTCTCCAAAAATTATAGTACCTCCTAAAAATGCTACATCCAAAGATTCCAAACATAGGGTTATTGAAATTTCATATTCAAAATCTTTTGCTGAATGAATTCTTTTTGATGTTCAAGGTAGAAAAGAATTTCTCCACAAGTATCGCTTTTCACGCCAACTCATTGCTGGCATAATTGTAATCCATGCATTACGTTAATCATCAAGAATATGGCTCTGCCAAAAAAATAGTAGTAATTAAAAGGCAAAAATACATTGGAGGTCCTTTAAATTATTTATTTGTAATAAGTTGGTCCTTTAAGTTTTTTTTATAACAACTTAGTTCTTTAAGTTACTTAACGTTTACACCGTTAGTCTTTTTTTATTATTTTACATCTAACTCCGTTACAACAATCCTATGTGGCAGTTATCTAGTTATTTGGCAGGTCCAACATGTACTTTTCAAAGCCGACTCATAATTTTGTATTTTTTAATTATTAAATTAAAAAATTGATGAACACGTACATCTTCAAGAACTCAAACCCAAGAGCATCCCCCTTCCTTCTTCTTTCTTCTTGAAAAAATGGAATTACATAAATGAGATTCAATTTCGTTAACACATGAATTCAATCAATAATGAAATAAAAACGAATTGAACCAGAAATGAGATTTAAAATTCAATAAAAATGAATTGAACCATAAAACAGATCTGGAAAAGGATTCAATGAAACTCAATTTCGTTTTGATTATGAAGTTGGATTTCAATTTCGTTTTCAATCGGATCTGGACAAGATTGGATTTCGTTTTGATTATGAAGATTTGGGTTTCAATAAGATTCGATTTGATTTTACAGTTTCACCGTTCGAAACCCACGAAACCCACGAACGATTCCATCGCCGTTTTTGTTTCACATGGGTGCTTCCAGATCTGTTTTTCATTCGTTTTTGTTTTCTGAACATATGAAGAAGATGAATCGTTTTTGTTTCCACATCTGTTCAAGATTCGTTTTTTGTTTTTTGAATATTTGTTTCACACTAGATGAATGTGTTTGTTTTATGAACATATGAAGTAGATGAGTGTGTTTGTTTTCTATTCTTATTAATTTCAATTTGAAAACTTAGATTTGAGTTTCATGGGAATGAGTTTTTGGGAAGATGACAAGTTTTTTGGAATGGGTTTTCATTTTTTTAATACAAATTCATTAAAAAGTATATAACTTTATATTTTGGCAAATTAGAATTTTGTTGGCTATGGATTATTGTGTGTATGAGTTTGATTTGGTTAATTTTTAAATTTTAGAATTTTCTTGGCTATTTAGAAGTGTTGGAATATTACAAAAAAAAGTATATAACTTTATATTTTGGCAAATTAACATTATAGTGCATGACCTGTGAACCCAATCCAAACTAACTTGTCCAATATCGGATTGGTTCGAGTCGGTTTTTGGAGAAAAAATGTAAAATCCAAACCAACCCAAATCGAGTAATCATAATTGGCTCGGACAACAGATTTAGGCAAATTCGATCCAAACCGACTCCTGAACACCCTTAATTTCCCATGTTCCTTTTCCTTTTTTTGATAAATAGAGATATTAATATTAATAACCAATTAAACTTAGGTTTTTTCTTTTCCTTATGGATTTTTCTTTTATGCATTGAGATATAATTTCATTGTGTGAGTGGGAGAAATCTATTTCCTCACATTGGATCACATTATAGTGGTCTAGTATTTGGCGTGAGAGGTGAAAACTTAGGTTGAATTTATATAACTCAACCCTAAAATTGGCTTTTTAGATAATAGACGTCTCCCATTTATAAACATTTTTTAGGCCATATCACATATGATATGAGACTTTCAACACCCCCTCACGCCCATGATTAGACAGTGTGACCCGAGTGATTCGATAGCTGGTGACTTAATAAATCTTTTACGATCTTAGAATTAGGTTGGGATTAACTCAACCATAGAAAACTAGCACTTAATCTTAAAAACTGGCTTGTAACATAAGACATGTCTCCCACTTATAAACACTTGTTTAGCCCATATAACATCTAAAGTATGACTCTCAACAATACCACCCTCATGCCCAGGACTAGAGAAATGGAGTGTGACTAGAATGTCCCGATATTGGTGGCCCAACAAATCTTTGGTAGACTATATATGATGCCACCTAGGACCCCGTTATTGCCACATCACCTCCGTTACTTCCACATCACTTCTGTTACTGACATATTAGTATTTTTGTAACAGAAAATGAAAAAAGGACTAACGGTGAAAATGTTAAGTAACTTAAACGACTAAGTTGTTACAAAAAAACTTAAAGGACCAACTTGTTACAAATAAATAACATAAAAAACCTCCAGTGTATTTTTGCCTACTTAAAATGAGGAGTGCAGATCCTCACAAGTACTTGTGAGACAATTTTGGAGAGAGAGAGAGAGAGAGTAATACGTACTCTAAGATGATCAACTTAACAATAAATGAGTACTATGTCACACAAGTACTTATAAGAATACGTACTCTAAGATGAGTATATTATTCTATTCATTATTACTGTATTTTACTAATTTTAGATACAATTTTATTGACTTCGTTTAATTATTAATTGTGTTAGTTTTTTTCAAAAAATTATTTAAATTTCATTTCATATAATACAAAAAAGGCTTTCATGTGCATCGCATGGGTTGCATACTAGTGAACATACATAACATGATTTCAAAGTACGAATCGTTTTTTCAATATGCATTTAAATAATTAATCAATATTTAAATAACTAATTGTAATTTAAGATATCATGGCATCTTCAAATTTCCTATTCTTCAGCTTTTTTCTCGGTTTTCTCATTCCTTATGTCTTCTCTCCATGTATGTACATGCTGAAAAAGAGAGTGAAGGTAGTGATTCAAGATAAACAAAGTAACGTTGGTTATTTTTTCTTTTCCAAGTTTTTTTAAATTATGTTGGTGGATAGAATATTGAAGTGAAACTCTTATAATTCTATTGCTACAGACAGAGAAAGAACAACCAAGAAAGAAGGTTAAGGAGTGGACATAGGTTCTGAGAGCATTCTGGACATAGGTTCTGTATTTTTAAAATTGGGAACTTTATGTTTGTCCAAAAATTATGGGGCTTATTTTGTTAGAAAATAGACTTAACTTTGGTCACTTTGGAACTGGTTTGGTTAAATTTGGAATAGTGTAGCTCGAGTTATGAGTATCCCAAGTTAGGTCAAATTTCTGAAGTGAATCTGGGTATAGGTTAGTGTTTTCGGTATTGTGATCTCAATTGAACTTCTTTTTAAAAGATTCTTATTTATTTGAAAACTAGACACAATTTTCTATGGTTTAGGCTCAAGTTTCAGGTTAATTGATTGAGTCTTGGTCATTTTTGAAATGCTATAAGTTAGGGGACAGGTTATGTTCAATCTAAGAACCATTTTGTATATTTTTGAAAACTGTATTAATTGGTTCAATATTTTGCAAAACTAAAGTGTTATTCAGAAACTTCACATCTGTATCTTTCCAATGAGTGGTCGTTTGTTGAAATCCGATGTCGTTTGCTATTTTAAATAATTTGTCGAAGTAGATGCGCTGCTGTAGGAAACTCTACATTCATGTTGTGAGTTGAAATGTCGGTTTGTGTTATTACCAATCTCAGAACAAATTACTTGATGTAATTGCTAGTGATTGATGTTGTTTGGACTAGAATTGGGTATTGTATTTTCTGTTTGTAGGTTGGAACTGGATGTGAACACGGTTTGGATACGAACGGAGAGCGAAACGAAACAAAAAGGAGCAAAGTTTATTCCCGAGTCCCATTCTTCCTATCGACGCTCCTTTCGACTCCAAACTTCCTCTAATCCTCTTCCCAACCAATTGTGATGATTATGGATTGACATTGTTATGGTTTTGATACATGTACAAAGTTGTTTTGAATTAAATAGTTAAAGTTATAAATCTTTCGAAAAATCGTAAAATCTAGTAAACGTGTGGGAAATCGTCTAGACTTAGAAGTCGACTTAATCATCGGGTCACCTATCGAGTATAAGTTATATTGAGTTTGGAAGGAAATTGGATTGCACTAAAGCGAAAAACAACTTTTAAAAATGTATCTTATTTCTTTCTTAAACTCTGTGTTGCAATCACGATTCTCTTTGATCCTCAATGTACGGAGATGTCTAAGTTATAGCGTGGTATAGGATTGTGTATGATCAATCCAAGTTGGGGTGAGTCCCTTTAATTGTTCAAGAGGAGGAATTAGGGCTATGGGCTAAGGTTTAAAAATTATGAGGTTGCCTAGGGGTAATAGTAAATAGTACTTGAACAAATTTTTGAGGACAAAAATTTTCAAGTTGGGTGAATTGTAACACCCAAAGTAATCGTTGATTACTTTAAGTAGATATCCATTTTAATTGACATTTAGATACATGCTTGTTTGTGATTAATGATAAATGACTAATGTAATACCCAAAGTAAATTATATATATATTTTGAGTATTATAGATCGGTTTGATTAATGATTGAGTAAATTAATTGATTAGGTGTGAAATTGTGTCTATTGTGTGCTTGTTTGTTAGCTTAGTAGCTATACTAGAAGAGTTAAAGCCCGTGCGATGCACGGATGTGTTTATAGTTTATCATAATTATCAATAATTGTTTATTTATACTTCTTTGAATATAATTTTTGATTATTATTATAATAATAATATTCACATAATAACTTTAAAAGATATATAAAATATTACTACTAATTAATATATAAAAAATACAATAAAACAAATAAACTTAGTCTTATTAAATAGTTCATTCCAAACAATATTATCATATATTTTTCATGTTTTTTATTGTCCTATAAAATAATAACTTTGAAACTCTTTTGGTTAATAAATTATTAAAAATATAATGAGTCAAAATGCAAATTATCTTGAAACACTTTTCTAAATTTGAATTTTTCTTGGGATTGATTAGAAAACATTGTGCTTGAAAACTCCTTTCGCATGTTGTTATGATAGAGTATTATTTTAGAATAGTAAAAACATTTTGCATTATGTTTGCTATGAGGAATTCTATATATTAGTGATAGAAATATATTATTTAAGATTCTTATTACAATTTGCTAAATAACATTCTGTAAAGTATAATTTATTCTTAGAGAGTATATCATTAATGTCATATTTAGTTTTATACAATGAATTAAAAGTGTTAGGTTTATTTTATAATACATGCTGTGGAGATCATAATTAAACAAAAAAAATGTGATTAATATCATAGTTTTTTTGTTGTATTTTGCTTCATATTCCAACATCATTTGGAAGGGTGTCTACATGTAACGATTCACACCGTTTCATTTTTTGTGTATCTTGCTTTTGACTATAATAATTAAAAAACAATTTCTCTCTTAAATAATTTTGTTGCCTAGTCCATGAATTCAATTAGTTGTCACCTCAATAGCCCAATATAATCTTCCTGAATACAAATAAACAAAAGAAAAGTAAACTACATATAAGATTATTAGATTTGTTAGCCTTATTTTTTATCCTCCAGACCTTCTTGAATAATGATAATAGATTTAGAATTTGGTGTAAGCATGATTACAAAAAAGTCAATTTAAAACTGACATAAACACACATGCTTATAGAAAAGCTAGAATCTTCACAATCAGAGAAAACTACTTATTACAGTTTCTCTTTGGATCCAATCACAACTATTCAAACTCACAAAAAAACTAAAAAAGAACTTTTGAAACTCACAAAAACAACATAGAAAAATCTATAATTTTGATCATCTACGATATAAGTCTCCTTGAGAAGCGTTGGATAAAGAACGATGTACAACAATCGCATATAGAAGAATAATACTTCAAGTAAATTGATTACCTACAATTAAGTTTCCATGAAAACCGTTGGATAAAGAACAACATTCAAGAATCACATATTGTGAATAACCCTTCCAACCTCTAAGGAAAATGAAGAAATGAAGGGATTATGCCAACAACACCAGCTCTACGGGGGAGGGAGAAATAAACCTAATATATATAGTAGAATTGATAAAAGATATTTTTCTCCTTCTTTTGTAACAGCCTAGGAAACCAAGGAGACACCAAAGGTAGCAAGAAATAACCAAAGAAAAAGCTTAATGCATTATTAAAGCAATTAAATTGACAAAAGATCTCTTATTTTCTTCTTTTGTAACAGTAGGAAACCAAGGTAGCAAGAAATAACCAAAGCAAAAAGCTTAATGCATTATTAAAGCATTTAAACTCACTACAATTTAAGGCAAATAAAACTCACGAATTTAATTCAAGAAAGAATGCACAATTGGTTTGTAATTTTTTTAGTCTAGTTAGAGATCTTCTTATTTTATAAATGAATTAATGCCAAATATAATATATTATAGTTACAAATAAATTGCAAGGGATTTTTTTATTTTCATATAATTAAAATAAAATAAAAATAATACTATTTTAAAATTGTGAAAAATAAATTGCATAAATTAGTAATTAAAATTTACTCATGCCAGTTTCACCTTATTTAAATGATAAAATTTCTATGTGTTCGCTCCATTTTTTCTATCAATTTCAATGTGTTTGTTATTATGTTATTTTCTTAAAACAATATAAAATATCTTCTTAGAATTCATATAAAAGTTCAAGTCTCCTTTACAAAAATATATGGATAAAAAAGCCTTGCACTTTATTGTAAAATAAAACTGAAGGAATAAAGAAAGATTTTAAGTGAATTGGAGTAATTTAGCATTTAAGCAATGTCTCAAAGGATAGATGAAAACTAATTTTTTTTATTTTTCTCTATTTAGTTGGACTTGATTTTTTCATGGTATTGTAATGTAGACACTTTTTGGTTTGCGATTCAAATCAACGATGGTTTGGTAAAATGTTTTACATTTTTTAAAGAATACTCCTCAACTTTTTTATAGAATTTGTTAAAGAATACTCCATCAAAAAAAGGTTTATCAAATGTAGGAAAATTTTAAAAATATATAGTGGAAGCAATCCCTCAACTTTTCTGAAGATGGAAAATATGTAGAAAGCTAAGGGAGGTATAGGAGATAAAACAATCATATCAACAGTCATTGTTCCAGAGCTTTATATACAATGAAATGCAAGTAAGTGAAAAGAATGTAACTGATAAAATTAAAATAATAATTTTTTTTGTTGGATAAATAAAACTAAATTTTACATTTATATGCCTTTACTTGAATAAATTTCAATTACCCTAAATACCAGTTGGGAATATTAAACAACGGATAGATATACTTCAATCCAAGAAGAGATATATAGTTGCTTCTGTTTATACACTAAAAAAAAATATGATAATACATTAAACCTCAAACCTATAACTAACTCAACATCTAATAAACAATCAATAAAAGTTTAGGAATAAAAGACAAATTTACACAAAAGAACTTTGGAATCCAACTACAACAATGGCTTTCTTCAAGCCTAGATATTAGTGATCTAAAAACAACCAAAATTACATAAGTGATGTAACAACCAATGAAAAGTGGTGTAGAAAATGAAAAAATGAGTAGTGACTTCTCTTCTTAGGTATTTATAGTATTTCTAAAAGAAGAGTTAATTGAAGGAAAATGAAAAGATTGTAACTATTCTATATTAAAAACCTATTATAATAAATAGTACTAATCATTCCCTATATATTAAGACAACAACTACATTTAGGCGGCAAAATTTTTTTTCCCTTTTTTCTTTCTTTTTTTTTCCTTTTTTTTGACCAATTTTTTTCTTTTTATAAGTCACTTTATGTGTGTTACTTAGTCATGTATGTGTTATAGTATGGTACACTTTACACTGACGATTTTAATTTTTTTTTAATAAGTCCCTTTATGTATGTTACTTAGTCATGTATGTGTTATAGTATGATACACTTTACACTGACTACTTTATTAATCAATTTGGGGAGACATTTTTTCATAACATTAGTTGCAAATAATACAAACTTTATGTCCATTATTAATCTAGCAAAAATTAATGTCCCACTTTTTTTTTTTTTTCCAGCACTCATTGTTTTTTATTATCAAAATGTATCCCTCATTGTTAAATACATATTAATTTGGTTTTTTTGTACTCCTACTGTTTACCAATATACCCCCACTCTATATTTTTAGACGGACATACTCCTGACATAAATTGAACCAACCAGATTTATGTTTGTAATAGGTAAATACGATTTATGTTTTTTCAAGTCGTATTTACCTATATATACGATTTCCCTGACAAAAAACAAAAAAAATTAAAAAAATGAATCCTATTTATCTCAGAATAAGGTAAATACGATGCAATTTTTTAAGGAAAATTGGATTTATGTTTGATGAAGGTAAATACGACCTACTATTTTTGAAGCTTCTGGGAGGGAATCGTATCTAGATAAATACGATGCGTAAATTTGCTGAATTTGTATCTATCTCCCGAAGGTAAATACGACAAGCTCTAAATTATATATAACATAACCGTTGGTTAGTTAATATCTACAACGAAATTTCAATGCCATTTTTTTAACCAATAGTTGACATCCATTTTTTTTGAACTATCTTGCCCTCAATATTGTTAAAGAGTGTTTTTATTACATTTCTCACATTCTAAATCACCATCATGCATTGGTTCGTATCTTCGCAAATATATCATATATAAAGACAACCCTGTTAACATAAAAATTCCATTCTATGTTTCGTTGTAAATTATCAATTCGTATCAACCACTAAGTTTGTAATACATAATTTTGTAATTTTTTTTTCACAACTTATAACCACGTCTTGTGCATCGCACAGATGTAGAATGAGTTATCTATATATGAGCTTTTGGACACGCCTAGACTTCATCCCACCAAGGGCTATTGTTGCCTCTTCGTCTTATATATATGTGTTGCGTATTTTTATGCCCCCTAATAAATGTTGATGTTTTTTCGAAACTACATCTGTAGGCCTGTTAATCACCTCCCCGTGCATAGCACGGGCGTGTGTCCTAGTAATAATAACTTAGAGAAACCAAAAGCAACTAAAACCAAAACATAAAGTAATGAATCAAGAGTAATCAATAATGGAGAAAATGTTTTAAAATAAAAATAAAAAAGGGAGAAAAACACACAATTCAAGAGCCTAGCAATAAAAAAATATATTTTAAGTGCATACTCATTATAACTAAACTTTTAAAATAGATGAAACCATTTTTTAAATATAATAATATAAACCATACGGCTGAAAGCAAGTGAAGGTAAATAATGGTAACCTATTACTAAAAGGCCACAACAATAAATAATAAATAATAATTACTAAAAGAAAAAAAACTGATAGTTAATATTGAATTCGATATTAAAAGCTAAAATCAAAGTTTTATTTATATGTAAACTATAAATTTAGGAAAAATAGATGAGAAGTTAAGCATAAATATAGATTTCCATTACCACTATCAAGAGGACATATATTAAAATATTAGTGTATATACTATTTCAATTTCCAACTTATATCTCAACATTCCTTTTTTCTTTATTAAATATCCACTTTACCAAAAATATAACAATATTCTTTATGTGTAGATTATAAATAAATATTTTAATGTAAAAAATATAACAATATTCTTTATGTGTAGATTATAAATAAATATTTTAATGTAAAAAATATAACAATATTCTTTGGGGATTTCTTTACATAGATGTATAAATTTAAAAGATATAACATAATTTTTATATTTATAATTTTATTTAAATACTATATTAATTTGGAATTTAGTATAATATTTAGTGGGTCAGAAAAATGAATTGAAAAAATATTGTCATATTTTTAGTAAAGTGAGTTTTCATTTTAAATATTGGATTGAATGTCAGAATAGGTTGAGTGAATATTTAATTAAGGAAAAAGGAATGTTGAGATATAAGTTGGAAATTAAATGAAGATGATGTGGAGCATCCTAGAGCTTGGAAAAAAGCTTCCTTTAGAGATTTATATAGATTGTGCAAAGGAATAAGGAGGGTGCGAATAACAAAGGGTTTAATGAGGACAAGTCCAAACATTTCAGAAATTAGCCCATTTCCCATTTACCCATGTCCCACTTCAGCTGAGGGAAAACTCAAAACACTCACTCAAGCAAACCCTCACTTTCACATTTCCAAGAAAAAAAAAACATTTAAGAAAGGGAGAGAAAGGAGAGTGAGTCGAGAGAGGGAGGGTGAGGGAAAAAGCTCAAGGAGAAAGGAAAGGGGAAACTACAATGGAGACCCATTCCTCATTCCATCCACCCTAAATTTCATAAATCTTGAGTGTGAGACACTACAAGAAAAGTCTGATTTAGCCACTAATATTTGCCACAGAGCCTAATCCGTCACTAGTTTGCCACGGATTTACGACGACATGTGTAAAAAGGAAGGGGCGCGAAATTTCCCGCTGGACTTTGCCACGGATATCAAAAACGGTCGCAATTTGCGACGGAGGTTGCGTGGCAAGCCCGTGGCAAACCATTCCACTTAAAACACAAACGTGTTTCTTTCTCTCCCACTCTCGAGACCTTTCTTCACTCCCAGCAAAACACAAACGCATTTCATTCTCCCTCTCTTACTCTCTCCGTCTCATAGATCGCACGACCCACCACCCCACGACGGCACGACCCACCACCCAACACCACCGTTCCTCCTTCAATTCGCTTCTCCTTCTCTTCCACTGCAACATCCTCTTTCAGTCTCCCTCTCTCACTCTCAAAGAAACTAAAACCCTAACCATTTTCTTCTTTCTTAGATCCTTCGAAATCATAAATCGCGAAGCTTCTACTCCCGAACTAATGTCATTTGAAGTTCGTTTCTCCTTCGAAATCATAGATCGCGAAGCTTCGTTTCTCCCTTGCTTTAATTTCAGAAGTGGTTCCTCTGAAGCCCCAAAGTCAATAACCGCAGATCACCCAGTTGCTGAGGTAACAATTTTGTGCATGTAATTTAGTATTTGTTGGTATTATCTTGAAATTTTATAAATTAATATACTGTGAACTTGTTAAGAGAGAGATTTGTGCATAGTTGAAATAACAATTTGATTTGTGAAAAGAAGGTAAGATACCTTTGTTTAATAACAAACCAAATGGGAAAAATCTTACCTTTGAGATTTCTTATGAATTTTCCTGACAGTTATTGGGCATATATGTGGATTTGTTGCTTTTCTAATCACAAAATTGATGATATTGTTGCTTCTGATTTGTTTCCTTTCAGGGTGTTTGTTGTATGGTCTAGGAAGGGCATTGGTTTTTATATTGACTCCTTTACTTGTTTGTAATAACATTCACGGTGAGGAATGGCCTCAAGTCGCTTTTGCATAAAAGGCTCTTTGAGTTCATGCAATCACAAGCACCTCATTACGCTCATATTCTTCTTTTTCCATTCACTGTCCGCATTCGTTTTCGTGAAAGCATCGGATATTTTGGGTCTCTCAACTTTTTCTAGAAAACACGCTCTCGTAAGTCCATTCTTGATGAATCTCAAGTCCGTACACCTATCGATTAAGTATGTGTGCTATAACTTTTCCGTTCCTATGTTCTTACTTCATTCATGGAAAATATTGAACATGTATAGCCATTTTTTGCAAGGAAAATATTATCTTTTGTTTTATAGTTTTGGAATTTGAATGTTTTTATTTAATTCTGAAATTCATAGCATTTCTGGGGTAGGTTTAACGTTGAGGTTTGTAAATGTTGGAAGAATATTTACGAGACTCTATATGTCGAGTCACAATTGCTAAAAGCCTTAGAGGCTGTATAATTTCCGTCTTAATTGAAATTGCTGCCGTGTTTTGTTTGGTTTGTTCTTTTAAATGGGCGGAGATGAATTTGCTAATGATTAATGTGGATGCAGTTCTCTACTGCAGGAGGGTGAATTCCACACACTGGCTGATTCCACAATACAAAGCCTACAAGAGAAATTGGAGGTATCTCTAGCATTGTTTTGTGTTTTACACCAATTTAACCGTGTGATATGACATTCTCGGTTCTCGACATCCATCGCATATTTTGCTTTTGATTTATTAGTTGCTAACATTGTTTGACAAATATGCAACTGTAATAAAATTAAGCTTAAAATCTGTTCCGGGGTGTATCAGCAAAACCGAAAGGTTCGAATAGCATTTGGGCCGCCGGCCCATCACAGCTCCAACCGGCCCAAGTCTATAGCTTGGAGCGCACTTCTCGCAACCGGCCGAAATTTTCGCAAAACGGTCGGACACTACAGTATATATACGTCATTCGCACATGGCATCAGGTACGTTCTCTTACCTTGTGTTATCTGCCCGAGCGACCACTTACTTGATCGTCGGAGTGTCTTTGCAGGTAACACCCAAGGTGCTCAGCGTGAAGCCAAGACCGGTCCTTTCTCCTACTCAACGACCGGCCTAGTTAAAGGACAACAACAACACTTCATTGATCAAGGTACGATCAATTGGTGACCACAGTGGGAGGCCCGAGCGCTATCCTACTTCATTCATGGCTCCACGCGACCGGCCCTAGACGCGGGCCTCATCTCGACTCAACCCCTCCGGGCTACATCCTCAACAGCAGACCCCGGAGGGCGTAGCCGTTACTATTCACGAATCTCAATGAAATCCGCGCCAAGAACCCTCGGTACAGGGGCGCGGACCGATCTTGGAGCAGGTGCAACCGTACGCTCCACCACAACTACCGCCTGAGCTGATCGAGGCAAGCATCGAAGAACCGCTGTTGCGAGCATGTCACTCGAGCCGTTTCGCAGATCCTTCAAAGCAAGAACCGGTCATTGCGCATGAGACGAGCCGATCTCTTGCTATGAAAGAGGGTCGATTCGGCGCGCCGCGTGCGGAAGACGGAGAACATACGCTCCACGCCGACCTACGGCGTGCACACCGCTCCCCTCCTCGGCGAGCCTCTCGCCGGAGAGCACCACCCACCGTCTCTCGGCGGCGAATAATAAGGGCACGAATGTCGCCTGCCAGCAGAACGTCTTGCAGACGCCGCTCGCTATCTTATGATGAATATGAGGACTCTAGCTACCGTCCTGATACCGGTCGCTCGCCCACCAGGTACTCCTCTAATGAGTCGTCCGGTTCACGTCGGTCGAGAAGTAGGTCCTGGGATTCTCGTGAAGAGCTTGAAGATTACAGAGATGGAAGGATTAGGGATGTCTCGCATCGGCCGAGAAGAGGTCAAAGCGAGCGACCCAGAAGGCCTCCTCAACTTCCACCATTTGGCCCACCTGGAGGATTCTATGGAATGTCGGGCAACGAGGCGTGCCTCGCTATGCAACCCTTTGGGTCGAACGACATTCAGAACGGTCACGGCCCATTTACTAGAGAAATCAGGCACTACAGAATTCCAAGAGATCTGAGAAAGCCGCCCAATCTGAACAAGTTTGACGGTCGTGGCGATCCGGATAAACACATCCGATATTTTAATAATTCTGCGATTCTGAGAGAGTTGGGGGTCGACCATGAAGTGCTTGCATTGTTCCCTCGATCGTTGGACGGCCGAGCATTAGAATGGTGGGAATCACTTCGGCCCAACACCATCTCCTCATGGGAAGACTTGATTAGAATCTTCTTGAGCCACTATACAGCCAACCGTTGCCAGTACCGATATGAGGAACATTTGGACACGATCGTTCAAGGTGATAACGAAACGCTAAGGCAGTACATCGACCGGTTCAACACCGAGGCCGAGACCGTTCGTGACTTATCTGACAAGGACAAGCTAAAATACCTCAAACGTGGCATTCGACCGGACCATAGGTTCGTAGAAGAGTTCACGCTGAATCATTATCAAACGTGGCATTCGACCGGACCATATGGCGTATGAAGAAACCTTGGCCGCAAGAAAGTGCGCCCGTGCGCGTCCCAAAGAAGAACAGAACAAGCCGGCCAGAGGGTATGAAGGTCGCCGAGACAACCGGCCGGACTTCAGAGACAAGAAATTTGATCATCGTACTCGTCTGAACACTTCTATTGCACAAATCTACAGTGAGTGCCAGAAAAATGAGTTTGTGGGTGTGAAGCGGCCTGACCCTCTCGTTCTCAAGAAGGGGGCACGGCCGACCAAGAGGTACTGCCGTTACCACAAGAGAAAAGGGCATGACACCAACGACTGCATGGCCCTCAAAGACGACATTGAAGACCTTATTCAGAAAGGCAAGTTGGGAAAGTATGTTAGGTCGGAAGAAAACGAGTGGCCTCAAGAGAAGAAAGGAGGACCTGATCAAGATAGGGAAAAGGGCGCCCTAGTCATAACGGACGCCCAAGATAAAGATCGGTCGGAAGATCGAGACACTCGGCAATCAAAAGGCCGCAACGTAGCCATGGTTATTCACGGTGGAAACCCGTTGGATCGCAGAGAGTCCAACAAAGCCACAAAGAGAAAATGGGACGAGCTTCTAATGGTTGCATCGACTTCAGCAGAACGACCGGTATCGAATAGACCACCCATCTCTTTTGGGGATGATGACCTGCTCGATGGCAGGCCAAACAGCTACATTCCATTGGTGGTCAGAGCGATTATGCCCAATACAGAGATTCGCAGAATACTGGTCGACCAGGGAAGCTCGGCCGACATCATGTTCGAAGAATTGATTGACAAGTTAAAAGTGGATCGGAGTGAGATAATCCCCCAGGCCGATCCTACTCCTCTAACGGGCTTCAATGGAGCGACCACCTATCCATTGGGGACGATCGAACTCTTGGTCACATTTGGTGACGAAACTGGAGAAAGCACTTTGTACAGGACGGTCCGGACGACGTTCCTTGTACTCCCCATCAAATCTTGCTACCAGTGTATTATTGGTAGGCCGACCTTGGGCAAGCTAGAGGTCGTTGCATCAACCGTGCATCTGAAGATGAAATTTTACAGTAAAGATGACCAGGTAGTTACCCTGGCGGACGACCTAGAAGCAGCAAGACAAAGCCACTACCTATATCAGGAAATTTGTGATGAGGTAGATCGTGGCCCGAATACTCAGAGCACAAGTGAAGGCCACCAAGTTAATCTCGCTGATCTGGACGCTCGTTATGATCCAGATAGCGACCTAGAGGACAACGATGACAACCTAGCCCGAGAGCTAAAGAACAAGTTTAAGAGACCAGAGCCTCATGGGGAATTGACAGATATACAGCTGGGTGACGACCCAACAAAGATAGTTAAGCTCGGTAGCGACCTACCTGAGCAGGTAAAGCAAGACCTTGTGAAATGTTTGAGGGACTACGCTGACCTGTTTGCATGGCAGGCATCAGATATGCCTGGTATTCCTATTGAGATTGCTTGCCATCAACTTTCGGTCGACGAAGGAGTCAAGCCGTGCGCCCAACGAAGACGGACTCAGAGTGAGGAAAAATCTCAAGCCGCAGCAAAGGCCGTTGAGGACCTCGTAAAGGCTAACTTCATCGAAGAGATCATGTACACGACCTGGCTATCTAATGTCGTGCTGGTGAAAAAGAAGAATGGCAAGTGGCGTATGTGTGTAGATTACACCGATCTAAACAAGGCATGCCTGAAGGATGCCTTTCCTGTGCCCAACATCGACAAGTTGGTCGATGGTGCCTCGGGCTATAGGCTATTATCTTTTCTGGACGCTTATTCGGGCTACAATCAGATTACGATGTACCCTCCTGATCGACACAAAACTGCTTTCATGACAGATCGTGGCAATTTTCAATATAAAGCTATGCCGTTTGGCCTGAAGAACGCTGGGGCGACCTACCAGCGCATGATGAACAAGATCTTCAGGAAGCAGCTCGGTCGGATCTCTGAAGTTTACTTGGATGACATGATCATCAAGAGCATGACCGACTGGACCATGTGAGCGACCCAAGAGAGGTCTTTGAAGAAGCGAGAAGGAATTCACTCAAAGCTAAATCCAGAGAAGTGTACTTTTGGGGTGAGGCGGCAAATTTTTGGGCTTTCACCGATGAGAAAGGGGATAGAAGCTAATCACGAGAAGTGCAGGCGATCGCGAGATGAGGCCACCCACCACCAAAAAGAAATACAACAGCTGAATGGCATGGTAGCTGCCTTATCCAGATTCATACCTAAAGCGGCCTGTAAGTCGCTTCCTTTATTCAGGCTCCTGAAGAAAGATACAGATTTTGAGTGGACCGACCAATGCCAGCGAGCGTTGGATGAATTGAAAGAAGCTCTGACTAACCCGCCAATCATGACCAATACTTAGCGATAACAGAAGAAGTTGTGAGTGATGTGTTAGTAAGGGAGAGCGACCTAAAGCAAAATCCGGTCTACTTCATCAACAAGGTATTGCAAGGGCCCGAGCAGAGATATCAGAAGATAGAAAAGTTTTCCCTCGCACTTTTAGTGGCCGCTCGAAGGTTGAGACCCTACTTTGTAGCCCACCAGGTCGTGGTAAGGACCAACCAACCAATCAGGCAGGTCCTCCATCGGCCAGACCTGGCGGGTAGGATGATAAAGTGGGCAGTGGAACTTAGTGATTTTGGGATTAAGTTTGAATCCAGATCGGCCGCCAAAGCACAAGTACTGGCCGACTTCATAGCTGAAATTACTCTGATTCCAGAGGATCAACCTACGACGACCTGGACTTTACACGTAGATGGATCGTCCAATAACAAAGGCAGCGGAGCCGGCCTAATATTAGAAAATTCAGAAGGCCTTGCCGTCGAGGTTTCGTTGACTTTTGCCTTCCACACGTCAAACAATCAAGCCGAGTATGAGGCGTGCATAGCCGGCCTGCAGCTCGCCAGAGATTTCAATGTCGATCGGTGGAACTTCATTCAGATTCCATGCTGGTCGTCTCGCAAATCAAAGAATTGTACGATGCTAAGGACGATGTACTCAAAAGTTATCTGGCCAGAGTAAGGGAGCTTCTCAAACAGTTTGACCGAGCAGAAGTCAAGCATGTGCCTAGGACCGAGAACGTTCGAGCAGATATTCTCTCAAAGCTAGCAAGTACTAAAAGCCCTGGAAACCACAGAAGTTTGATCCAGGAAACTTTGAATCGACCGAGCATGTCGACCAAGCCAACTCAACCCCTAGCTATTCTATGTGTTGATCAAAGTACAGATTGGATCGCCCCTATTCTGAGGTACATTGTTGAAGGAGAGGAACCGAGCGACCAAAAGCAAGCAAAATTGGTCAGGTTAAGGGCGACCAAATATTCGGTGATAAAAGGAAAGTTGTATAGAAGAGGATTCTCATCTCCGTTGCTGAGGTGCCTTTCGTCGGTCGAAGCCGACCATGTGTTAAGGGCGTTTGTGGAAGCCATCAGGGCGCTCGCTCCATTTCAAAGAAAGCTCTCAGGGCCGGTTATTACTGGCCGACCATGGATGAAGACGCAAAGAAGCTAGTCCAGAAATGCAAAAAATGCCAAGTGCATGCTGACGTCCATGTTGCACCCTCCTCAGAACTGCAGAGCCTTATCTCACCTTGGCCGTTCGCCTGGTGGGGCATGGACCTACTAGGCCCTTTTCCACCTGCTCCAGGCCAGTTCAAGTTCTTGATCGTGGCAGTAGATTATTTCACAAAGTGGATCGAGGCCGAGCCTCTGGCAACCATCACGTCAGCTAAAGTGAGCAAGTTCTTCGGCCGGTGTGTTCTAGCCCGTTTTGGAGTTCCACAGCAATTGATAACAGACAATGGTACCCAGTTCGCAGACAAAAGATTCAGAGAAATGTTGGCCGACCTAGGGGTGAAACAGCGTTTCACCTCGGTCGAACACCCACAGACAAACGGCCAAGCTGAAGCGCCCAACAGAGTTATCCTGCGTGGGCGGAAGAGAAGACTTGATGAAGCAAAGGGGAACTGGGTCGAGGAGCTGCAGTCCGTTCTCTGGGCATATAGGACGACCCCTCATTCGTCGACCGGGGAATCACCTTTCAGGCTAGTGTATGGAACAGATGCTGTTATACCCATAGAGATGGGCGAACTAAATTGGAGAACCATGAACCCCCCAACAACAGTTGACAACGACCGAGCCATCCGAGAAGAGCTAGACCTCATTGAAGAACTGCGCACCCAAGCATCACTTAGAGAACAACCGATCAAGCGGTAAGGTCGCGACTAGGTACAACGCTCGCGTTCGTAAGAGGATTTCTCAATTGGTCACTCGTTCGAGGCGTGCGACGTTGGAAATAAGAATGCCCGCCAGGGAAAACTAGCACCTAATTGGGAAGGTCCATATAGGGTCGTAAAGAAGACCGACAAGGGGGCATACGAGCTGGAGACCATGGAAGGGGCGACTATCCCCAGAACATGGAACGCTGACAAACTTAGAAAATACTATGTTTAAATGTAATGAACGACCGATCTATTAATGAAAGACAGGCAGGCGCTCTTTTTTCCCATCGGGTTTTTTATCGAGGTCGACCTTTGAAATATCTTTGTATTTTACTTTCTTGCAAGAATGTATGCCCGGTCACTCAACATGCCCGTGGCAGAGGAGCGGCCGAAGAATTATCAAGCAAACGCAAGGTGCCATCGAAATGGCCCAATCAATCGAGTGCCATCGAAATGGCCCAATCAATCGAGTGCCATCAAAATGGCCCAATCAATCGAGCGCCGTCAAAACGGCCCAATCAATTGCCATCGAAATGGCCAAATCGAGTGCCAGCGAGTTGGCCCAAACGAAGGTCGCCGAGTCGACCGGGTGCCACCGAGTGGGCACCATCGTTGTATGTGGGCTAAGCAATGCCCCACTAATAGGAACCGCCGAGCGGTCCGTGAGAATTGCCTTGGAAAAGGAACGAACTGGTCATCGATCGACTTAAAACGAACAAATACGTAAACTTGGAAAAAATACAAACGAATAAGCAAATCCAAACAATTAATCAAAATAAAGTCATTACAAACCCAGGACGCCCGGTCGAAGCCGAGCGCCCAATTGTTAAAGTTGCACGAAGGCAGATAAATTGTTGTGCCCGAAGGCGAGTCAGAGCATTACAAAAATTACTCCACTCGCAGGCAGGCTTCAGAAAAGGATCGAGCTAGGGCGAACAGTGTTACCCTGCTCATTAAATTCCTCGGGCTGCATGATCTTGTTGTTCTCCACATAGTGCTCGGGCTTTATCAGGTTTTCATCAAAGTTGATGGATAGATCTGGATTCAGCACCCGCACCTGGCCGAGAGCATTATAGAATTGTTCGATCGCTGCACCCTTGGCATGCCCGGCTATCGCCCGCACCTGAGCCTCCAGCTCGGCCCTCTGAGTCTCCCATTCGGCCTTCTTCTTCTCCAAGACTTCAAGGTCGGTCTTCAAATTTTTAACCTGTCCGGCGAGTTCTTTGTTCCTCTTCGACAGTTTGGCCCGGTCTTCGTCGGCCCGCTGCAGAGCTTCTTTCTTGGATTTAATATGACCTTCTCCGCCTTCGCCGCCTCCTCGAGACCGGCCACGACAGCGTCCTTCCCAGCCCGAGCTTCTGCAAGCAAAGGTAGCAAAGGTCGGTTAATCGGCCGAGTGTAAGTAAAAGTACGACGGGCTAGAAAAGTAAAATACCTTGAGCTTCATCCGACAACTCTTGTATGAGCTTGCCAACCCCCATGCAAAGAGAGGCACAGACCACCATGGGCTCTTTCTTGAAGCGCTCGAAGTCAGACAGCCCCAAGCCATCGAGCGAGAGGGAGGGGAGATCGCCCTCAGGAAGGTCACGAACTCGCTGGTCAAGCCTGCTCCGCTTGGGAGAACGATCGTCTTGGCGAGGAGGCGACCGGGCATTGGAGATTGGTCTCTTCCCCTGGCTCTTGGGGGTTGGAGGCACCTTAGAAGGCCCTTCCAGGTCGACCACGGTCCGAGGACCTTCATACCTTTTGGCCCCTGGAATTGCAGCGGGGTTCAGGACTTTTTCAATTTCGGCCCAAGACTTACCGGCCATCCTTCCTGCAAAATAGAACGAATCGAGGGTTAGATGGAACGAGCAGTAAATAAAATATAAAGTTAAAGTTCAAATGCAAACCAATCTCAGCTTCTAGAACTCGACCCACGAGCAACGTAAAAAAGCCGGCAAAGCGCAGTCGCCTCTGGGGTGCTGGGGCATCATGCTCGCCAAAGTTTTGATCATGTGTAGAGACTCCAAATCGGCCGCACTCAGGTCGTTGGTAGAATATATGTAGTCGCCAGGCCTTCTGAAGAAATGAGCCTCATTCCACATGATGGGGAAAAAGGGCTCACCGAGCATCCCATCAGGCTGAACCTCAGCTATAGCTTTGCCCGCTTTTTTGGTCGGCACGACCCAGAAATAATGGCTCTTCCAGGCAGCGCCCAACGACTCTTGGAACGCTTTGAAGTACCAGTGCTGGGTCTTCTGAGTCTTAAAGGAGACCTGCTCTCGTTTCTCCTTGTTTGCCTTCTCCCTGAGCCAGCTCAGCTCGAAAGTTGTGAAAAACAGTTGAACTGAAACCGGCCGACCGAGCTTGGTCAACAGCACCTCAAAAGTCTTTAAAAACGCCCATGCGTTTGGATGAAGTTGGGAAGGAGCGACCCCAATATAACGCAGAACGTCGCGTTGAAACTCGGAGAAGGGTGGAACGATATTCATCCTCTCGAACACGATCCGATGCATCGTGAACTTAAGGTTATCAGAATAAGTGGCAATGTCTTCTCCCTACTTCATGCCTCTCACCCTCCAGCCCGGTGAGTGTTTGAAATGTAATCGCTAGCAGCGCGGCGCCAGGTGGCCGCATCGTAATTATACTCTGTTGGAGCGAAGGGTTTCAAACACCCACGACATGTCGGCCGGTCTCGAGGCAGATCGGCAGACGTCTTCTCCCCCCGCCGATTCCACGTCAGCATTTACACCTCGACCAGAGGAGCTTGCCACCGAACGAACGGCGATCTCTTCAGCAGCCACCTCAACCCGATCACCTTCATCAGTTTCACCGGCCTCGGCCATTGTCTCGTCCACGGCCGGGGCGGCGCTCTCAGCATCATCTTCGATCTCTATCGGCCCGTCTTCTCCTGTGTTGCAGGCCGGGGAAGACGGCGGCGGTGGAGGATTCGGTGAGGTATCCTTGGAATTGGCAGACCTTGATTTAGAGCTTCCTAAGCTAATCGATCCATTACTGGAAGAGCTGGAGCTCGAGCCAGAACTGCTCGAAGAGCTGGAACTCCCGCCGCTCGAAGACGACTTGGAATTTTCTTCGGCCTCTGATGGCCTCGACATATGGTCAGCAATAGATTGCGATGGCCCTCCGGGAATGCGAGCAGTTTGTTTCACCCGGGGCATATAACACCTGCGATAAAGGGATCGAGTAAGGTCGGTCGAGCAGTGCACTCGTGAGAGGCGACCTAGTCGTCCCCGGACCTGACACCCCTATCACCAGGCGTGGAATTTTACAAACAAGACTACTGAAATCTAATTCAAGAAAAGAATCGACTCATACCTTAGTAAATGTTGGAGATCGGTCGAGAAGACGGTAGAACTCGGACGGGAAGATTCGCTTCAAATTGCAACTCGACGGCTGAGAGGTCGGTCGGTGGCAGAGCAATTCTCAGAAATGTAAGGAATAGTCCCAACTGAAGGGGTATTTATAGCGCAGGCCCAAGGCGTCGAAGGGACCGGGAGACGAAGCGTCGCAACGCTTCACCTCCCTCTTTAAGGTTGTCATTGAATGACCTCGAGAACACCAAACGTCGCATCATAAATGTCAGCAAAGGTCAACCGTCATGTCAGCACGGCCGAGGCCGTCCTATTGAAAACGAGCGGCCGTACCCGTTCCACTAAGCAACATAACCCTTGGGGGCAGCGATTCAAGCCTCAGCCCGCTCTTAAGCGACCTAGGCTTGGGGGGCAACTGTTCCGGGGTGTATCAGCAAAACCGAAAGGTTCGAATAGCATTTGGGCCGCCGGCCCATCACAGCTCCAACCGGCCCAAGTCCATAGCTTGGAGCTCACTTCTCGCAACCGGCCAAAATTTTCGCAAAACGGTCGGACACTACAGTATATATACGCCATTCGCACATGGCATCAGGTACGTTCTCTTACCTTGTGTTATCTGCCCGAGCGACCACTTACTTGATCGTCGGAGTGTCTTTGCAGGTAACACCCGAGGTGCTCAGCGTGAAGCCAAGACCGGTCCTTTCTCCTACTCAACGACCGACCTAGTTAAAGGACAACAACAACACTTAATTGATCAAGGTACGATCAAAATCAAATGGATTACATTCAAAAATAGTCTTATCTGCGATGGGAATTTGACAGTGACAATGCGCATATTTCATATTATTTTGAGTTTAATTTGTATTCGTTATTATTTTGGCTTACTTGTTGCTTGACAGGACTATGGAGACTCTGTTGACATTGATGGATTTGATATAGACTATGGGGTGAGAATGATTTTTTTGGGAGTGTATTATAGAAGATTAGTAGCAGCAATTATTTATTAAAGAAGTATCCTACAACTTATGTATTTTAGAAAACAAACATGAAGTTATCTTGTTGTGACTGATTCTTGCAAATAATCACATTTATAACTTGATGACCTTTTTTAGACGAAACTCACTGTAGTTGGTTGGTCTTTTGAAATAAAAAGCTTTATTTTTATTTTCTTACTTTTTAAATTTTGATTAATTTCTTGTTATTTTTAATGGTCTTTTGAAATAAAAAGCTTTATTTTTATTTTCTTACTTTTTAATTTTGATTAATTTCTTGTTATTTTTAACTTTTAAGAAGTGGCTTCCCTCTATGGGAGATATATTAATCGTTATTGAGTAGCTGAATGTTTAATTTCTTATGCTACCTTTGGATTTTCTACTTGTGCAGACCATATCTTCTTGTCAAAATCTCTACAAGAATTCATTTACATATCAACGCCTCCCGGATGATAAAACTCAGCGTGTGATGAAGCAAACCATTTTTAGGTATATTGCATTTTGTCCACTAAATATTATGCGAGAATTGGTACTTATAAGTCCACTTAAAACTTTTTAGGTATATATATATATATATATATATATATATATATATATATATATATATATATATATATATATATATATATATATATATATATATATATATATAGTCTACTCTAAGGAAAGATTTTGTACTTGTGCGATTATGACTACTCTAAGGAAAGATTTGGTTGTCTAAGACTTGTTTACTCTCTCTCTCTAGTAAGCTATGCAACAAGATTTTGTATGTCTGTATTGTTTTAAAACATACGTAATAATAAATCAAGTTTCCTTTCCATTGTTTGTTTTTATGAATGGTTACAAAAGATGCAGAATTGGTCTTGTAATGTTGTAATTGGTCTTGTAATGTTAGTCAGCATGTATATATGTTTGAAGATTTAATTTTTTTTTTTAATTTTTTTTTGCGACGGATTTGTCACGGATTTGCGCTGAAATTCGCGATGACTTTGCCACGGATATTTGCGACGGATTAGCGACGGATTTGCAACGGAAACATTTGCCACATAGATTCCGTGGCAAACGATTTGCGACGAGCGTTTTTGCCACCAATTTTTGTCCGTGGCAAATGATGTTTTGCCACGGAAATTGGCCCTTTTGCGACGGAAATGTCCGTGGCAAATCAGCGATTTTCTTGTAGTGAGAGTACACTATTACAGCTGGTTCATTCCTTCCCCTTCATTCTTCCACCATTTTGAAGCAATCCCCAAGATTAGGGTGTAGGAGAGTGTTGATTTTTATGGGTGCATGTGTAATTGGAAGCTTGATACTAGTGATTCTCAAGCTACATTGTGGATTAGAGTGCTCAAATAGAGGGCTTAGAAGCTGGGGTCGAGTTTGAAACTTTTGGAAGTTGGTTGGTGCCTTAAAAATTCAGTTTGGGGGTTTTGAAACTCATTTTCTGCACATTGCTTGAAACTACTTTGGAACAAGTGAGTTCTTCTTCCTTTTTGTGTGTTGGATGTTTGGAAGCTGAAATTTCAAATATTGTGGTTTTTAAAAACTCTTGCATGTTGATTTGAAACTCTGTTATATAATGGGTTTGTTCAAAATTGAATGTGTGATGATTGTTTGCAAGATGATGATGATTGGGTTTTGTTGATGATTATGTGCTACCTTGCATGTTTTAATTGTTGAATGAAAACATTAAATTGATGCATGAAATGCCTTATTTTACTCCTAATGATGCTTTTCTGCGTGGTAAATATCTGTTTTCATTTTATGATTCGAGTTGGGAAAGGATTGAGATCAATTGGATTGAGGAACTAAGTGAAGATTAGCAAAACAGACATCTCGTGTGCTCGCCACGGTGTATGGCGTCCACCACAGTACCGTGTTGATTTTTGATATCATGACCTAAAAAAGCGCAACTATCAACACGGCCCGTGTTGTTTGACACGGGTGATCGTGTCAGCATCAGTTTGGCCACCATATTTCTTACTATTTTTCACTGAAATCAAGTGTTTCTCAAGCCTAACCCAATCCTTATCATATGTCATAACACTTGAAAGTATTTGAACCCATTTGATGAATATTTGATGGAAATAACGAGGTTTTGATTGCACGATGATTGTATAAGTTGAAAGATGTTTTACTTAACAACGTATCAAGTGAGAACACCTAAGAGTCTAAGGATATTAATAAAACACTATGGGGATGACGATCCCAAGAGGTTAAGTAGCGTACTTGGAATGGGAGGTCATGTCTCTTGAGTTCAAGGCCTAGATGGTTTATCCGGATTGAGCTAAGGCTCAGATTGTTTATTCGGATTGGGTTCTCCGCTGAAGCTGGCGTTGTTCAGTCTTCTTATGGATTACGTTACGACAAGTGAAAAGATGATAAAAAGATTACGAGAGGTTATGGGTGAGGGGTCGCGAAAGAGCTCACTGAGATTTGTAATCTCACTGTTTATTGTTGAATGTTTTTCAGACTCACAGGTGAAGTTTAAAGGGTTTAAAGGTGATATCAAAGACTCGACTAGATGAAGATCTTCTTCTTATGAAGAATAACATTATATTATGCTAATGTTTATGTTTAGTTTTGCATAGTTAAGTTGGGAATGTATTAGGGATATGCACTTGTGATTTTGGATTAAGTATTTATGTAACTAATTTGGATGATTTGTATTAAACCTTTTTAGTTTTTGAAACTTATTTTATAAAACCTATCATCCTTATTTAGTTTTCATTATTAGTTGTTCGGATAGTATTAAACCAAAGTCATTTAAGTGCATCTCTGAAACGCTATAAGTAGCATCTCGGGTTTCTAATGTCGACTAGAAATCTGGGATGTTACATAATCCCCTTCCTTTTTATGGATCTATCCCCTTCCAAGTGGAAAATCAGTTTCAAATTGAATCGAATCACTTGAAATGCAATTGAATCACATCATCAGGAAGCCGCGTTACCACAACGTTTTGGCCGGAAAGATGGATGGTGCGGCGGCAGGGATGGATCTACTTGTAGCTAATTGGGGGCATTTGCCCCCACTTGAAAAAAAATTTTGGTTGGAAATGTATATAGGGTTGCCCTCATAAGATAAATTAAATGTAGAAATTCACAAGAAATAAATAAAAAGAAAATAAATTGGTACTAATTTTACCTTTTTAGCTATGTAATTTGTAGAAATTTAAGTATTTTAAGATTTTTCAATAATGAAATTATTTATTTTATAAAAATTTACAATATTTTTTTGGAAAATATTTTTGGCTATTTTTTTGCTCCCACTAATGATAATTTCTGGATCCGTCCCAGCGGCGGTGCGATTGTTAGCGTCACGACGACAAGGTGGAGGTGTGGCGGAGGCCATATGTGGAGCGGTTCTCATGTCTTCTCTGTGATGTGTGGAAGGAAACTTCTGTTAGTTTTTTTAAAAAAATTAATAAAAGTGACAGGTGTCATATTTTGAACCATAGATCACTCATTAAAAGGAATAGAGGGCGAAGATTTATTCACATTATTTAGTCCCGTGAGACTTTCACGGGAGAGAATATGCAACGAGACATTCCCTCTTGGGGATGGCAATGGGTACCCTATGGGTAGGATATCATAGTGTCCGTACCCGAGCCCGCACATTGATGAATTGTATAGGTTTAAATATGTTTAAATATGTAAAATGTTATTTAGTAGTTAGATTTCGTGTTTTATGAATAAAATCATTTTTTTAAAATTGTATAGGTTTAAATATGTTTTTCGTCCCAGCAAATATAGTTGTTTTTTAAATTTGTCCCTGCAAAATTATTTTTTTTAAAAAGTCCTCGCAAAATTTAAAATTATTCATTTTGATCCCTGCAAAAATTTTCTATTAAACTAGCCCTTGCAAAATTTTAAATTATTCATTTTGGTCCCTCCAAATACAGTGAATATTCATTTTCGTCCCTGGAAAACAAATAATTTAAAATTTTACAAGGATTAATTTAAAAGTAAACTTTTTGCAGGGACTTATTTATAAAAATATTATTTTATGAGGATTTATTTAAAAAAATATTTTATGAGGACTAATTTAAAAACAACTATATTTGCAGAGAAGAAAAACATATTTAAACCAATTGTATATAGGTAAAGTTGTAATATTATATATATATATATATATATATGCGTGTGCGGCCCAGGGGTGGGCTGGGCACTGTATTACCCGTACCCGAGCCCACACCCATATGTGCGGGTAATTACCCGCCCGTTTGCGGGTAATTTTTTCGGGTACCCTATGGGCATGGGCTCAATTGCCATCCCTACTAGGGATGGCAATGGGTACCCTATGGGTAGGGTATCATAGTGCCCTGTGCCGAGCCCGCACATGTATAGGCAGGGGACTATAGTGCTCGCCCCCGCACCTCTCGGGCACTGAGTGCCCATGGGCACTGAGTGCCCATGGGCACACCAATTACCTGCATTTTAACAACAAAAAATAATAAATAACATAAAAAGCATTATAATTCAATTTAAAGAGCCATTATTTTTTTGTATCTACTAATTAAAATATTACACACAATAATAATTAGTGAATTAAAAATATCTAAAATGTTATTTAGTAGTTAGATTTGGTGTTTTATGAAAAAAATCATTTTTTTTAAATTGTATAGGTTTAAATATGTTTTTCGTCCCTGCAAATATAGTTGTTTTTTAAATTAGTCCCTGCAAAATTATTTTTTTTAAAATAGTCCTTGCAAAATTTAAATTATTCATTTTGGTCCCTGCAAAAAATTTCTATTAAACTAGCCCTTGCAAAATTTTAAATTATTCATTTTGGTCCCTCCAAATACAGTGAATATTCATTTTCGTCCCTGCAAAATGAATAATTTAAAATTTTACAAGGATTAATTTAAAAGTAAACTTTTTGTAGGGGACTTATTTATAAAAATGTTATTTTGCAGGATTTATTTAAAAACTATTTTCTGAGGACTAATTTAAAAAACAAACTATATATTTGCAGGGGACGAAAAACATATTTAAACCAATTGTATATAGGTAAAGTTGTATATATATATATATATATATATATATATATATATATATATATATATGCATGTGCTTGAACTCAGGGTGGGTTGGGCAATCGTATTGTCCATACCCGAGCCCACGCCCATATGTATGTGAGTAATTACCCGCCCATTTGTGGGTAATTTTTGCGGGTACCCTATGGACATGGACTCAGACTCAATTGCCATCCCTATCTCCCCCTCCCGTCTTCTACGGATCTCAATAAATCCAAGACATGCAAAGCATTAAATGGTGATCTTCTAATTTTTGTTAATATAATTTTTATTTTATTCTCTTTGGTTTCTGTAATTGTGAGCTTGAATTTTTTTGTATGATTTTAGCTTTTGTTAATTTTTTGTATCCGTAATATTTGTTTTTTTTTTTTATGAAAATCTGTAATATTTGTTGATTCCCTTGACCTTGAAATTATGGATTTTTTTATTTGCATTTTTTTTTCTGTACTTCACTTTAGTTATGTAAATCCAATTGAATTGTTGAAATAAACAATTAGTTTTTTAAGATAAAACTGCTCATATATAGTTACCCGTGCTTATATAGTTATATTGTTACCCACGACTAAAATTTTGTAACAAACAATTTCACGTAGGAATGATTTAGCGCCAATTTTTTATAATTTCTGCATCTTATAATAGTTGCTGAGAGTTTTAAGCTCCAACGTTAAAGATGCCTAAATACCATTTTTTTTCTTCAAAATAAATGGAAATGGTGTGGTACTAAAAGCGCCAATAAATATATAAATGGCTAAATAGCACTTTTGGTTCTTTATCTTTGTTTTAAGTTTCATTTTGGTCCTTTATCTTTTTTGATCCGCTTTAGTCCCTCGTCTTTCATTTTCGTTTCGTTTTAGTCCCTACCAGTCAAATTAAGTTAACAGATGTCACGTTGATGATTAATTCTTCGACGTGGCGACTTAAGTGTCATGGATGACGTGTCATTCATTAAATTAGTGGAAAATAAATGTATTATTAATTCAAAACATTTGACACATAAGCAATTAAAGTTTTTAAATTTTAATAAACATAAAAGCAGAAAAATCCTTATCCAAATCGTTTCATTTAACTTATTCCTCTTCTTCAATCCTCAAAATCAAGAAAATAAAATCCAATCATTTGCAAACAAATTCCGAATTAACTCTTCCCATTCTTCAATTTTCAAATTCCAAAAATTAAAACATTGAACTCTTCCTCTTCTTCGATCTTCAAATTCCAAAAATTAAAACATTTAACTCTTCTTTTTCTTCAAAATCAAAACCCAGATCTGATCGAAACCAGATCTGGAACATCTATTCAACAGCTAAAAACATTTGCAATACTTCACGATAAATATATTTGCAACATCAAACATGGCCTTTTTTTGCAAGAATCAATGGCTCAAACATTACAAATATATTGTCCCTTTTGTATAATTTTTTTGGTTCGGACTATTGTTGGCTACTCGCGGAGTGTCCCAATGTTTTCAACGAAAGACCAATCTTCGCTTGTGCTTAGGAGCAAATTTCGCAATAGCCAACACTAAGTTTGTCCACTATGAGAATCGAACCCGATAGCACCAGGTCGGTCCTCAGTTTCCCAAGGTAGCTTATATCACTAAGTCAACGATGTTGATTCCCATCGTCTTTATTATTGAAAATTATTGAAATGAAGTTATAATATACAAACCACTAAATGGTACATAATAATATGCATATTTATGGAACTATTCTAGTATCCAAACTTCACAGAAAATTGTATTAAATTAAACACGGATCACGCAATGCCTCGAGTTTTCCCCCCAATAATGTTATTCATCGCAAATATTTTGTTTGTGGGTATTAGCAAAGCTTATGTGTGTAAACATAAAAATTGTAGTATAGTGAAAAAACAAAAATATATAAATAAATAAATCACAACCACAATTGATTTTCCAACTACAAACATTCACGATACTTCACAAGAAACATATTCACGATTGCAATAATCAATTATTCAAATATTAAAAGCATAATGTTCCTTTTGCATTATTTATTGATATAAAGTAATGCATACCAATACAAAAGGTATCCAAAAGTAAAATACAACCAACATAACTTCATTTATATTGTTGGGGGACGACACTGCTTGTAGGCTCACGGCCTCTACTATATGGATTTTGTGCCTTAGGTTTGCATGCAGCAGGTTCTTCGCGCTACATCCGAATGGGTCCCCTTCATTTATTGTGGGTATCCTATGTTTTTACTGTTCCATCATCGATTAAGAAATCGATGTGGACTCCTTTTCTATCCTTGATTAAGAGTTCGTTGTAGACTCTTTTTCCCTCAATGCTTACAGTTTCAACAGTAGCATTTTGGGTGAAAAGTGTGCAAATCACAAGAGCAACAAAAAACACACCCAACATTGTCTTTGACATTGCCATAATCAATGAGACAAAAAAATATGAATTTGCAATGATTAGTTTAACCACGACAACTTCATTTGCTTTGGGGTTTGCATGCATTTAAATAGTGTAATTCTTTCCTTATATATAATTATGAACCTTCCTCTCGATAACTAATCTCATGTGTAATTCTAAATTAATGCCACCTAAGCATAATAGTCTAACATCATCCAAATTTATCGTTGCTGGCACAATTAAAAATAAATTATAATAAAATCAACACATTGTTAATACACATACAAACAAACTTCTTACAAAATTATCAATTTGGATATCTTATTAACATGACACATATCTAATTTAAGGGTAAAAATGTCATTACCCACTCTTTCATTTTCTTCTTACACTCTCTTTCTTAATTTTGTTCTCTTTCTATTTACACTCTCTTTCGTCCTTTTCATTTTTCTCTTACAATCTCTTTCTTACTTTTTTCTCTTCTCTTACACTCTCTTTCTTTCTTTTTTTCTCTTTCTTATTACACTTTCTTTCCTCATTTTCACTTTTCTCTTACACTCTCTTTCTTCATTTATTTTATTTGTACTTTACTTTTATTTTTCGCATAAACAATTATTCTCTTTCTCTTATCACTTCCCTTTAGCTTTTTTAACTAAATTTCTAATTATATACAAACACTACTCTATCAATTTATCAAGACACATATCTAATATAAGGGTGAAAATGTCATTACCCTCTCTTTCTATTTTTTCTTACACTCTCTTTCTTCATTTTTTCTTTTTCTTCTTACACTCTCTTTCCTATTTTTCACTTTTCTCTTACACTCTCTTATCGCCTTTATTGTCTTTCTTTTTATACTTTTTCCTCCTTTTCACTTTTCTCTTACACTCTCTTTCTTCATTTATTTTATTTTTACTTTACTTTTATTTTTCGCATAAACAATTATTCTCTTTCTCTTATCACTTCCCTTTAGCTTTTTTAACTAAATTTCTAATTATATACAAACACTACTCTATCAATTTATCAAGACACATATCTAATATAAGGGTGAAAATGTCATTACCCTCTCTTTCTATTTTTTCTTACACTCTCTTTCTTCATTTTTTCTTTTTCTTCTTACACTCTCTTTCCTACTTTTCATTTTTCTCTTAAACTCTCTTAAGGCCTTTATTGTCTTTCTTTTTATACTCTTTTTCCTCCTTTTCACTTTTCTCTTACACTCTCTTTCTTCATTTATTTTCTTTTTACTTTACTTTTATTTTTTGCATAAATTTTTTTTCAATTTTTTTAATAACTTGAAAATTAATAATTAAAAAATATTTTACAATTTTCATGAACTACATTGGAGTTTATTTTTAAGCCTCGTTAAAACCGTTTTGGTTTGGATCCATTTATAAAATAAATAAATGGATATGAGATCAAATTTTGAGAGAATATAAAGATAGAATATTATTATTTTTGAAATAAATCACACATATATACATTTCAACGGCTCTCCAATGTGATAAAAAAAATTATTGTTGAAACAATTCATCAATGTACTACAGTTCGACGGCTAGAAAAAAAAGATACCCAAACATTTTACAATTCCAACGGTAATTTGTGAAGAGAGAGAAAAAAATAAAGGACTCCACCTTAATTTCAAAGTCCTAGTAGAATGACTTCACCTTAATAACGACACAATGGTATTCTGTATAGCAAACTCTCCTTAATAAGAAAAAAAGACTATAAGGAACATCATCGTGGATGCTCTTACACTCTCTTTCCTAGTTTTCACTTTTCTCTTACACTCTTTTTCTTCCTTTTTTTCTCTTTCTTCTTACACTCTCTTTCTTCATTTATTTTATTTTTTCGCATAAACAATTATTCTCCTTCTCTTATCACTTCCCTTTAGCTTTTTTAACTAAATTTCTAATTATATACAAACACTACTCTATCAATTTATACAATCAAACTTCCTACAAAATTGCCAATTTAGATCTCTTATTTACAAGACTCATATCTAATTTAAGGGTAAAAATGTCACTACACTCTCTTTCTTTTTCTCCTAACACTCTCTTTATTTGTTTTTTTCTCTTTCTTCTTACACTCTCTTTACTCCTTTTCACTTTTCTCTTACACTCTCTTTCGTTCTTTTCACTTTTCTCTTACACTATCTTTCTTCATTTTTCTCTTCTTACTTTACTTTTATTTTCCCCATAAACAATTCTTCTCTTTCTCTTATCTCCGCCCTTTAGTTTTTTAACTAAATTTCTAAATTTATACTAACACTACTCTACTAAAATTACTATACTAAAATTATCTTCTCTTTTCTCTCCGAAATCTGTTTACTCTTATTGATAATCTACTATCACCTCTTATTGATAATCTACTATTCATATTTTACTATCTACTATAATCGACTAAAATAATCAATTAAAACTACGAGATAGCTGTAATGATATATAAAAAAATATGAGATAATTGCACAAATATATAAAAAATCACAGGATTAATATTTGTAATTGATAAATTAATTTTTTTTGAAAGCGTACTATAAACCTACTATCTAAAAAACAAGAAGATTTAATGACTATTTAAACTACTACTTAATATTTAAAACAAATATTTATTATTGATAATCTACTATTTCTCTTTTACTATCTACTATAATATACTAATCAACTAAAATAATCAATTGAAACTATAAGATAACTGCACTGATATATTAAAAAAACACGGGATAACTGTAGAGATATATTTAAAAACACGGGATTAATAATTGTCATTGATAATTATAATTTTTGAAGACTACTATAAACCTACTTTCTAAAAAAATAAAAAGGCTTAATGGTTATTTAACCTAGTAATTAATATAAAACAAATATTTCTTATTGATAATCTATTTATCTTTTACTATCTACTATAATCTACTAGTCAACTAAAACAATCAATTGAAACTACGAGATATCTGCATTGATATATAAAAACACGAGATAACTGCAGTGATATATAAAAAACACGGGATTAATATTTGCAAAGGTATCCTACTAGTTTCTACTCCTCGTGTAATTCCTGTGTAATATCTTTTGGGCTTTAAGCCCCGTTTAATCTAAAAAAAAAAAGAACATTTTTGGCAAGAAATCAAAAATGAGAAGAAAAATCAAATATGTACATTTAATTTAGCATAAAATAAAAAATAAAATAAAAGGAAAGGGATTGTGTTGCCTGTGTTTGTACTCAATCAGTTACTAGTTGATTGGATGCTTTATTTTTTATTGACTCCTGTGGTTGTAAAATCTGTTAATGGTTGTAAAAGGGGATGAGGTGATCATTATGATATAGAATATACAAGTTTCAAATTGAATTACAATGAAGTTGTGTTCATGTAAAAGTTTTTCAATGCTTTTTTACGACAGTGATTTCTAACAGCTTATTTTCAATGCTCTTTAGTAACTCATGCACTCATTTTATCGTAATTGACTAAGAATTATGTGCAAGTGAAGAGCAAAACATACTTTAAAGTGAGACAGCTTGTACTAATTAGTGAAAATAAATGACAAGACACTACGCCAGCGTATTAGGATTTTCAGCGTTTTTTTTGGGCATTGGTATATAGCGTTTTAAAACGCTAGAGAAGCTGGCGCTACTAATGCGTACACCCCATTAGTAGCGTTTTAAAAAACGCTAGCCATTGACCCAGCGTGTTTTAGACATACGTAGCGTTTTATATAAAACGCTAGCCATTGACCAAGCGCCTTTTTACAATTCCTGGCGTTTTTCAGAAACGCTAGGGATCCCATAGCTCTTTTTTACTACCATTCCTAGCGTTTTAAATAAAAACGCTAGGGATCCCATAGCTCTTTTTACTACCATTCCTAGCGTTTTAAATTAAAACGCTAGGGATACTATAGCCCTTTTTACTACCATACCTAGTGTTTTATGTAAAACGCTAGGGATGCTATAGCACCTTTTATTAGCATTCCTAGCGTTTTCAGAAACGCTAGGGATCCTCTAGCTCTCCTCTTTACAATTCCTAGCGTTTTATTTTTAAAACGCTAGGTATTGAATGAATTTTTTAACTTCATTTCTAGCGTTTTCACTCTAAAACGCTACCTATTGACTGATTTTTTTTTTAAATATTTTTTTATTTTGGTTTGTTCTCCATTTTAATTACAACCTATAAATTCATTCTCTTCCAAACAAATTCAGAAAATACATTCCAATCCAATATCATTCAAACAAAATTCATCAACAAAATTCATCAAATAATATTTCCAATCCAATATATATCATTCTAAGAAGTACTTACAACATAATATAAATCCAATATATACAACATATATAATAACTAAACTATTATGAATCTCAAAACTTGCTACAAAAAGCTAGAAACAAAAGCGCACCACTCCCCCTTCACTGCTGTAAGTTGTTCAAACAGAGTAATCTGGATATTTTTAAAGTCGGGAAAATCTTTGAAAAATAAAATGAAATAAAATTAGAATTAAAATGTTTATTAAATGTGAGTAAGTATTATAATATCAATATAAAAAGAAATCTAAGTAGTTACCATGGTTGGGATTGTTACTTTGTCATGAGTGATAATCTCTTTCATAAACCTCATAACGTAGTACCCACAATCATTGTTATTTGGTTGTTTAGGACACTACAAAGCAAAAGATTATAACTTAATTGTCACATTTTATGACCAAAAATTCAATTAAAATTATAAGAATGATTCTTAAAAAGCTTACAGTTATGGGTAGCCATCTTGTTTTACTCGTAGATAATCCCAATTATTCTTTCAAAGCACTGTAACGTCATACATATATATATATATATATATATAACGTTAAGTTGAACAAAATACATATATTAAATTATACAAATTAAAATGAGAGGGTTACACATACACACCTCTCAACCATCTCTACTGAAGTCTCACGAGACGTTGTAATGGCCTTGAAGTGAATCCAGATAGTAGACAACATTTTGCTTAGGGTTTATTGCAAAGAGTACCCAATGTTGCCTGCAAGTAAATGAATCACGAATGAGTACACATTAATTTACACTATAATACAATCCTCAAAATAATTAAACAAGTGATTGAAGACTAAATTTCTCACCCATTATTGAGTGGTGCCAAAAATAAAGAGTCGCCCTTCAAATGCTTGGCATCCATGAAGCGTGAATGGATATAACTTTGTATTTCACTCTTAATAGCCATAATACGTTCCTCAGATTACCTTGCTTAAACACAACGATACACGCTGGACACAAGAAGAAATACTTCGTGTCCGCTATAAAGGACCAAGACGATTGTACAAAACCTATAAATAATATATATACAACTTTCAGATCCTCATATATATACTCTAATATATACTCTAATATAAACAACTATTGTGTACAAATAATTTAATACATACCTCCGTATACTCTAATATCGATGGCAAATGGCCCAATCCATTTCAACTATAGCTTTCGGATCCTCCATGTTGATCATTACTAACTGCTCTGTGCCCACAATGTTATCGGCGGTAAAAAATTTGGTCGTCCAGGGTTCATTTTTTGAGTGATGTGGACCTTTAGAGAATCGATGTACTTACGGAATTCATCAATGGGAAATTGACCAACATGTTGGACTGGGTGTATATAAGTAGATGGTCGGGAGAGTTTGGTAGTGGAAGGGAAGGTCGGGACACTTTTATGGAAGGGAAGGTCGGGACACTTGGGGTACCTAGTATATATTAAAAAAATGATTAATTAGTTAGTTAACACACATTATAGTCATCAACTTATTAACAAAAATATTGTCACTTACAACGACAAGTTGTTCAAAGCCATGCCACAAAAGTACTAAGTGCTTGATCCACGAAGAAATATATCCGCATTAGCAATTGGAGCAGCAATGGTGCAGACCCCTCTATTGAATAGTCTACCCTAACTCTCAAATGGTTTTCAGCATGGGTAAATTGTGCAAAGTTGTGGCACTCAATTGGTTACATATCAAACCCATCGCAACCTTTCGATGTGGGTTTGCAATATATAGCTCACATTCACAGTTATCCTAAATCAATTATAAAGAAAAATAAATATACATGATAATTTTATCAAATACATATGTACAAAAAAACAGTCGAGTTTTGTTAAATACTGTGTTGAAGGGATGATGCGACTATCTCGGGCGCTATGGGGGGCAAAGCGGGTGATATAGGTTCAAAGCAGGGGGTGGTGCAAAGCAGGATGGTGCACCAATCCTTTGTGCCAAGAGTCGCTTAAACATCCGTCTCTCTTCCATTAATACAAAGAACATTCTTGGATAGCTCGTCATACTTTGCCGCCATGACTTTACAATCCCCGCACCCTTGCTTTGGCTCTTTGGCCCAAAACACGGTTGTAGGAGGAATCCCATATCCATAACCTCTAATCCGACCCTGTCTCTCTTCCCTTCCCAAGGCACGAGCAAGGACATCTTGTTGACCATCACAATCTGTTAAATCTCCTTGTGATACAGATTGTGATATGCTTTGCTGATGCACAAACATAAATAACGGATAAAATTAATAAACAAGTGTCAAGAGAAATTTAATCGACAATAAAAAATATGTCCACGTGTCAAAAAAATCGAGTAACGGATAAAAATAATAAACATGTGTCAAAGAAATTTAATCGACAATAAAAAATATGTTCACGTGTCAAAAAAATCGAGTAACGGATAAAAAAATATAGTCGACACAAATTCCAACTTGCTAGGAATCATAAAATTAAAATTACAATACATGAATTTTGGAATACTTACAATTTTGTCCTTGACCTCCTTAGTTTTCGGATCCACAATCTCCCATCCTTGTTTTGTCGGGCCTCTAACTGCATAATTACAACGATCAAGGATTCTTGAGTTGGATCTTTCCCTCTTGCAAGAAACTATTTAAGTTTAATAATTGTTAATCAATCTGTAAATTAAAAGATTCATTAAATCATAATAAATTAAACTAATTGTGTCTTACCAATCTTTCTTCAAGAATTTGATATCCACTTGAACCTCCTCTATAAGGGTGCTTTGGATTAGAAGCTCTCACTTTATTGGCTTTGCTTTTTTTCTATTTAAAAACATAAGTATACATTAATGAATGATATATTGTTGTGAAATATATATATATATATATATATATATATATATATATATATATATATATATATATATAACTTAAATAATTAATATACTAACCAGAAATCCGGATCTCAGAGTGCGTATATCTACAAATTTGGTCCAATCCTCCTTAGTTATAATTAGGCAGATACAATCTTTGGAGGCTCTGTCGATGGTCCCATCAGCCGCTTTTGTATACTTTTTCCCCACATCGTTCTATATGCCCGATGCAACCTTCCCGCTTCCTTGAGTATCCAATCTCTTCGGGCATCATCGACATCAAAGTGTTTCTACTTATACATAAAAATGGATTAAATAAATACAACTAAAAATTCACTAAATAAGATTATTAAAGAGGTCTAAAATTATATACTGTATTAAGGACCAAAAATCATCTTTTCGCTTTAGGCAAAATCAGTATTATCTTTCTCATTCCAACTTTTTATTGAAATTGGAAAGATTTGTTTCACCTTAGTACCAATAAAGCTAATTAAATTTGTGCCGTTGTCTCCAATTGGCAAACCTTTAACACTCCATCGGACCTTAAATAATTAAATCATTAAATAATTAGATAACTTGGAAAGGTAGAGAACAACATTAATAATTAGTAATTAACTTACCTTATATTTCTCGTGTCCTTTACTTATCCGATGGACGATATTCTTTTTCGATGTAATTCCTCGGGAGTGAACTTCTTTGTGTTTCTATCACTCCCATCACCACCCCCCGACTACTCTCATGATCACTATGTGATCCAATCTCACTGCAATGACCCAAATGAAATAGACTCAGTGAGTTTTAGCTTTCTAATTGTTTAGAACCAACAAACACTTAACAAAATATAGAAGAAGTCATGCACTAAGTAACAGTGAAAGCCATGCACTAAGTATATAACCTAGAGTAAACATACATAGGAAAGTCATGCACTAAGTATATAACCTAGAGTAAACATACATAGGAAAGCCATGCACTAAGTATATAACCTAGAGTAAACATATATAGGAAAGCCATGCACTAAGAACCTAGAGTAAACATATATATGAAAGCCAGGTGGGAGGGGATGGGGTGGGGGTATAAAAAAACATACCCTTAGATATTTGTGTACAAATTTGTTACCACCTCTCATTCTTTAATGTTTTTTTCCTTTATATATTAGATAACTGTGTTCTTTATACTTCAATTCCTCAAGAGTATCGTCATTTTAAAAAACATGCTTATCTTGAGGAATTGATCCACCTCTTCAAAACATATATCTCTCTCTCTCTCAAAACAAACAAACTCAATTCCTACCATTCTCTCATCACTCTAAACAGAGAAAGCCATGCATGCACTAGGAAAGCCATGCACTAGGAAAGTTAATAATGCTATCTAAGCCGGACTAATCTAACAACTAATTAAATATAACATTGAGCTAAGTAACAGAGAAAGCCATACAAAAGATACATAACAAACAACAAAAACCGGTGAGAGTATGTTGCGTAAATACCTTTTGAAAGGGAGAGAGAGTGCGAGAAAAAGGAAACAAATGGGTGCTTTGCTGCGTGGTAAGATAACACCAAGGAGAGAGAGGATGAACGAAGAGGATGGGTTTCTGCGTTTTAGGTTTCTCGGTCGCGCGTTTATGGGTTTTTGGATGATGAACGAATACGTGGAGTGTGGGTTGTTCGCAAAGGGATGAACGAAGAGGATGAACGAAGAGGATGAACGAAGAGGATGGGTCGTTTGGTTTGCCCGGGTCTCACACGTAAGGGATGAACGAAGAGGTTTACGGGTTTTATTTTGGTTTTCGCAAGAGAGGAGTTAGGTAGATGAAGAGACAAGCGTGAGTGTGTGTGAGAGAGATGAGAGAGCGCGCTTGTAAAAATTTTAATAGCATCCCTAGCGTTTTTACATAAAACGCTAGGGATGCTATAGCCTCTCTTTACAATTCCTAGCGTTTTCTGTAAAACGCTAGGGATGCTATTAAAATTTTTACTACCATTCCTAGCGTTTTATGTAAAAACGCTAGGGATGCTATAGCGCCTTTTTACAATTCCTAGCGTTTTCTGTAAAACGCTAGGGATGCTATAGCACCTTTTTACTAACATTCCTAGCGTTTTATATAAAAACGCTAGGGATGCTATAGCACCTTTTTACTAACATTCCTAGCGTTTTATATAAAAACGCTAGGGATGCTTATAGCACCTTTTACTAACATTCCTAGCGTTTTATGTAAAAACGCTAGGGATGCTATAGCACCTTTTTACTACCATTCCTAGCGTTTTCTGTAAAACGCTAGGGATCCTCTAGCTCCTCTTTACAATTCCTAGCGTTTTATCTATAAAACGCTAGGTATTGAATGAATTTTTTAACTTTATTTCTAGCGTTTTCACTCTAAAACGCTACCTATTGACTGAATTTTTTTTTAAATATTTTTTTTATTTTGGTTTGTTCTCCATTTTAATTACAACCTATAAATTCATTCCCTTCCAACAAAATTCAGAAAATACATTCCAACAAAATTCAGCCAATATATCATTACAAACCAATATATAGATACACACACATATGTACATATCACCAAAAGACCATATTAAACTAACAATTACTTACAACATAATTAATATATATCCAAATCATACAACATAATAAGTAACTTACATTATGAAACTCAAAAGTAGCTACAAATTAAAGCTAGAAACATATATAATAAAGACAACCTCAATGACTACTGTCTTGACCACTAGATCTCATGATCACTAAGTGATGCCATCCGACTCGCAATATAACATATATAATCCATGTTATTGTTAAATTTACAAAAACAATATAAATATTATCTATTAATAAAAATAACGAGATATCATTAAGTCTATATTACCTTTTCCTTTTCCTAGATAAAATTTTGTTTGCAATTCGCGTCTTGGTATTTTTTTCCGATTTAATAATAATTCCATCATTATGATCTTTTCTAAAATATACAACATCCTCTATAGAAGTATTTTCCCCTATTATTGGTTCTGATGTTCTGAAGAAAGGGTCGTCCTCAACACCAACATCATCGGGTGCTTCATCATCATCGTTGTTATACACAAATTTTTTCGTCACCAATAGAACAATAGACCAATTGATATTAATCGGATCAGTGACATAAAACACTTGTTAAGCTTGTGATGCTAAAATAAAAGGTTCATCTTTATATCCTAACTTGTTGAAATTCACCCGCATGAACCCTAATTCATCAATCTGTAAACCAATATTATTGTCAACCCATTCACATTTGAACACAGGCTCCTGAAACATATTGTAATCCAACTCCCATATGTGTTCAATGAAGCCAAAGTAAGACATATTCGCATATATGAGATTTCTATCTTTGGCACTGGATGCATGCATAGAATGAGCTACAAGAGTCACCCCACTATTTTGCATTTTACTCTGATCATCTTGTTCTTTTGTATAGAAAGTGCACTCGTTCATTAGATAGCTGTTGTAAGAGAAGACATGTATATTTGGACCTTTTGCTAACCATCTCAATCTTTTGAAATCGAAGTAGGATTCAAACACACTCACCATCAATGTGATGTTTTAGCCACACTATGAAACTCCTATTGTGTTCTTTTGCTAACCAAACTTGCTTCTTTCAGGGAATTGACTCTTAAGAATCTCCTTGTGCTTGGCAACATATGAATCAACCTCACTATCATTGTGAAGAACGCACAAGTGTGCTTGCTCTAGTTCTTTCCTTGATACCATCACTAATTTAGTTCCCTGTCATCCCTTTACTAATCCTTCCTTCATGACGAGACCTTGGCGGTCCCACGGAATATTCAAGACTAGATAGATAGCCCGTGCAAAACTCAATAGCCTCTTCAACTATATAGCGCTCAACAATACAACCTCAGTCGTGATCGATTTTTCACATATCCTTTTAATATCTTCATGTAACGCTCAAACGGATACATCCATCTCATGTAACATGGGCCACACAATTGTGTCTCTCTAACCGGATGAACTATTAGATGAATCATTATGTCAAAAAAGGAAGGTGGGAAATACATCTCAAGCTCACACAAAGTGACAAGTAATTTCTCTTTGCAATGTTGGCAACTTTCCGTGGTCAATCATTCTACTACAAATCGCCTTAAAGAATAAACAAAGTTTGGTTAAGGTCCGACGCACTTTCTTAGGCAAAATGGATCGTATACCAATGGGTAGCAAATTCTCCATGAGAACATGACAATCGTGGGACTTTAGAGACTTTAACTTGAGGTCTTTAATCGATACAAGAGTCGCCACATTTGAAGAGTATCCCTCCGAACTTTAACTCCATGAAGAAACTCACAAAAGACAGTCTTCTCCTTTCTAGATAGAGTATGAGTGCGGAGGTAGATATGTACGTGTACCCTTCTTCTTTACGGACCCAATTCAGTCTCAAACCCATACTAACCAAATCCAACCTTGAGTTGATGGTATCTTTAGTCTTACCCGGCATATTGAGTAAGGTACCAATGACACTTTCAAGACATTCTTTTCAACATGCATCACATCAATGAAATGCCTTACATATAATGAATTCCAAGATGGCAACTCAAAGAAAATCGACTTTTTCTTCCACCCCGTTTGGCAATCTCTCCCGCAAAAGGCTTCCCAAATTTAATGTTCAAATCTTCCACCTTTTCAAATACATGTTCGCGTCAAAGGCGGGAGCTCTACGTGTTTCAGTATTCCCATCAAATGCCTTTCTCCACAATCGATAGTGATGAGTTGATGGCAAAATCTACGATGACCAAGATAGATATTCTTCTTACCATGTTCCAACCACATCCAATCTGTGTTATCTTCACATATAGGGCATGCACATCGCGCCTTTGTTATCGCATCCCAGATAGATTGCCGTATGCGGGAAAGTCGTTAATTGTGCCAAAGATCATAGCCCTCGTGGTGAAACTTTCTTCTCTGAACCCATCATACACCTCTACCCCAATCTCCCACATTTGCTTCAAGTCTTCAATTAAAGGAGCCAAGTATACATCAATATCATTTTCTGGTTGTTTGGGCCTGTAAATTAACAAAGACAAGATCATATATTTGCGTTTCATGCAAAGCCACGCGGTAAGTTATAAATCGCCAAAATCACGGGCCATGTATCTTGTGGGAGCTACTCCGATACCGTGCGGGTTAAATCCATCACAGACAATGCAAGGCGTAGGTTTCTCGGGTCATCCCCGAAATTAGGATACTCAATATTGATTTTTTCCATTGCGGAGAATCGGGTGTCGAGCATACCATCTTTAATCCTTTCATCCTCATGCCATGTCAAGTGTTTTGCATCTTCCGAACTACGATACATGCGCCTAAATCGAGGAATTATAGGAAAATACCACAACACCTTTTGTGGAGCAGACTCTTTCTTCTTATATCGCGGTGCATTACATTTAGGACACGACTTTAACAACGCATGTTCATTCGAAATAAAATGCAATCATTCGGACAAGCGTGTATCTTCTCATAGTTCATGACCAATAATTTTGTGAATTCATTACAACCCGCATACAATGGTGTCTCGTGCATCGCTTATCAACTTCTCAAACATTTCAGACAATCATTAAGATCCTCTTCAACCACCTTTGCCATCTCTTCAAATTCGTCAGATCAAATGAATGTGTTAGATCATCGGCCGTGGCGCATATCTCTTACTAATATCATTCATATTTGAAGATTCACCTTTTTCTCACCGTGCATTATCCAACAAGTGTAACTTTGATCAATTCCATTCGCCTTTAAATGTCGTGTCAACTCCTCTGCGATGGAATCGATTTTACATAACAACACCTTAAACAAGGACATTTCATACCACTAGAAGTCCTAAACGCTCAACAAAGACAATTTCACAAAATAATCCACTCGGTAATATACTCCTTGGACGGACGATTGGCGGACATCCAATTTCTATCCATAATTGCCAAATATTTATAATAAAATCCTCGAGAAGAGAACTTTAACATATGACCCATCAAGCAATTCGAATATAATGAAGAATCAATTCATATAAAAAAACAAACAAAATTTCCTCTTTTAAATTTTTTTCAATTCCACTCCTTATTTTCCCAAGCTATATCTATATCATATTCTATTTCTATTCTCGGTCCTTTGGTCAAGACAAAGGAACCATATAGTCTAGTCTTCCAAACAATTAATTTATGTGTAACAAGAAGAGGCTAGTGGTGAAAAAAAGAAGAAGAGTCTAGTGTGCACAAGTGACAAAACTAATATATTTCTAAACTAGAACCCACAATTAATATCTAACAAGAAACAGAGAAAGGGCAGTAAAACTCACCAATGTTGTGCGAGTGAGAGAGATGATGTTCACCGAGAGAGATGATTTTCGTTGAGAGAGATGATGTTAATTTGAGTTAGGGTGTTAGGGTTTTATGTTTACGGGTGAGTGATTTTGCGTTTCGGGTAAGAGTGTTAATTTGAAAGAGGAAGTAGCTCAATGGGAAACAAAAAAATTATTTAACCATACCTAGCGTTTTCTAAAAAACGCTAGGATCTATCTAGCGTGTTTTCTAAATACCTAGCGTTTTGAGTAAAAGCGCTAGGGATATGTCTAGAGTGTTTACTAAATACCTAGCGTTTTATAAAAACGCTAGGATCTATCTAGCGTGTTTTCTAATTGGCTAGCGTTTTGAATAAAAGCGCTAGGATCTGTCTAGCGTGTTTTCTAAATAGCTAGCGCTTTCTAAAAAACGCTAGCCACTACGCCAGATTGGCTTAAAATGAGCGCCACCATGAGCAGCGTTTCCTCAAAGAACGCCGCTTATCACAAAACACGCGCTAGCTAATAAATAGCGTTTCTACAAACGCGCAAGATGACTCTACATTACGCCAGAATAATCGGCGTTTTTATACAAACGCTGCGCGCATGACTGACTCGCTCGTTCTCACATATACCCAGCGTTTTTATACAAACGCTGTGCATGACCTGGCTCGTTCTCACATATACTCAGCGTTTTTATACAAACGCTGCGCATGACCTGGCTCGTTCTCACATATACCCAGCGTTTTTATACAAACGCTGCGCATGACCTGGCTCGTTCTCACATATACTCAGCGTTTTTGACACAAACGCTGCCCATAACACACGCGTTCTCACCATATACTCAGCGTTTCTTTAAAAACGCTCGAGTATTTTTTTTTTTTTTTTGCCCGTTTTCTCTCTTTTTTTCATTTCCTTTCGCGCTTCTCTTCTCTCTCTCTCTCTCTGCGACGTTCTCTCTCTCTTCTCTTCTCTTCTCCACACCCAAAACCCACAAACCCTCTCTCTCTCGCTCACGTCTCTCTCTCACGGTGGTTCTCTCTCTCTCCTCACTCTCATTAGCTCTTCCTCTCTCAACTTTCCCTCATTCTCGTTCTCTCTAGCACCACCCACAAACCCCCAAACCCACAAACCCATAAACCCACAATAACCCCAAACCCACAAAACCCCAAACCCACAATAACCCCAAACCCACATTGCTTGTCTCAATCCTCTCTAGCACCCATAGTCCTCATTGCTTGTATTTAAAGCTTCTCTCAAAGGTTAGTTCTCTATTTTGTTTTTTGTTTTTAGGTTTTTTGTTAGGTTGGAGATGAATATGTAGTTTGATTGGAATATGTTGAATGTGTGAAAAAAATATTTGATAAGAGAGGAATATGTTGAATGTATTTGTATGTGTTTGATATGTGTAAAATTAGTTGAATGTGTTTGATAGGAGAGAAATTAGTTGATATGTGTTTGTTGCTTGGTTTTGTTGAGATTTTGATTCTCAAATGATAGAGTTTTTAAGCAAAGTGTGTGTCATCTATATTAGTAAAATCAAATATGCCTAAATCGAATATGCAAATTGTTTGTTAGGTTTTGGGAGTTTTTTTGTCCTGAGCTTCGCGATCGTTGTTCACTGGTGGTTGGATATTTGTCGTTGTTGCTTCCACTTGTTCGGGTACTTTTTTGTTCTTTTGTTTATTTTCTATGAAGAATTAATGACTATATAGAAGACATCAAAGTCTTTGATTTGTTTAGTTGAAACTAGCTAGCTAGTTGATTGAATGTCTTAGCTTCAATAAAATTGTAAATTCTCTTATCCGAATTTATTATAGATATTGGGACATTATGGATAGAAAGTGGATGTCCGCCAATCGTCCATCCAAGGAATATAGAGATGGAGTGGATTATTTTGTGAATTGTCTTTGTTCAACGTTTAGGAGATCTAGTAATATGATATGTCCCCATTTACGTTGTTGCTATGTAAAATCGATTAATGCAGACGAGTTGGGGACATTTAAAGGGTAATGGAGTTGATCAAACTTACACTTGTTGGACAATGCATGGTGAGGAAAGAGTTGAATCTTCGAATATGGGTAATAGTCTTGAGAGATGCACCGGTTGACACCGAAATACCTACGTTTGTTGGGGATGAATTTGAAGAGATGGCAAAGGCTTTTGAAGACGATCTTAATGACCGTCCTCAAATGTTTGAGAAGTTGATAACAGATGCAGAGACGCCGTTGTATGAGGTTGTACTGAATTCACAAAATTATTGGTCGTGATAAAGTTGTATAACTTGAAAACTTGCCACGGATGGACGGATAAGAGCTTTCTTGAATTACTCACACTATTGAAAGAAATGTTGCGAAGGATAATGTGCTCCCTTCTCGGACGTATGATGCAAAACAAATGTTAGGGTCCATTGGCTTGAACTATGAGAAGATACACGCTTGTCCCAATGATTGCATTCTATTTCGGAATGAACATGCATTTTTAAAGTCGTGTCCTAAATGTAATGCATCGCAGTATAAAAGAAAGATTCTCGCTCCGTAAAAGGTGTTGTGGTATTTTCCCATAATTCCTCGATTTAGGCGTATGTACCAGTAGTTCGAGAAGATGCAAAACACTTGACATGGCATGAGGATGAAAGGATTAAAGATGGCATGTTACGACACCCGGCAGATTCTCCGCAATGGAAAAAATTTGATATTGATTATCCCGATTTGGGTTGGATCCAAGAAACCTACGACTTGCATTGTCTGCCGATGGTTTTAACCCGCACGGTATTTGAGTAGCTCCCACAATTACATGGCCCGTGATATTAGCGATTTATAACTTACCTCCATGGCTTTGCATGAAACGCAAATATATGATGTTGTCTTTGTTAATTTCTCGCCCAAGCAACCGGAAATGATATTGATGTATACTTGGCTCCTTTAATTGAAGACTTGAAGCTAATGTGGGAGAATGGAGTAGAGGTGTATGATGGGTTCAGAGAAGAAAGTTTCAACTTGAGGGCTATGATTTTTGGCACAATTAATGACTTTCCAAAGATACGGCAATCTATCCGGGTACGATGACGAAAGGTCGGTGTGCATGCCCTATATGTGAAGATAACACCGATTGGATGTGGTTGGAACATGGTAGGAAGAATATCTACCTGGTCATCGTAGATTTTTGCCATCTACTCATCGATGATCGATCGTTGAAAAAGGCATTCAATGGGAATACCGAAACCCGTAAAGCTCCCACGGCTTTGACGGGTGAACAATCGTTTGAAAAGGTGAAAGATTTGAACATTAAATTTGGGAAGCCATTTGCAGGAGAGGTTGCCAAGCGGGGTGGAAGAAAAGTCGATTTTCTTTGACTTGCCATCTTTGGAAGTCATTATATGTAAGATAACTTCATTGATGTGATGCATGTTGAAAAAATGTCTTTGAAAGTGTCATTGGTACCTTACTCAATATGCCAGAAAGACTAAAGATACCATCAACTCGAGGTTGGACTTGCTTAGTATGGGGTTGAGACCGAGGTGGGTCCGATAAAGAAGGGTACACGTACATATCTACCTCCGGCACTCATACTCTATCTAAAAAGGAGAAGACCGTGTTTTGTAAGTTTCTTCATGGAGTAAAAGTTCCAGAGGGTATTCTTCAAATGTTACAAACCTTGTATCCATGAAAGACCTTAAGTTAAAGTCTTTAAAGTCCCATGATTGTCATGTTCTAATGGAGAATTTGCTCCCAATTGGTATACGATCCATTTTGCCTAAGAAAGTGCGCGACGCTAACCAAACTTTGTTACTTCTTTAAGGCGATTTGTAGTAGAGTGATTGACCCTAGAAAGTTGCCATCATTGCAAAGAGAAATTATCGTCACTTTGTGTGAGCTTGAGATGTATTTCCCACCTTCATTTTTTGACATAATGATTCATCTATGCAGTTCATTTGATTAGAGAGACACAATTGTGTGGCCCATGTTACATGAGATGGATGTATCCGTTTGAGCGTTACATGAAGATATTAAAAGGATATGTGAAAAACCGATCACGACCGAGGGTTGTATTGTTGAGCGCTACATAGTTGAAGAAGGCTGTTGAGTTCGCACCGCCTATCTATCTAGTCTTGAATATTCTGCGGGACTTCCAAGGTCTCGTCACTTAGAAGCATTACTAAAGGGATGTCGGGATATAAAATAGTTATGGTGTCAAGGGAAGAACTACATCAAGCACACTTATATGTTTTGCACAATGATAGTGAGGTTGATTCATATGTTGCCAAGCACATGGACATACTTAAGAGTGATTACCCATATAAGAGTGATGTTTGGTTAACAAAGGAACACAATCGGAGTTTCATAGTGTGGTTAAAAGACCACATTGATTTCGAGTTTGTTATGAATCCTACTTGATTTCAAAAAGATTGAGATGGTTAGCAAAAAGGTCCAAATATGCATGTTTTCTCTTACACGGCCTATCTAATTAATCGGTTACACGTTCTATACAAAAACCCATGATGATCGAGAGTAAAATGCAAAATAGTGGGGTGACTCTTGTTGCTCAAGCTATGCATACATCAAGTGCCAAAGACAGAAATCCCGTATACGCGAATATGTCATACTTCGGGGTCATTGAACAAATATGGGAGTTGGATTACACCATGTTTCGTGAGTCCGTGTTCCAATGTAAGTGGGTTGACAATAATAATGGTTTCTGATTGATGAGTCGGGGTTCATGCGGGTGAATTTCAAGAAGTTGGGATATAAAGATGAGCCTTTTATTTTGGCATCCCAAGCTCAACAAGTGTTTTATGTCACTGATCCGATTGATATTCAAGCTCACTGATTTTAATTGTTGATCCTAAAACTAAGGAGGTGTCGGAAAGAATTGTAAGTATTTCCTAAATTCAAGCTCACCGATTTTAATTGTAACTTTTATGATTTTTATAATGTATTATACTTTTGTTTTGTGAATCAGGAAGCCATATCACGATCGATTGTCACAGGAGAGCTCACCGATTGCTCTGAAAAAGAAATCCTTACACGTGCCTTAGGTAAAGAAGAATACTCTGGTCGCATGAGGGGTCTTTGGATTTGGAGTAGCACCAACCGAGTACTTTGGACCAAAACATAAAGTCTATGATGAGAATCATGAATGTCCACCATCGAGAAAGATGATGGCATTGTATGAAAGTTTGCAAGCTCAACTTAATGATATGCGATCACTTTATGGCCATGTTATGCCACTCAAAGACCAACCCTCGCTACACATAGCGATTGCAGAGATAGATTTGCACCATGCCGTCAACTAAGGTATTAATTGTTTTTATTATTTTGTGGTTTATAATTGATTTATTGTACATATATATATATATATAACATCAAATAATGTCTTTATTATTTTGTGGTTTATAATTGATTTAGGACAACAATGAGTGTGAGTGTGAATTGTATATCTCAAACCCACATGAAATGGTTGCAATTGGCTACACATGTAGCAATTGGGTCCCTTGATGCACAATTTACCCCTACCTCCAAATCATGTTAGAGTCGAGTTGCGGTACCATTTAGGAGGATGCACCATTGCCATTCCGATTGACAAGATTGATATCTTGACGGTGTCAAGCGATTTAGTACCTTTGTGGCATGGCCATCCGCCTTGTCGTTGTAAGTGACAATATATTTGTAACTAACTAATTATAGTTTTTGTCATATAATTTGTGCTAACTAAGTAATTATTTTTGTTTAAACATAGATGCGCCAAAATGAAAAATCTAAGAAAGTGTCTACCTAAGCAAAAAGGTCTCCTTTGAAAAGTCTTTGGCAAGGAAATATCTATTGGCAAGAAAGTGTCTCGATCCACCCCTTCTACAAAAGTGTCTCAGTCCACCCCTTATGTAGAAGTTTCACACCGCCTCTCCTCCAAAAGTGGTGATCGACCCTCCTCTTCTCGCCAAGTGACTCATCCCACCCTTCTCCAATTGTGTCTCACCCGCCTCTTCCTCTTCCATTGAAGCTTATATGAAGATTGGTGAGGCCGACGCAGCGTCTGAGAAATACATGATGAAAGACAAATTGCTTATCGTAAATTTTGATGAAGAAATTTTTGAGGTGGCATGCCTCATATAGTCGGACGTGAGGATATCCGTCTTTGTATGTGATGCGGATGAGGCAACGGTATGGTTATGAATATATATGTCAGTACTATGTAATTTATTATTTGACATTGTCGATTTAATTTTATTATATCGTTAATTTAATTTATATATATATATATATATATATTTATATATCTAAATGTAGGTACTTGTACGAGGACATTGTGGTCCTTCCGAGCAGCATTACGAGAGATATTTGTTCTTGTGTCAGGAAAGTACAACCTTTCATCAAGTTCTTCCCAGCCTGCAAAATTATCAATCACTTGTGGAACAAAACCAGGCTGTGTTCAAACTTATGTCAATGACCGGCTTCATTGAAGCTCAAAATAGAAGTGATGATGATGTCTTACTTCTAGCACCGGTTAATCTAGGGTAAGAATTTTTACTCATTATTTCTTATATAACATGCATTTTTTTAATAGTAGTCAATTACTTATTCCTAAATTTTTTTTGTAGGAGACATTGGGTTTTGTATGCAATTAATCCTAGGAAAAAAACCGTGTATTACCTTGACTCACTTCAAAATCATTACAAAAACCACATGGAGTTTGTGGAGCTTTTTAACAGGTGTGTTTATTTTGTGTCATTCTCGCATTTCTTACTTTTACTTATATATGTATATATTGTTATTAATATAGTTATATGACATTCTATTCAGCGGTTTAAGGATATATTGGGGAGTGGATAAATTAACGGTCAAATGGTTACCAATAGTTGTAAGTTTCTAACTTATACATTACATTATTTTGTCAAAAAACTATATTCAACTCAATTTAAAAATTAACTAATCTAATTATGTTTTGTAGTGTCCTAAACAATTGAATAACATTGATTGTGGGTATTACGTCATGCAATATATGAAGGATATTATTACCCGAAAGAAAACGACTATCCCCAGCAAGGTATCTACTTATAATATATTTTTATATGATTTCGATTTAATAGTGGTTCTTTCCAATATTTAACCATTTCAATTCTAATTTTATTTATTTATATAATTTCAGTATTTTAGCGATTGTCAAAGCAACACATACTCTGTTGAGCAGATTCTTTGAGCTTAGGGAGAATGGTGCGATCATCTCTCCCGCTTTTTTTTTTAAAGTTTCATTTGGATACATATAAGTTAGCCTAGCTAGTTTTTGGTTCATAATATTGTAACTTGATAGCTTGTTTTGGATACATATGAATTAGATAATGAAACTTCTTAGCTATTTTGTTTTGGTTCCTCTTATGTAATTTGTTTCATTATATGTAATTTGTGTTCCTCTTAGCAAATTGATTACGTTATGTATTGGATTGGATTGGTTATGCAGGTAATTTGTAAATATAAAAAGGAAAACACACAAAACAGAAAAAAAAAATTAAAAAAATTTAGACAATATTCAGTAGCTTTTGATGAAGTTACTGGGTATTTAGTAACACAAATAGGCAATACTCCGCTTTTAATAAAGTTACTGGTATTTAATAACACAAATAGGCAATACTCAGCGCTTTTAATAAAGCTGGGTATTTAGTAACACAAATAGGCAATACTGCCGCTTTTAATAAAGCGCTGGGTATAAGGGGGTAATATTAGCGCTTTTTAAAAAGCGCTAAGTATCTGGGAGGACGCTTTGGATATATTCAGCGCTTTTTAAAAAGCGCTAAGTATTAGGAGGGCGCTTATGATATATTCAGCGCTTTTTAAAAAGCGCTAAGTATTAGGGAGGGCGTGTTTTGCAATGGGTGGCGTTTTTAGGAAGCGCTACCCATTGTTGGAGTGAATAGCTTGACGCCACCTTCAAAGGCGCTCAAAAGCGCTTGCCCATGGATAAAAAAACGCTGCGTGTTTTCTAATTGGCTAGCGTTTTGAATAAAAGCGCTAGGGATCTGTCTAGCGTGTTTTCTAATTTGCTAGCGTTTTGAGTAAAAGCGCTAGGGATCTGTCTAGCGTGTTACCTAATAGGTAGCGTTTTACTTTAAAACGCTACTAATGGTGTAGCGTGTTATTAAAATGGCTAGCGTTTTTTTATAAACGCTACTAAAGGTGGCGATCTCTTTTTACAATTCTGGCGTAGTGAGACTTAATTAATCAAAATGATCAAGTAACAACTAATTAATAATTAACTAAAAACTTGCCTCAAAAAAAAAATTAACTAAAAACAAAGACAACACTTAACTTAGTATATATTCTCATAGAAAAATTGATTTATTGCTCATAAGCACTAGATGAGCCTTACCCCACACTGATACACTCTACATTAATGCTGATACACAGTCCAAAATTTTGACAGCAACATTTGCACCTTCAAGCAGCGTAGAAAGGCCAACTCCAAGCTATATTAAGGTTGGGGGTTTGAAGAAACCCAGAAGAAAGATCATCTCATGCCAGCCAGAAAAAAATGCTTTTTAATTTAATTTTGATTTTAATCTCCCTGCCGTTGAATTAATCCTACGGTAGATATTATGGATTGAGACATCGCTTTAGAGGTTACATATGGAGAGGATTCGGATCGTTGAAACTATAGTTGATTATAGGCAAAATAGCTCCCGGGGTCCCTTCACTTATTTTCAGGTGACGAATATGTCCCTTATTTTTTATGTAATGAATAAGTCCCTTATTTTCAAAGTTTTTGTTTAACTCCGCTACAAAAATGCTTAAGTGTCTCCTTCGGGTGCTTATGTGGGCTTTTTTTATGTTTATGTGGCTGATGATTCATAGTTTTTTTAATTAGTTTTAATTAAAACTAAAATAAAATTCTGATCTTTCTCATCTTCTTCGGTGCTTCATCGTTTCTTGCCCAAAAAGTGAAACAAAACAGAAACAAAAACAAAAATCAAACTGAAATAGAAAATCAGTTTCCAGAAACAAAAATCAAACTGAAATAGAAGATCAGTTTCCAGATCTTCGCTCATTCGTTTCATTCGTTCGTCTATTCATTCGTTAATTCTAGGATTCATTCGTTTTCAGTTTGAGATAAAAACTAGGCAAAACTGGGACATGAACAGACATCGATCGAATCTGTAAAACCAAATAGCTGGATATGAACAGACATGAATATGAATAGATGTATATCGAACCAGAAAAACCAAATTAAAATTGAATCTTTTAAACAAACAGATCGAAGAAACCAAATTGAAATCGAATTTGTAAAATGCTAAATACCTAAATCCATATCTGAAATCAAAATCCCTAAATCCATCTTTGAACTTGAAATCCCTAAATCAACATAAGCATAAATAACTGAACGTAGGCACCCTAAAAGCCACCTATACATTTTTGTAACAGAGTCAAACAAAAATTACAAAAAGGGTAATGTTCAATGATTTTAAAACATAAGGGACTTATTTGTTACAACGAAAACATAAGGGACCTATTCGTTACTTGAAAATAGTTAAGGGACCCAAATGATATTTTGTCTTGATTATACTAAAAAAGAAAATATTCATCTCCAGAACCTTCTCACCACTCATCACTTCTCTCTCACTCACAACCCTTGCAAGTCCGAACCACATCTCCCAACACTCATCATTAATTCCTCTCTCACTCACGTACTCACCAAAATCACTTCCCTCTCACTCAGCTATCATCACTTCTCACTTTAGTAACTAATATATTAGAAAAAGTAGTCGTTACTCTAGACCTAGGGTTTTGAATTAGTACATAATTCAACACTCTCCCTTAATTCTAAAGCTTAGGTTAAGTACATAAGCATAGAAGAGAATAAAAAATACCCAGGGACGAAAAACATATTTAAACCAATTGTATATAGGTAAAGTTGTATATATATATATATATATATATATATATATATATATATATATATATATATATATATATGCATGTGCACAGGGTGGGTTGGGCACCGTATTGTCCGTACCCTAGCCCACGCCCATATGTGCGGGTAATTACCCGCCCATTTGTGGGTAATTTTTGCGGGTACCCTATGGACATGGACTCAGACTCAATTGCCATCCCTATCTCCCCCTCCCGTCTTCTACGGATCTCAATAAATCCAAGACATGCAAAGCATTAAATGGAGTACTCAATCTTTTAATTTTTGTTAATATAATTTTTATTTTATTCTCTTTGGTTTCTGTAATTGTGAGCTTGAATTTTTTTGTATGATTTTAGCTTTTGTTAATTTTTTGTATCTGTAATATTTGTTTTTTTTTTATGAAAATCTTTAATATTTGTTGATTCCCTTGACCTTGAAATTATGGATTTTTTTATTTGCATTTTTTTTTCTGTACTTCACTTTAGTTATGTAAATCCAATTGAATTGTTGAAATAAACAATTAGTTTTTTAAGATAAAACTGCTCATATATAGTTACCCGTGCTTATATAGTTATATTGTTACCCGCGAGTAAAATTTTGTAACAAACAATTTCACGTAGGAATGATTTAGCGCCAATTTTTTATAATTTCTGAATCTTATAATAGTTGCTGAGAGTTTTAAGCTCCAACGTTAAAGATGCCTAAATACCATTTTTTTTCTTCAAAATAAATGGAAATGGTGTGGTACTAAAAGCGCCAATAAATATATAAATGGCTAAATAGCACTTTTGGTTCTTTATCTTTGTTTTAAGTTTCATTTTGGTCCTTTATCTTTTTTTTGATCCGCTTTAGTCCCTCGTCTTTCATTTTCGTTTCGTTTTAGTCCCTACCGTCAAATTAAGTTAACGGATGTCACGTTGTGATTAATTCTTCGACGTGGCGACTTAAGTGTCATGGATGACGTGTCATTCATTAAATTAGGTGGAAAATAAATGTATTATTAATTCAAAACATTTGACACATAAGCAATTAAAGTTTTTAAATTTTAATAAACATAAAAAGCAGAAAAATCCTTATCGGTGTCGTTTCATTTAACTTATTCCTCTTCTTCAATCCTCAAAATCAAGAAATTAAAATCCAATCATTTGCAAACAAATTCCGAATTAACTCTTCCCATTCTTCAATTTTCAAATTCCAAAAATTAAAACATTGAACTCTTCCTCTTCTTCAATCTTCAAATTCCAAAAATTAAAACATTTAACTCTTCTTTTTCTTCAAAATCAAAACCCAGATCTCGATCGAAACCAGATCTCGAACATCTATTCACGACTAAAAACATTTGCAATACTTCACGATAAATATATTTGCAACATCAAACATATCTTTTTTTGCAAGAATCAATGGCTCAAACATTACAAATATATTGTCCCTTTTGTATAATTTTTTGGTTCGGACTATTGTTGGCTACTCATGAGTGTCCCAATGTTTTCAACGAAAGACCAATCTTCGCTTGTGCTAAGGAGCAAATTTCGCAATAGCCAACACTAAGTTTGTCCACTATGAGAATCGAACCCGATAGCACCAGGTCGGTCCTCAGTTTCCCAAGGTAGCTTATATCACTAAGTCAACGATGTTGATTCCCATCGTCTTTATTATTGAAAATTATTGAAATGAAGTTATAATATACAAACCACTAAATGGTACATAATAATATGCATATTTATGGAACTATTCTAGTATCCAAACTTCACGGAAAATTGTATTAAATTAAACACGGATCACTCAATGCCTCGAGTTTTCCCCCCAATAATGTTATTCATCGCAAATATTTTGTTTGTGGGTATTAGCAAAGCTTATGTGTGTAAACATAAAAATTGTAGTATAGTGAAAAAACAAAAATATATAAATAAATAAATCACAACCACAATTGATTTTCCAACTACAAACATTCACGATACTTCACAAGAAACATATTCACGATTGCAATAATCAATTATTCAAATATTAAAAGCACAATGTTCCTTTTGCATTATTTATTGATATAAAGTAATGCATACCAATACAAAAGGTATCCAAAAGTAAAATACAACCAACATAACTTCATTTATATTGTTGGGGGACGACACCTGTTTGTAGGCTCACAGCCTCTACTATATGGATTTTGTGCCTTAGGTTTGCATGCAGCAGGGTTCTTCGCGCTACATCCGAATGGGTCCCCTTCATTTATTGACGGGTATCCTATGTTTTTGCCTGTTCCATCATCGATTAAGAAATCGATGTGGACTCCTTTTCTATCCTTGATTAAGAGTTCGTTGTAGACTCTTTTTCCCTCAATGCTTACAGTTTCAACAGTAGCATTTTGGGTGAAAAGTGTGCAAATCACAAGAGCAACAAAAAACACACCCAACATTGTCTTTGACATTGCCATAATCAATGAGACAAAAAAATATGAATTTGCAATGATTAGTTTAACCACGACAACTTCATTTGCTTTGGGGTTTGCATGCATTTAAATAGTGTAATTCTTTCCTTATATATAATTATGAAGCTTCCTCTCGATAACTAATCTCATGTGTAATTCTAAATTAATGCCACCTAAGCATAATAGTCTAACATCATCCAAATTTATCGTTGCTGGCACAATTAAAAATAAATTATAATAAAATCAACACATTGTTAATGCACATACAAACAAACTTCTTACAAAATTATCAATTTGGATATCTTATTAACATGACACATATCTAATTTAAGGGTAAAAATGTCATTACCCACTCTTTCATTTTCTTCTTACACTCTCTTTCTTAATTTTGTTCTCTTTCTATTTACACTCTCTTTCGTCCTTTTCATTTTTCTCTTACACTCTCTTTCTTACTTTTTTCTCTTCTCTTACACTCTCTTTCTTTCTTTTTTTCTCTTTCTTATTACACTTTCTTTCCTCCTTTTCACACTTTCTCTTACACTCTCTTTCTTCATTTATTTTATTTGTACTTTACTTTTATTTTTCGCATAAACAATTATTCTCTTTCTCTTATCACTTCCCTTTAGCTTTTTTAACTAAATTTCTAATTATATACAAACACTACTCTATCAATTTATCAAGACACATATCTAATATAAGGGTGAAAATGTCATTACCCTCTCTTTCTATTTTTTCTTACTCTCTTTCTTCATTTTTTCTTTTTCTTCTTACACTCTCTTTCCTACTTTTCACTTTTCTCTTACACTCTCTTACTGCCTTTATTGTCTTTCTTTTTATACTCTTTTTCCTCCTTTTCACTTTTCTCTTACACTCTCTTTCTTCATTTATTTTATTTTTACTTTACTTTTATTTTTCGCATAAACAATTATTCTCTTTCTCTTATCACTTCCCTTTAGCTTTTTTAACTAAATTTCTAATTATATACAAACACTACTCTATCAATTTATCAAGACACATATCTAATATAAGGGTGAAAATGTCATTACCCTCTCTTTCTATTTTTTCTTACACTCTCTTTCTTCATTTTTTCTTTTTCTTCTTACACTCTCTTTCCTACTTTTCACTTTTCTCTTAAACTCTCTTAGTGCCTTTATTGTCTTTCTTTTTATACTCTTTTTCCTCCTTTTCACTTTTCTCTTACACTCTCTTTCTTCATTTATTTTCTTTTTACTTTACTTTTATTTTTTGCATAAAATTTTTTTCAATTTTTTTAATAACTTGAAAATTAATAATTAAAAAATATTTTACAATTTTCATGAACTACATTTGAGTTTATTTTTAAACCTCGTTAAAACCGTTTTGGTTTGGATCCATTTTATAAAATAAATAAATGGATATGAGATCAAATTTTGAGAGAATATAAAGATAGAATATTATTATTTTTGAAATAAATCACACATATATACATTTTAACGGCTCTCCAATGTGATAAAAAAAATTATTGTTGAAACAATTCATCAATGTACTACAGTTCGACGGCTAGAAAAAAAAGATACCCAAACATTTTACAATTCCAACGGTAATTTGTGAAGAGAGAGAAAAAAAATAAAGGACTCCACCTTAATTTCAAAGTCCTAGTAGAAGGACTTCACCTTAATAACGACACAATGGTGTTCTCAGTATAGCAAACTCTCCTTATAAAAAAAAAGACTATAAGGAACATCATCGTGGATGCTCTTACACTCTCTTTCCTAGTTTTCAATTTTCTCTTACACTCTTTTTCTCCTTTTTTTTCTCTTTCTTCTTACACTCTCTTTCTTCATTTATTTTATTTTTTCGCATAAACAATTATTCTCCTTCTCTTATCACTTCCCTTTAGCTTTTTTAACTAAATTTCTAATTATATACAAACACTACTCTATCAATTTATACAATCAAACTTCCTACAAAATTGCCAATTTAGATCTCTTATTTACAAGACTCATATCTAATTTAAGGGTAAAAATGTCACTACACTCTCTTTCTTTTTCTCCTAACACTCTCTTTATTTGTTTTTTTCTCTTTCTTCTTACACTCTCTTTACTCCTTTTCACTTTTCTCTTACACTCTCTTTCGTTCTTTTCACTTTTCTCTTACACTATCTTTCTTCATTTTTCTCTTCTTACTTTACTTTTATTTTTCCCATAAACAATTCTTCTCTTTCTCTTATCTCCGCCCTTTAGTTTTTTAACTAAATTTCTAAATTTATACTAACACTACTCTACTAAAATTACTATACTAAAATTATCTTATCTTTTCTCTCCGAAATCTGTTTACACTCTTATTGATAATCTACTATCACCTCTTATTGGTAATCTACTATCCATATTTTACTATCTACTATAATCAACTAAAATAATCAATTAAAACTACGAGATATTTTGTAATGATATATAAAAAAATATGAGATAATTGCACAAATATATAAAAAATCACAGGATTAATATTTGTAATTGATAAATTAAATTTTTTTGAAAGCGTACTATAAACTTACTATCTAAAAAACAAGAAGATTTAATGACTATTTAAACTACTACTTAATATTTAAAACAAATATTTATTATTGATAATCTACTATTTCTCTTTTACTATCTACTATAATATACTAATCAACTAAAATAATCAATTGAAACTACAAGATAACTGCACTGATATATTAAAAAAACACGGGATAACTGTAGAGATATATTTAAAAACACGGGATTAATAATTGTCATTGATAATTATAATTTTTGAAGACTACTATAAACCTACTTTCTAAAAAAACAAAAAGGCTTAATGGTTATTTAACCTAGTAATTAATATAAAACAAATATTTCTTATTGATAATCTATTTATCTTTTACTATCTACTATAATCTACTAGTCAACTAAAATAATCAATTGAAACTACGAGATAACTGCATTGATATATAAAAACACGAGATAACTACAGTGATATATAAAAAACACGGGATTAATATTTGCAAAGGTATCCTACTAGTTTCAATTCCGAAAACTGAATCTGTAAATTATTCTTTGGCATAACATTTTTGGCAAGAAATCAAAAATGAGAAGAAAAATCAAATATGCACATTTAATTTAGCATAAAATAAAAAATAAAAGGAAAGGGATTGTGTTGCCTGTGTTTGTACTCAATCAGTTACTAGTTGATTGGATCCTTTATTTTTTATTGACTCTTGTGGTTGTAAAATCTGTTAATGGTTGTAAAAGGGGATGATGTGACCATTATGATATAGAATATACAAGTTTCAAATTGAATTACAATGAAGTTGTGTTCATGTAAAAGTTTTTCAATGCTTTTTTACGACAGTGATTTCTAACAGCTTATTTTCAATGCTCTTTAGTAACTGATGCACTCATTTTATCGTAATTGACTAAGAATTATGTGCAAGTGAAGAGCAAAACATACTTTAAAGTGAAGACAGCTTGTACTAATTAGTGAAAATAAATGACAAGACTTAATTAATCAAAATGATCAAGTAACAACTAATTAATAATTAACTAAAAACTTGCCTCAAATAATAATAATTAACTAAAAACAAAGACAACACTTAACTTAGTATATATTCTCATAGAAAAATTGATTTATTGCTCATAAGCACTAGATGAGCCTTACCCCACACTGATACACTCTACATTAATGCTGATACACAGTCCAAAATTTTGACAGCAACATTTGCACCTTCAAGAATCGTAGAAAGGCCAACTCCAAGCTATATTAAGGTTGGGGGTTTGAAGAAACCCAGAAGAAAGATCATCTCATGCCAGCCAGAAAAAAATGCTTTTTAATTTAATTTTGATTTTAATCTCCCTGCCGTTGAATTAATCCTACGGATCGTTGAAACTATAGTTGATTATAGGCAAAATAGCTCCCGGGGTCCTTCACTTATTTTCAGGTGACGAATAAGTCCCTTATTTTTTATGTAATGAATAAGTCCCTTATTTTCAAAGTTTTTGTTTAACTCCGTTACAAAAATGCTTAAGTGTCTGCTTCGGGTGCTTATGTGGGTTTTTTTATGTTTATGTGGCTGATGATTCATAGTTTTTTTAATTAGTTTTAATTAAAAATAAAATAAAATTCTGATCTTTCTCATATTCTTCGGTGCTTCATCGTTTCTTGCCCAAAAGTGAAACAAAACAGAAACAGAAACAAAAATCAAACTGAAATAGAAAATCAGTTTCCAGATCTTCGCTCATTCGTTTCATTCGTTCGTCTATTCATTCATTAATTCTAGGATTCATTTGTTTTCAGTTTGAGATAAAAACTAGGCAAAACTGGGACATGAACAGACATCGATCGAATCTGTAAAACCAAATAGCTGGATATGAACAGACATGAATATGAATAGATGTATATCGAACCAGAAAAACCAAATTAAAATTGAATCTTTTAAACAAACAGATCGAAGAAACCAAATTGAAATTGAATTTGTAAAATGCTAAATACCTAAATCCATATCTGAAATCAAAATCCCTAAATCCATCTTTGAACTCGAAATCCCTAAATCAACATAAGCATAAATAACTGAACGTAAGCACCCTAAAAGCCACCTATACATTTTTGTAACAGAGTCAAACAAAAATTACAAAAAGGGTAATGTTCAATAATTTAAAACATAAGGGACTTATTCGTTACAACGAAAACATAAGGGACCTATTCGTTACTTGAAAATAGTTAAGGGACCCAAATGATATTTTGTCTTGATTATACTAAAAAAGAAAATATTCATCTCCAGAACCTTCTCACCACTCATCACTTCTCTCTCACTCACAACCCTTGCAAGTCTGAACCACATCTCCCAACACTCATCATTAATTCCTCTCTCACTCACGTACTCACCAAAATCACTTCCCTCTCACTCAGCTATCATCACTTCTCACTTTAGTAACTAATATATTAGAAAAAGTAGTCGTTACTCTAGACCTAGGGTTTTGAATTAGTACATAATTCAACACTCTCCCTTAATTCTAAAGCTTAGGTTAAGTACATAAGCATAGACGAGAATAAAAAATACCCAGGACAAGCCCCTGGTCTAGCTATACATAAGAAATAGTTTGAGACAAGCCCTCAAACATAGCTATTTAGGGCATCCTTCCTTGACTTTGAAAGTAATTACCCCTAATTCTCTTCATAGCTTAGCAATAAAATTTTAAGAATTATTTAATTGAAAAAAAAAGTGATAAAGGACAAAATTGATGAATTGAAAAAAAATTTAAGAAATAATTAATTGAAGAAAATGTGATACCACACACTACTAATTGCCATTGGATATAGTGTTTTATAAAAAAAAAACATGAGGAGACATAAACTAAAAGTCTAAAATTCATATATTGATAACGATCTTTTTTGGTGGTAACTGGTAACAAACTAACAACGTCTGGAATAGATTTACAAAAAAGGGATATTTTAGAAGAAAGAAAGAAAAACTGAAAAGGTGACGGGGGGTGTATAAGTATTTGTATTATTGGTCTAAAAGAGGGGTGTATAGTAGCAACCATGTGGTGTAATCAGTAATATACTTGTTTTTCTGTGGGTATAAAAATTGTTTAAGCCCAAATAACAACAAAAGTGAATTTCACACGCAGAAGCAGGTGACTCTATTCCAGTCATCGTTCAGTATATGATGGATGAAACCGCCGCCACTAGGAGTCAACAATTCACAACCTCCACCGGAACCCTAGCATCACCATCGTCACTTGCACAATGCCGACTCTTCCTTTTGAACTCATCCCGAAATCCTATGTAGGCTCCCGTGAAACCCCTCATACAATTCAAATGTGTCCGCAAATCACGAAATCTCTAATCTCCAATCCCAAATTTGCCAAGAAACACCTTCGTATGTCAATCGTGTGCCTCGACCACCATCACGTCATCGTAAGCAGTGAACACTCACTTCTTTGGGATTCCACACTCTCTTCTATTTTTAGTATCGCGTCTACAACCTTAGTCGTCCCATGATTCTGGCTCATACGCCCGAGGCTATTGACAACGGATACGGTTCGTAATGTGTATCCTCTTGCGATGGCATTCTCCTCTTTTCCTTTGTTTCAACGCCTTCCTCTTTTATGGAATCCATCTATTAGAGAGTTCAAGATTTTACCCCATTTCTTTGAATCCGGGACCAATAGATTTTGCCGCTTACGATGATGAATACGATTTCGATTATGATGATTTCATTGATGCTGTTGAAGTTGAATACGATTTTGGGTATGATCATTTTATTGATAATTACAAGGTCTTTGCTGTTACTTTTGGTGATTGTAATATTGAAGTTAGTGTTTATACTCTAGGTGCTGATTCTTGGAGAAGAATAGATGATTTTCCCAATAGAGGTTTCATTCGTGGACCGGGAATGTTTGTTAGTGGAAGTATTAATTGGTTGGCAGTTAATGTTCTACTTAGTTACTCGCTTGTTATTGTTTCTCTTGATTTGGAGAAGGAGTCTTATCGAAAGCTATTGATGCCTGATTTGGAGAAGGATCGTCCGACTTCTTTAGGGGTGTTGAGGGGTTGCTTGTGTCTCTTTGTAAACACTGATCAGTTTTTTGATGTTTGGGTTATGAAGGAATATGGACTTGAAGAGTCTTGGACTAAATTGGTCAGTGTTCCTTATTTGAGAGGTCATGGTTCTTATATTTATACTAAGGTTGTATATGTTTATGAGGATGATCAAGTGTTCTTTGGATTTTAAAAGAGTCACGAGTCGATTTGAAGTTAGTTGTTTACAATTCCGAAATGGTACTTTTAAGATTCCTAAGGTTGAAAAAAACAATGATTTGATGTACCCAGAAATCTATGTTGAGAGTTTGATATCACCTTGTTCTTAATGTGAGGGTGTAGATGTTATGCTATGCCACTTAAGCATGACATTCAACTGTCACTTATAGGTTCATTTTAGTTTATGGTAGTTATTTTATGTTTGTTCTGATTTTGATTACAATTGACTTTGTTGATCAATATTAATGGCTGAGTTTGTTTTTTAATGTGGTTGGCTCTCTCGTTGACATTGTGTGTTGCGTTTTACATAGTTCAAAGAGGAGTTATGGAGATCAAAGAGAAAATTTTGATATGAATGTTATGTACATGTTTGTTTGACAAGTAGCAACAGCTGTGCCTATTTTATGGTCATCTCTATTCACTTTCAAGATCATTAATTGGCTTTGGAGTACTTTTCCTATTAGTCAGTAACTCTGTAAGAAAGGGAATGATGTGGATAGAAAATTCTTATTTGTGTTAATTCTTAAGTGTTTAATTAATACCTTGTGTTTGATGAGTGATATTTATAACAAAGAGGGAGGGATATTTACAATCAAAGTCTGTATGTTTGGTCCTCTAGTGAAGGACTAGACTAGAAGGGAATACTCGTCATATCGGTGTGAGACTTGAACCATGAGAAAATAGACAAAATTATCTACACATTAGGCACTGATTTGAATGGTTTTGGTTAGAAATTGAATAAGTTATGCTCATTCCAAAACTGCTCACAGACGCTGTCCAACATAACTTCGGTTTTGAAGCGGTTGAACAAGTTCGGGATGATCGTGAAGTTTCGGAGTCGTGGGAACTTCAAAGTCTCGGTTGGTTGCGTGATTTTCATCACAATAGGTGAGTCTTACTCACGTTTAGGGAATTGAAATATTTTTTTTGTGTGATTGGTTTTCAAAATTTGATCGTTTCGCGAATTTACGAGTCGAAAACCGTTTTCGAAAATTCACGTTTTATAAAAAATTGAGGAATGATTTATATATGAATGCATGAGCTGATGATTGGTTTGTTTGGACTGGTTATGATCGTACCTTGATCAATGAAGTGTTGAAGTTGTTGTCTGTTGACTGGGTCGGTCGTTGAATATGAGAAAGGACCGGTCTTGGCTTCGCGCTGAGCACCGCGGGTGGTACCTGCAAAGACACTCTGACGCTCAAGTGAGTGGTCGCTCGGGCAGGTAACACAAGGTAAAGAGAACGTACCTGAGGCCATATGCAAATGGCGTATATATACTGTAGAGTCCGACCGTTTTGCGAGAATTTCGGCCAGTTGCGCAAAGTGCGCTCCAAGCAACGAGCTTGGGCCGGTTGTGCTGGAATGGGCCGACGGCCCAAATGCTTTTGGAACCTTATGGTTTTGCTGATACACCCCGGAACAGTTGCCCCCCAAGCCTAGGTCGCTTAAGAGAGGGCTGAGGCTTGAATCGCTGCCCCCAGGGGTTATGCTGTTTTGACGAAGTCTAGGAAATGCAAGACGGTCGCGGCCGCTCGCTATCTATGGGACGGTCTCGGCCGTCTGTCAATCGTCGGCCGTGCTGACGCGACGGTTGACCTTTTGCTGACATTTATGATGCGACGTTTGGTGATCTCGAGGTCATTCAATGACAGCTTTCAATGCGAAGGCGAAACGTTGCGACGTTTCGTCTCCCGGTCCCTCTGGCGCCTTGGGCCTGTCCTATAAATACCCCTTCAATGGGAACTATTCCCTACGTTATTGCGAATTGCTCTGCTCCCGACCGACCTTTCTGCCGTCGACCTACATTTCGAGACAACTCCTTTCGTCCGAGCTTTTCTAGCTCTCTTACGACCGATCTCAAGAGTTTTTAAGGTATGAGTCGATCTTTTTCTTGATCTTAATTTCTGTAGTTTTCCTTTTGATTGTAAAAAAATTCCACGCCTTGTGATAGGCGGTGTCAGGTCCGGGGACGACCAAGTCGCCCACTCTCATGAGTGCACTGCTCGACCGACCTGACCCGATCTCCTTATCGCAGGTGTTACATGCCACGGTTGAAACAAACCGCTCGCATTCCTGGGAAGCAACCACAGTCTTTGGCTGCAATCATGACGAGGCCATCCGAGGCCGGTACTCACGAGGAAAATTCTACCTCGTCCTCGAGCGACTCAAGCTCTAACTCTTCCAGCAATTCTGATTCGAGCTCCAGCTCTCCCAATAGGGGGTCGATCAGCTTGGGCAGTTCCGATTCTAAGTCTGCCGATTCTAAGTCTCCCACTGTGGTCGCCAATTGATCGTACCTTGATCAATGAAGTGTTGAAGTTGTTGTCTGTTGACTGGGCCGGTCGTTGAATATGAGAAAGAACCGGTCTTGGCTTCACGCTGAGCACCTCGGGTGGTACCTGCAAAGACACTCCGACGCTCAAGTGAGTGGTCGCTCGGGCAGGTAACACAAGGTAAAGAGAATGTACCTGAGGCCATATGCGAATGACGTATATATACTGTAGAGTCCGACCGTTTTGCTAGAATTTCGGCCAGTTGCGCAAAGTGCGCTCCAAGCAACGAGCTTGGGCCGGTTGTGCTGGAATGGGCCGACGACCCAAATGCTATTGGAACCTTCTTGTTTTGCTGATACACCCCGGAACAGGTTGTATGCTTGATAATCAATTGATTTTGATGCTGGTATGATTTGGATTGAATTGGGTGAGATTGAGTAAGAATTGAATGGTTGAATGCGGTCAAAACAATGTTTTACTGCAGAGTAGCGCGTACGCGCAAACTACGCGCCATCCACGCGCAACCAGCTCAGTAGCCACAGCCTCTATGCGCGTACATTTCCCTTACGCGCAATCACCACTGTTTCTTCGCGCTTATGTTGCGCTTACGCGCAACTCACGCGCCCCCTGTCACCACAATTTTACCTAAAATAGTATTGATCATAACTTTTGATCCGAGAATCCGATTAATGTGTTCTCAGATGCGTTACGAAGCTTATAGAATCACCTAATCATATAAATGGATTGTTTTCTATTTTGATAGCCCATGATGTATGAATAGTAATTATAACCGTAATGTATGGAAAACGAATATGTTTTGAAAAAAAAAAACGAAACCTAGAATACGCGTGGGAACCAATGTTTTATGATTTAAATGATGATTTCATGAGTTCATACTTATGATAATATGTTATTATAATTTGTCATAGAATGAATTATGTTTCGATATATAAATTATATCGAGTATAGGAGACGGCCCAATGCGGGTATGATATATAAATTATATCGATTATAGGTGACGACCCAAGAGGATAGTACACTAGGGAGAGGGAAGTCATGAGCCCTCGAGCGAGACTCATATGAGGATGTTCACTGTGAGTGGATTGGGTTCACCGCAAACCGAAGAAAAGAAAAATGGTTTAAGGTGTTGTACTAGATTAATAAAGAGGATAGTCATAACCATCAAGAATTGGGTTGTGAACTATAGTTTATAATTTAAAGTGTACATAGTCATCAAGAATTGGACTATGAACTCTAATGTAATTCATTCATTGGATTACTAGTGATTGATTGTGTATTGTAATTAATATCAAATTATTAATTATGGTTTTATAAACGGGCGCACTTAGGTTGGGAGGAAACTCTCAATGCTTTTGATCAATTCGGTAAGGAATTGGGTGCGTCATAAATAATCTTTTTGAAAGGATAAATGTTATAAATGGACCGAGTGATAGGTAAGGGGTCACGGTAAGACTCACTGGGTGCGTCATAAATAATCTTTTACAGAGAAACAGGGAACGAGGAAAGCGTAAAGGCATGGTTAGGTGACATGCACGAGGAAAAGATCGAAGATTTAGTTCTTCCATTCTTATTTATGTGTCTCCCTTGTTTCCTTTGTACACGATTAATAACTTAAATTGTATTGAGTTGTTTATCATTTTCCGCTTTTCTTGTAAGGATATTGAGCACTAGGAGTTTATCTCTTGAGGTTAGGAACCGTACCCGGTTTACTGTTGTATATACAGGTTATGATTTGGAGATATTTTATAATATCGAAAAATTCTAATCGTGTTCAATATATAAACAGGAATTTTAATCTCTGATGTATGCTAAACGGTGCACTTTAGTATTTCTACTAGATAGAAATATGAGGGTGTTACATATAATAATATATTAAAAAGTGGAAACAAGAGAATCTAATGGTGGAGATTAAAAACATCATGACTCCCTTATTTTTTTTCCTACATGAGAGAATCAACTCCCGTGAAACATGTGGAGGAAAGGGGGAAATGAGAAACTCATAGGTTTCAATTAAACTTCAATCGGTAATGGATTTTGAAGATGAACATAGATAAACTGATGGGGACAAGGAAGATAGGGTTTGGAAAGAGGGAAAGGAAGAAGATGGGGACAAAAAGTCAATTCACATTTTTCCTTAATTTCTAAAAAAATGTTTATAAAATAATAAAATTATCCTAAGTGGCATGCCAAGTAAGCAGTCTAATAGCCACACCAGATTCACGGGGTTAAAAACAAAATGTTAAAAAGGGCAATGGTGCAACGTTTTTAAAACTCAAGAGACCTAATCATTACAACAAATAGTTAATGACCTATTCGTTACTTAAAAACAAGTTAAGGGACCTCGAGAAATATTTTTCCTGAATAACATCTTTTAAAATCTCAATCAATTACACTCTCTTGAAAAGAATACGAATAAACGCCTGATTTTTTTGTTGCCATGTCATTGGTGCGCATTTTCCATCGGCTTTGTCGATAACTAACTTACGTCGGGAAACCTGACTGGCCACGGTTACCTAACTTTGCCGGCCCGTGTGGTTCTCTCCTCCCAATAGAGTTTTTACCACCCCAAAATTTAAACCCAAAACCTATAAACACCTAATTTAGTCTCTAAACTATAAAAATATATGAAATAGTCCCTACATTTATTTCAGTTCATTAATTTAGTTCCCAAAATCTAAGAAATATTTAATTGTAGAAAATGTGACGCAACACACTAATTGCCGTTGGAGAAAATTTTAAGAACTATTTAATTGAAAAAATATGATAAAGGAATAAAGTGATGAATTGAAATAATTTTTAAGAAATATTTAATTGAAGAAAATGTGATATTTTCTTTCAATCAAATATTTCTTAAATCAAATATGTCAATCAAATGTGATTTCCTAGTTGCCGTTTTTTTTGACACACTACTAGTTGCCGTTGGAGATAGGGTTTTATAAAAATAAAAAATTGGAGAGAGGGGTTAATCGAAAGAAATCACACAGTAACATATATACCCCTTTCTCTGTTGACGGCTACATTACATTCACGCAAATAGAAAAAGTTGGAGACACCGTTGGTTCTCAGTTGGATGTAACCACCGCCACTAGGATGCAACGATTGACAATCTCCACCGGAACCCTAACTTCACTTCCTTCACTTCAAGAGCAAATGCTGCCCACTCTTCCGTTCGATCTCATCCCGGAAATCCTTTGTAGACTCCCGGTAAAACTCCTCTTGCAACTCAAATGCCTCTGCAAATCTTGGAATTCCCTAATCTCCGATCCCAAATTCGCCAAGAAACACCTTCGCATGTCAACCGCGTCCCACGACCACCACCACCTCATCGCCGCCTCTAGGAAAACCTCACGCGAGTTGCTTCTCTGGGATTCCCCAATCTCCTCTATTTTCAGTAAGCTATCGTCAACTTCTACCGTCCCACAATTGCAGCTCATGTGGCCGGATCTCAACAATAGATACGGTGCTGGTTGCTTCGTTTCCTCTTGCGATGGCATTCTCTTATTAGACGGTGATTTACACCCTCCTCTTCTGTGGAACCCTTCAATTAGAAAGTTCAAGATTTTGCCCCCTTTCTTAAAACCATCAACGGGAAGTCTTATTCACACAGGAATAGTTATTTACACCTTCGGGTATGATCATTTCATCGATAATTATAAGATTTTTGTTGTTTCTTTCTATCGCTATAAAAGTGAAGTTGACGTCAACCCATGGAAAAAGGAAGTTAATGTTTATACTTTGGGTTATGATTCCTGGAGAAGGATAGATGATATTCCATGTGATTGTTCCCCTTATGAACCTGGAATATTTGTGAGTGGAACTGTTAATTGGTTGGCATGGGATGCTTTAGGTAGTTCCATTCTTGTCCTTGTTTCTCTTGATTTGGAGAAGGAGTCGTATCAAAAACTTTTGACGCCTGCTTCGAGGAAGAGTTGTTCAACTTTAGGAGTGTTGATGGATTGTTTGTGCATCTTTATAATTAGTGATGAGTTTTTAGATGTTTGGGTTATGAAAGAATATGGAATTATAGAGTCTTGGACTAAATTGTTTAGCGTTCCTAAAGTGAGAGGATGTCCTGATTCTTTTTCTTTTGACTATGTTGTATATGTATATGAGAATGAACTAGTGTTGCTGGATTGTAAAGAGATGTCGGAGTGGAAGTTGGTTGTTTACAATTCCAGAAACGGTACTTTCAAGATTCCTAAGATTCAAAACATCAGTCGTTGGATGGTCCCTAAAGTCTATGTTGAGAGTTTGATATCACCTTATTCTTAATGTTAGGGTGTAGATGCTATTCTATGTCACATGAGCATGAGATTTAACTGCAACTTATAGGTTCTTTCAGTTTTTGTTATTTATTTTGTGTTTGTTCTAAATTTGATTACATGTGACTTTGTTGATCAATGTTAATGGCTGAGTATGTTTTTTAGTGTTGTTGGTTCTCTCGTCGACATCGTGTATTACGTTTTGCATTAGATGTTTTGTCGTTTATTTTCTGATATTGGAGTTAGGATTTAGATGTTATGCTAAGTCACTAATATGTTTGTAAAGTGTTTGCCAACTGCTAAATAATATATACACATAACCATTGAATTGGAAAGAACAATGTAGTGTATCCTTGTATATGAATAGATAGACCAAAAACAAAAGAATATATTATCAAAAGCTTTCTAGTTTTCAAAATAATGAAACGAACAATAAAGACTACGAAGATGAAAGTCTAAGAAATTTGCAAAAAGATAAAAGATTAAGGGATATCTCAAAGAGAAGCTGCTTTTGATTGTTCTAGAAGGAGGTGATGATAGGTTTAAGCCTTAGTGTTACTTGGATATCTCAAAGAGTTATGGCCAGAGAGCACAAGTTATGGCCAGAGAGACATGCTAAACTATAAAACAATTTTTGAGCTTTTAGGAGATTTTGCACTTGACAACAATTGATATGCAGTTTCCTAATGCTATTATCATTGATGGTTAGTCTTGCAAATTTGTTTATGTTGCTCTTCAATTTGATCATTGCCTTTTTATTTTATTTTATTTATTTCTCTTTTATCTGTTTTTGCTCAAGGTGGTTTTGGCTATTGCAAATTTGGTTGGAGCAAATATGATTCTCCATCCGGTTGATCCGCAACATTTTTGGTAATCATCGGTTTCTGACTAACTATTATGGATGATCAAGTTGGGGAAAGGGCAGTGGTTTTTAATACTGTTTAGTTTGTTAAAAATAGTAGTGTAAAACTCCTACCTTGTAGGGTCTAGATAAGGACAGTGGTTTTTGCTTTGTTCATATATGTCCTCATACTTCCACTGAGGAGACGTATAACAGTTCTTGCTGATACTAGACATTGTCTTTTTCTGTGTTTTCAGTTGCCTTTCACCAATGCTGCAACTTTTCATCCTTTTTTATGTGCAGGAGGAATTTGGCAACATTGAGTCTCCAATGTATATTAGACTTCGACATTTTTTCGCAACTATTTATAGCAGGTATCTTGTTCATGTCATCTGGTTTCTCCCTTCTTCGCGGTTGGACAATTCCATTTAAAGCTTGGTAATCTGTTAAAGTGCACCCCTTTCGGTCTCTCTCATGGTACTTGAGTACTTCTATATCTATCTACATAAGCAGATGATTATCATGGATGATCAAGGTTTGGAAAGGGAAGTGGTTTTGAATACTGTTTAGTTTATTAAACAAAATAGTGAAGTATAAAACTCCTGCAATGTGGGGTCTAGAGATGGGTTGAATCCATTTCAGATCTATTATAAGTAGGCTTATCTGTTGAAATTTAGATTGAATGAAACTCAAGAATTGGGAGAATGAATCTCATGTGTTTTATTGATTGAATTAGCATTACAACTACAAGAGTGTGTTTATATACAACTCTGTTGTAATTAAATGAAGGCGACAAACTAAATTACCTGACTAAACCAAATTCTGACAGAATCTAAAGCGAGTAACTAACTCAATTACTTTTGCCAACTCTAACTAAATAACTAATCAATTAAGCTGCTAACTTAATATTATCTTGCAATTTCCAACCATTGTGCCAAGGCTTCCCTTCTACTACTTGCTAATTTGTTACTAGAGAAATATCCATGCTTAACAGGGAGGGGCTAAGTTTGATTTTTATATCTCAGGTTTCCTCTCAAATTACTATATTTGTAACAGGGCCTATGTCTATGACATGTAGAATAGTGCTTAGATCAGATGTCGTTTTAATTTAATTTGTATTGCACATCATTGTACCAAAGGTTGTGCATGGCCCTTGGCCCCTTCCCTTGCATTCAGTATAATAAACAGGCCCTACCTAGTGGGATAAAGATTTGTTGTTGCTGAATACTTGAATGTATCAATACTTGTTGCATTCAGGATTTCAAGTCATTGATTGCCTTTTGAAAAATTGATTTGGTTATCTATTTTATTATTCTCTGGTAGTGGCTTTACAAATTGTTGCCTCATTCCAGATACTGAATCAGCCAAAGCATCAAGACGGCAACTTAAAGAAGCCACCATATATGCATCCTAAGTTCCCAAGGTTGTCCTAGTGATTCTCTTGATTAATTTATCTCTGGAAAACAGACTAAGCTGTTCATTTTGGTTGAATGAATGTAGAATTTATTATTATTGTAAGGAACATAATTACAGATAGCTGGAGCCTAGCAGGCTCCTAATATTTCTCTACATTGAGTATACATGGAATGTGTTTATGCCATTCACTGTATTGACTAACTCATGTTTGACTTTCATCTTCTCTGTACTTAGTTCTTCTGATGAAGTTGTGAGCAATTGAATATGCCAAAACATTTGTGTTGTAATAATTTTTATGTATATAAAATGATATTTGAAGAGGTGAAGTTTTCAGCAAGTTGACAAAAACTTGAGAGATGCAACACAAGTAACATCTTTCAGAGACCACATTGTTTATTTACTTATCATTGTGTTCTGTCCGTGGAGGAAGAATAGATGATTTTCCCAATAGAGGTTCCATTCGTGGACCGGGAATGTTTGTTAGTGGAAGTGTTAATTGGTTGGCAGTTGATGTTCTACTTAGTTACTCGCTTGTTATTGTTTCTCTTGATTTGGAGGAGTCTTATCGAAAGCTTTTGATGCCTGATTTGGAGAAGGATCATCTGACTTCTTTAGGGGTGTTGAGGGGTTGCTTGTGTCTCTTTGTAAACACTGATTTGGAGAAGGATCATCTGACTTCTATTCATTATTACTGTATTTTACTAATTTTAGATACAATTTTATTGACTTCGTTTAATTATAAATTGTGTTAGTTTTTTCACAAAATTATTTAAATTTCATTTCATATAATACAAAAAAGGCTTTCACGTGCATCGCATGGGTTGCATACTAGTGAACATACATAACATGATTTCAAAGTAAGAATCAGTTTTTTCAATATGCATTTAAATAATTAATCAATATTTAAATCACTAATTGTAATTTAAGATATCATGGCATCTTCAAATTTCCTATTCTTCAGCTTTTTTTTCGGTTTTCTCATTCCTTATGTCTTCTCTCCATGTATGTCTCTCCATGTATGTGCATGCTGAAAAAGAGAGTGAAGGTAGTGATTCAAGATAAACAAAGTAACGTTGGTTAAAACTTAAATTGCTAAAATTACACATCATGCCTAAAAAAATCTAAATAAAATCCACCATAAATTTAATAATCCCACAATTGCATCAACATCATACATATAATCCAACTTTAAACTTTTTTGTTGGTGTTTGAGACACGACTTTTCTCATTTCTCTCGGGTTTCTAATTTCGTTTTTACTTTTTTTATAAATTAATTGCTTAAATAAAACAGCGTAGTTTTTGCATTTTTTTAAAAAACATGCAAAACACGGTCCGGTTTTACAAAACTCACCGAGTCATCGGTTTTCACCAAAATCGACCGAGTCATGGCGGTTCCCACTGGGTCGCTTCATTTCCAGTTCATAGTGTGGCTCGATCTGGTTCCCATTTCACCCAATCCAACCGGGTAGGTCAAACCGGTTTTTAAAACACTGATTTCATTCATCAAATAACAAATGATATTTTTTCCGGACTCAAAACGAAAAAAAAGTGTTAAGCATTGTGAATTGGCAAGTGTCTTTGTCACAAAAAATCGCTTTAAATAATCAATCGAATGTAAATAATCCCCTTCCTTTTTATGGATCTATCCCCTTCCAAGTGGAAAATCAGTTTCAAATTGAATCAAATCACTTGAAATGCTATTGAATCACATCATCAGGAAGCCGCGTTACCACGTTTTGGCCGGAAAGATCGATGGTGCGGCGGTAGGGACGGATCTACTTGTAGCTAATTGGGGGCATTTGTCCCCACTTGAAAAATTATTTTGGTTGGAAATGTATATAGGGTTGCCCTCATAAGATAAATTAAATGTAGAAATTCACAAGAAATAAATAAATAAAAAATTGGTACTAATTTTACCTTTTTAGCTATGTAATTTGTAGAAATTTAAGTATTTTAAGATTTTTCTATAATGAAATTATTTATTTTATAAAAATTTACAATATTTTTTTGGAAAATATTTTTGGCTATTTTTTTGCTCCCACTAATGATAATTTCTGGATCCGTCCCAGCGGCGGTGCAGTTGTTAGCGTCACGACGACAAGGTGGAGGTGTGGCGGAGACCATATGTGGAGCGGTTCTCATGTCTTCTCTGTGATGTGTGGAAGGAAACTTCTGTTAGTTTTTTAAAAAGAATTAATAAAAGTGACAGGTGTCATATTTTGAACCATAGATCACTCATTAAAAGGAATAGAGGGCTAAGATTTATTCACATTATTTAGTCCCGTGAGACTTTCACGGGAGACAATATGCAACGAGACACTTCTCTCTTGGGGATGGCAATGGGTACCCTATGGGTAGGGTATCATAGTGCCCGTACCCGAGCCCGCACATGTATGGGCAGAGCACTATAGTGCCCGTCCCCGTACCCTCTGGGCACTGAGTGCCCATGACACCAATTACCCGCACTTTAACAACAGAAAATAATCAATAACATAAAAACCATTATAATTCAATTTAAAGAGCCATTATTTTTTTTGTATCTACTAATTAAAATATTACACACAATAATAATTAGTGAATTAAAAATATCTAAAATGTTATTTAGTAGTTAGATTTGGTGTTTTATGAAAAAAAACTTTTTTTTTTAAAATTGTATAGGTTTAAATATGTTTTTCGTCCCTGCAAATATAATTGTTTTTTAAATTAGTCCCTGGAAAATTAATTTTTTTAAAATACTCCTCGGAAAATTTAAAATTATTCATTTTGGTCCCTGCAAAAATTTTCTATTGAACTAGCCCTTGCAAAATTTTAAATTATTCATTTTGGTCCCTCCAAATACAGTGAATATTCATTTTCGTCCCTGCAAAATGAATAATTTAATATTTTACAAGGATTAATTTAAAAGTAAACTTTTTGCAGGGACTTATTTATAAAAATGTTATTTGGCAGGGATTTATTTTAAAAAAATTTTTGTGAGGACTAATTTAAAAATGCATTATATTTTATGAGGATGGAAAACATATTTAAACCAATTGTATATAGGTAAAGTTGTAATATATATATATATATATATATATATATATATATATATATATATATATATATATATATATATATAGTCTTGAACACAGGGTGGGTTATAATCAGTATTGTCTGCATCTGCTGAGCCCACGCCCATATGTGCAGTAATTTTTAGTACTGATAACTCTATTTTATATAGAGTTATTCATCTATTTTAACTTAGGTTATTGTTTATTTTCAAGTACATTAATATATAAATATAGCTTATTTGTTAAGAAACAACATTTTAAGGATTCAAATGTATTAGGACAATAATTTAGGCAAAATGCACATATCTTGTTAGGTTTGATGTTTTTGTTCAGTGTAGCTACTACTGAGTGGAAACACCGCCAACACTAGGAGTGGAGTGGAAACACCGCTACACCAAGAGTGGAAACACTGCCTACACCTGCTAAAAACCAGTAGTTTGTACCAAAACATCCAAGGACCAATTTGATGCTTCCACACTTGATTTGTGACATCATGCCTAGTCACCTGGAGCAGAGCCACTTGCAGAAGTCGGCGATAAACATAAAAATCAAGTTGCAAGGCTCACTTAACTAAAGACAAGTGGCACTCCTCCATTGGACCTCCCCATGTGTTTTACATGCAAGAGGCGACCAAACCTGAGCTACTTGCTTCATTTGTTGTCTGAAATTAATCTTGGTTGGTCCCCTAAGTTGATCTTTCACGCCAAAGGAAACCCCTCAAGAGAGGAAAGCTTTCGTGCCTATAAATAGAGGTCATATATTCACTTGCAAATTATCCTTCATCCAAGCTTTGATAGGATCACTTATTTTCTTTATATTTATAGTTTAGGTTTAGTTTTTATTTTAGTTTCTGAATTGTAAGAAGGTGAGGAAGAACTTGACGCCTTCTTCCTTCACTTCTACTTGGAGGAAACTTATGCAAGGAATTGGTGTAATACTTCAACTTGGAATCTCATGCAAAAGATCTCCTACTTTAGTAATCTCTATCCTTTTGAGTTCTTTTGTAATATTACTCATTTTATCATGTTCCTTATAGATTCTCTCTATTATATAATGAGTAATATGAGCTAAATTCTATTAGTTGAGATGTTCTAACCTTATAATGATCTTTTAAGTAAGTTATTATTGTGTTCATATGTGATGTTTTGCATTTTTGTTCTTGTATGATAACTCTTTTATATTCATCTTTAGAATTGACCAACTAAAAGTGAATGTAAATCATAAATACAGACATGGTTTATGATTAGAACTCAAGAACTAATAGGGATAAATATTTAATAAAGGAAACTTTGTTAATTACATGCTAAAAACTAGACATAGGATAGCATAGTCTTTAGGATGGTGCAAGTACAAGAGTGAACTTATTTAGCAACTTGGATCATTGTTAGGAGGCAATAGAGGAATTGACAACTCTTTTCTTTACTGCAAAAAGCAAAGATCATAAGAGCTTGTAATGAAGCTCTAAAGAAAGTGACCGAAAGGCACATACTGATGCACCTGCATCCAGTGTACCTGCACCACATACACCACTAAAACTCTTAAAAGTGACTTATTTGGTGAAAACATCTCAACTATCATTTTCCACTGATTCCTTACATCTTTTTATTGCTTATTTACATTCTGTTTGTTTATCAACACCACCTATTTGTGAATAGAATAGTGGTTACCTTTCACTAGTAAACTATTGATTCTAAACTTGTAAATTAATCCAATCCTCGTGGGAACGATACTCTACTTTCACTTTATTACTTGATACGATTGTTTATACTTGCACATTTGTGTGTATATCAAGCGTACCAGTACCCTATGGGCATGGGCTCAATTGCCATCCCTACTCCCTCTCCCCCTAGGGATGGCAATGGGTACCCTATGGGTAGGGTATCATAGTGCCCATACCCGAGCCCGCACATGTATGGGCAGGGCACTATAGTGCCCGTCCCCGTACCGTTTGGGCATTGAGTGCCCATGGGCACACCAATTACCCGCACTTTAACAACAAAAAATAATAAATAACATAAAAAGCATTATAATTCAATTTAAAGAGCCATTATTTTTTTGTATCTACTAATAAAATATTACACACAATAATAATTAGTGAATTAAAAATATCTAAAATGTTATTTAGTAGTTAGATTTGGTGTTTTATGAAAAAAATCATTTTTTTTAAAATAGTCCTTGCAAAATTTAAAATTATTCATTTTGGTCCCTACAAAAATTTTCTATTAAACTAGCCCTTGCAAAATTTTAAATTATTCATTTTGGTCCCTCCAAATACAGTGAATATTCATTTTCGTCCCTGCAAAATGAATAATTTAAAATTTTACAAGGATTAATTTAAAAGTAAACTTTTTGCAGGGACTTATTTATAAAAATATTATTTTGCAGGGATTTATTTAAAAAAAATATTTTGCAGGGACTAATTTAAAAAACAGCTATATTTGCAGGGACGAAAAACATATTTAAACCAATTGTATATAGCTAAAGTTGTAATATATATATATATATATATATGCGGGTGCTGGCCTGGGGTGGGTTGGGCACCGTTTGCCCGTACCCGTGCCCACGCCCATATGTGCGGGTAATTACCCGCCCGTTTGTGGGTAATTTTTGCGGGTACCCTATAGACATAGACTCAATTGCCATCCCTATCTCCCCCTCCCCTCTTCTACGGATCTCAATAAATCCAAAACATGTAAAGCATTAAATGGTGTACTCAATCTTTCAATTTTTGTTAATATATTTTTTATTTTATTCTCTTTGGTTTCTGTAATTGTGAGCTTGAATTTTTTGTATGATTTTAGCTTTTGTTAATTTTTTGTAACTGTAATATTTGTTTTTTTTTTTTATGAAAATCTGTAATATTTGTTGATTCCCTTGACCTTGAAATTATGGATTTTTTTATTTGCGTTTTTTTTCATAATTTCAAGGTCAAGGGAATCAACAAATATTACAGATTTTCAACAATATGAAAATCTGTAATATTTGTTAATTGTAAGTGAAATAAACAATTAGTTTTTTAAGATAAAACTGCTCATATATCGTTGCCGGTGCTTATATAGTTATATTGTTACCCGCGACTAAAATTTCGTAACAAACACTTTCACGTAGGAATGATCGATTTAGCACCAATTTTTTATAATTTCTATGTAACATCTCTAATTTAACTATAATCTCAAATATAGATTAGCAAGTGTTTTCATTTAATTGTTAGCTATTTAATCATGGCTAATGATCCAAGTGAGTTTATTTGATTGACTTTAATCCACTTTATTGAGTATTTTATGAGTTATTAAAGGATTTAATTATGTGTTTGCTTGATTCTCCAATTAAATTAGTATGAGTAGTGTATAAGTAACAAGGGGGTGTATTTAGTATAGGGGCATAATGGTCTTTTTCTTTTGCTGGTCTTTTACCCTTAGCTGAAATAAAACTCTCCTCACTCACACAAACACACTTTCTCATTTTCATTCATTTACATTTTCCAAAAGAAACAAACAAAAAGAGAGAGAAGGGTGAGAGAGAGAGAGAATACGAAGCAAGAGGAGAGAAGAAGGGGGAACCTCACACAAACCATCATCTCACTAAAAATCAGAAAATAATCCATTCTTTCTCTTCTACACCCACATTGCCACTGAATCCTACTAAAGCTAACTTCATTTACAACAAACAACATCAAAGAACCATCCCTATTTTCATTTGGAAGCAAATCACAAAAATGGTGGAAGTGAGCTAGGTGGGAAAGGAGTTGGGTTGCATGTGGTTTCTTCGGTTAGATTAACACATTCTAGTAGCCACATTATAGTTTGGAGCACCATAGGAGGGATATTAGGAGCTGGATTCGAGATTGTGAAGTTGGGGTAGCTTTTGGGGCCAATTTCACTTCATATCTTGGTTGTCATTGTGTAGAAATCAACAATCAAGGTGAGTTCTTCCCTATATTTTGTTTTGGTTTGATATGTTAGTGAATGCATGTTGATAATTCTGAATTTCAGATGATGCTTGTGCTATTGAGTAAGTTTGTTGATAAAAAGTTTGTTCAAAATGGGTTTGTGCTGAAATTGTACGTGCTTCCAAGATGAATTACATGATGAATAGTTATAATGTGATCCTACTTGAATGTTTGATAGCATGAAATTAGGTTGAAATTCATGTTTGTGATGCTTGATTGGGTTGAAATGAAGTGATTTTAAATGTTAAAGTTGATTGTATGATAGTACGATTGGTTAGAAGACTTTGAGAGTGGATTAAAAACGTAAAAACAGATTTTCTGGTGTTGCGCATGGAGCACGGGTCGTGCTAATCTCTCTGGTTGTTTGATAGCCTTCTAACTTGTTTTGTCCGTAACTTTTGATCCGGAACTCCGATTTGAGTGTTCTTGGATGCGTTAGAAAGCTAACGAAAAGATCTACAACTTCAAACAAACATTAATTGTGTTTTTAACTCACTCTCAGAATCATTCTTAACCTATTCTATCTCCTAATGCTTGAAGTATAGTCTATGTTATGTCTTTGAATCAATCTTTGTTATATAAATGATTGGTGATTGAATTGACTGACCTTGGTGGTTCAAGTACTTGATTGTGATATGAATTGAAGTATGAATGATGTGTTATTGAACGAGGTCGTGATTATGTGAACTATCGAGTGAGAATATAACTAAAGGTTTGTTATACCCCAATTTTGTCCGTATTCTTTTTCTTGTTCTAGTCGTTTATTTCTAGTAAGGGCCTTATTCTTTTTCTTGTTCTAGTCGCTTATTTCTAGTCGTTTATTTTTAACGCGCCCATTTCTTTTATTTTTGGTCTCGTTTTAGCGCAGTTGTCTGGTCCGGCCCGTTCTCGTCTTTGTATTTGGTCGGACTCCTTTTTCTTATTGTTATTTTTATTTTGTTTATTTAATTTATTTAAGCATATATAACTTGATCCAAAAATGTCAAAAATTCTATTAATTTTAATTTACAATTTAGAAGTGTTTAAGAGTCAAATAAGTCCAAAAATGTCAAAAAAAATGGTATTTATTTTAATTTACAAATTAAAAGCACTTAATAGTCCAAAGAGTCCAAAAATACAAAAAATCATAATGCTAAAAAATACATAAAAATAGGATCCGAAAATACAAAATAAAAACTAGGGTTTTGAGCAAAGATTCCAAGTGCTGCAAATTTCTTGTTGGGCTTGGATCAAGACCTGAAAATCATCCAAAACCCAGTCAAAAATAATTAATGCTCTGACCTAGTTTTTGACTATAAATAAACAAGTCCAACAGCAGTCAAAACACACAGAAAAGACAGCAAAAAGCTGCGAAAATCACCTAGAAATTAGGATTAGGGTTTCACATCGAAACTCTAATCACGCGAAAACACGTTTTTCGAGATCTGGAATTTGAAGTTTTGAGGAGCAGCCGTAGCAGTTCAAGGAGGACATAATAGCTGTTGCTGTAGTTACAAATAATAACGCTCAGGAGTCTAATCTGAGGCTGGAGAAGAGGTAGGTTCATCAAATATGTCCCTAACTCTAAAATTGATGTAACATGTGTCAATGGATCTGTTTTCTTTTCTGTTTCCCTTCAAATTCGTATGTATGTATAAGTAAAGAATAACAGATATTGCAGAACCAAAAAACAGGAAGTGTATTTTCAAAATTTCATGAATAAAATTCTTATGCTGTGTCTCAATAAAAACGTGTATGCTTTGATCAAGGCTCATCAAATAGGTTATGCTTAAAAAACTGGTTTTGTTGTCATAGGTTCAGATCAAAATAGTTATTTTTAGTGAAATGAACATACTCAGAGACTTTAAAACACAAAAACAGAATAAATAGAGGAATAAAACGGGTAGGAGAGAAATCAGACCAACGAAAGCGTAAAAAATAAATAAGATAGAACGCTGACCTTGAGCTCGCCGGAGCTCCGGTCGTCTTCTCCGGCGAGAGCTCCGGCGAAGTCCTCTGAAGCCGAATAACCACCACCACCAACCGAGCTCCTCTTCCCCTCGTCGTTCTCCCATGCTTTCTTCCCCAAGAACAAACCCAGAAACCAAAAAGAAATGGACATTAGGCATAGCCGATCTAGAAAACGAAAGGATTTAAAAAAAAAACGCAGAAAAGAAAGAAAAATAGAGGAAGAGAACAAACCACCACCAAAACGCCAGTAACCCCCAAGGTTTCTCCTCCGACGGCGTCCCCCTCCTCACCTCGCGACCCACCGCTTGAAACCAATCATGGAAGCTTCGGCTTCCCTTTCCCTCCCCTAAAACCGGTGACATGAGCGCCGGATCTCTCTCCCCTGAAATCTCGCCGCGATCCGCGCTCCTCTCTCATGAATGCTGCGCGGCGCCGCAGCAGCAGATGAAGGAAGGGAACGAAATTTTTTTAGGGTTTTTAATCTCTAGGTTTTCCTTATATATTGGGCTGTGTATTTTCTCATTTTTTAATATTCAGATTATTAATCACACCCCACTATTCCAGCGCACGCCCTCCCCCTACTTAAGCCCAGTTTGCATTCTGGGCTCCCAGATGTGAACTGGGTTTTCCTCTTGGCACCCCTTAATAATTATACAGACCCCTGCGACTAATAAAACCCCAATTTACTATGCTTACCCCCTGTTTCATTTTTTAATTCTTTTCCAATAATAATATAAATAATTTTTCTCGCAAAATAAAATAAACGGCTAAGTCGGTTGTACAACCGGGTTAGTCATTATTTTAGGGCCAATGAGTCATGATGATTCAAGAAACCTACAAATTTAATAAATGCAAGTAAACCATTTTCCTAAAAAATAGGGGATTAAGTCAACCACATCTGATCGAGTTAGTCAGCGTTCTAGAACTAATGGGCTGTACAGTTCAGGAGTTCTAGAATACATATTCTAAAACGAACCCACCTCATACCAAACCACTTTCTTTCGAAAACCCTAAAATTATTTTCAAAAAAAGTAGGGGGCTAAGTCGGTTGTACAATCGGGTTAGCCAAGCGTCCTAGAATCGATGAGTCAGACAGTTCAAGGAATCCTAGGATCCCTACACTAAAAACACCAACCCACAAACTTTTTCGGGAAGAACTACGTGGCTTTGATTCCTCCATTGCATCTGGAGGTACGTAGGAGCAAGACTCAAACTCTTGTCAAGCACTAAAAAACAAAAACCTAAATAAGTCTTTTTTTTACAAATAAAAGGGTAATTATTAAATAAATCCTAAATTAATTAGACAATAGGATGTCGTGGGGTGCTAATACCTTCCCCACACATAACGACTCCTGAACCCTAACAACGCCTTATCTTAGAACGTAAAGGGATATTCCGAATTTGCCCTTAAACTAAAAATTGGTGGTGGCTTCCTAAAGAACCATTTCAAGAATCCTTTCCGGATTTTTTGGTCGCTACAGCTGGCGACTTCACTGGGGACTTATTTATTTATTTTTTTTAGAGAGTCAAAACCTAGTCTAGTTGATTTAGGATTAATTCAATTTTTACCCTTCTTATTTATTTATTTACTTTTGCAATAATTATGTTATTTATTTGTGTAAACCCTAGGGTAGAAGACGATATTTTGTATGTATGTTTGTTTGTTTTTGACTTTGGGTTTATTTTTGCTCCTACACACACTGCACTTCTACACTTCACACACGTGAGAAAAGTTCCTCTACCCGGACTCGAGCATAAACCTAAGTTAGACCGAGATTGCGTAGTGATGGCTGCGGGACGTACGTCTCGTTGGGTGGTCACGAAAATCTCACCTAGAGTTTGATTCCTTTTGAGGATGCTATCCCTTCTAATAGCTTGCCTATTGCTGGGGTCAGTGTTCTTGACTGGGGTCCTTGACTCTAGGAACCATGTGTAGGATCCTTTAGAACCGTCCTGGTGAGGTCCACTATAAAGAAAACTTTAGACCCACTCCATAAGGTACCTTCCTAGGTTCACGAAGGAGCTCTATACCCTTGCATTCAAACAACATTAATGCATACCGTCTTTTATCCAAAACAAAAAAAAAATCAAAATTGTTATTTCCGCAAAGTTTTTTAGAAAGTATATCACATGCATATTGAAATAAACGTTTTATATTACATGCATTTTTTTTTTTTCCTTTTTTGCATTACAAAAGATTGAAATAAGCGTCAGGGAGTTAAAAGTTTTTATTTTGGAGAGAAGCCATGCATGCTAAAGTCAAAATCAAATTTTGTACTTTACTCTCCAAATGAAAGTTTATAACTCCCCAGCGTGATAAAATCAAATCATATGTTATCATCTCATGCACATACATCTCATACACATACATTTCATGCGCATACATTACCATTTCATTTACATTTCATACTAACATCATGCATTGAAAAAAAAACAGAAAAAAGGCAAGCTGGTTCATCAACATCGTTATTGGACTCGCTCTCAAGCAAGGAACATGGCCGAGAACGAAGACAATCAAAGTCTTTGAAGGATGACATTGAAAAGTCAAGGAACAAATGAATGACATTCGGGTTTGAAAGATCGGATGACCGAGATTTTGAAGCTTCTCACCGAGAAGAATCGCGGAGACAACATTTCATTTCGGGGCACCAATGACCGAGCTCTGAACGTATCCCGATCCTCATAACCCCTGGTCCCAACACTCGGGGTGTACAATGGCCCTCAATGGGGTCTACCACTGGGTTACATGCCTCAGACCATGGGTGTTGTCAATGAAGAAGATATTTCCGAGGTTCACGCATTTAATCAAGATGGAATAGCAGGAAACAATGTTGGTGAGACAGAACAAATTCAGCACAAAACTTCTGGTACCACCAAAAGGTTTTCTCAAGTTCTCGAACCTGACTTCAAAAATCATAATCTCCCTGTTCCTCACAATGTGGGTGGTCTTTCTCACGGCTACCAGGCTGAAGATCCTCAAGCAAGAGATAAGCTGCAAATGCTAGAAGAGCGTCTAAGAGCTGTGGAAGGATCCAATGTGGAAATAAGTGACGCATATGACCTATGTCTCGTACCCAATGTGGTCATTCCTCACAAGTTCAAAGTGCCAGACTTTGATAAGTATCGAGGGGCAACATGTCCTCTTAGTCACCTGACTATGTACTGCAGGAAAATGGCTCAGTTTGCGCACAATGATCAACTGCTTATTCATTACTTCCAAGACAGTCTAGCTGGGGCAATTTGCGAAATGGTATATCTATTTGTTGAACGCGTGCTCATATCCAATGTTGGAAAGATCTGGCCGATGCTTTTCTTAAGTAGTACAAATATAACATCGATATGGCTCCTAATAGGACACAGCTGCAAAATATGACCAAAGGAGACAACGAGTCCTTCAAGGAATATGCCCAGCGCTGGAGAGGGTTGGCCGCACAGGTAACACCACCTCTATTAGAAAAAGAAATGGTTTCCATGTTCATGGAAACTCTTCCATCCCCCTACTATGACAAACTGGTAGGGGGAGTATCTTCAAATTTCTCAGACATGGTTACCATAGGAGGAAGAGTAGAAAATGCAATGAGGACTGGGAAGATCACTCGTAATTCTGATGGGACTCCTACAAATTTCAATAAGAAGAAGGGGGAAGTCAACGCTATAGTAAAGAATCAAGTAAATTCGCACTATAATTCCTCAACACCATCAAACCATCAAGGGTCATCCCAATACGACCCCATTCCTATATCATACACTGACCTGTGCAGCCAACTTATCAGCCACAATGTGATTTCTCCTCGTCAGATGAGACCAGTTCAGCCTCCATTCCCAAAAAAAGGACACGACCCAAAAAGCACCGCGAGTTCCACATTTGGGGCGATCGATCACTCAATTGAAAATTGTTATCCCTTAAAGCACATCGTTCAAGGCCTTATTGACACAAAGCAGCTGAACTTTAAGGAAGGTGGTGATTAAATAGCAGTTGGTGAGAGTTATCCAAGTTCCAAAGACGGTGTCGGCAATCATGTGCGCTTTGCTCCAGCAAATAAAAAGTTCAAGAACTGAGAGACTGTTGAATTTTCTATGATTTTTAATTCAAAGTAATTTTCTGTAATGCAAATCCTATGGCTCTGCCCAAGGCCTTAGGACATTTCAATAAGGGCGCACATGTTTCATTTCAGTATCATTATTAATAAAATAGCATTTTGAATTCTCTAAATTCTCCTTATATCTCTCTCATTTGTTCGCTTTGCCTTCTCCTCTATCCGCCTTCACTTTCAACTAATGCAGATCAAATTCTTGAAAATAGCAATATCGGTAACTCATATCATAACCTTGATCACCTCATCAATCAAACCGAGAAAATGTTGAAGATAACTGGGAAGCCCCATGAGAATTTAGCTGGAAACAACTGAATCTACTAACTTGGGCACGAAAGGAGACAAAAAGAGTACAACAATTAAGGACAAAGAAAATTCATTCGAATCTTGTCTGATTGGGTCAACGTCATTAAACGCCCACTGGTGTAACAAGACCTGTGATTGTTAAAATCTAGTCTGACGTTACAGCCTTCCAAAAAAGATCGTCACAAACAATGGCGGCAGAGCTGTTTGTAGACCTCAGGTCAAAATCCCTCCCCATACCTCCCAAAGGTGAACGAGGCAGTTGCGGCAACAAACAAAGAATATCAAAGAGATCCCGCAGAATGCGATCCGCAAACACTCCCTTTGGCCTCACATGGAATTTAGACCTCATTTTCACAGCGAGGGCAACCCAACGCAACAAAAGGAGTGCTCCCATTAAACCTCATCAAACAAAATGGTTGCCCCATGTCATGACCAGCTGTATCAGATAGGAACAAAGAAAGCTCAAGAAAGTCAGTCTTCGACAATTTCAAGAAAGAGACCTGGTGCCAAAGAAAATCTTACCTGTCCTAAAGGATTCTCAAACCTCGAATTACGAAGAACCTTACGCGTTAAAGAAATCGTTCTCTGGAAGAGCCTTAACTCACACGACGGGAAGACCTCCCAATCAACTCGAGATGCGCCAAGAAACACTATGCCTAAAAGAAATGATATAGAAAAAGAAAAATGAGCCAAGCAAGAATAAGCTCGCTAGGTCGAAACCCAAAAGCGGCCTAGGCAAAAGTTAGAAGCGACCGATGGATCGAAAACCCAAAAGGCGATCCAGGCAAAAATTAGGGTCAAAAGATTGGACCAAAATATGGGGCAAACAAAGACTTACGAAAGTCGGACAATGGGGATCAAGGTTGTGAACATGAGTAGCGGATGATGGCGTTATCTCAAGAAGATTAGCTACCAACAAATCGCTTAGTATTTTTGCTCTTCTGTTTCTTTCAACTCGATTCATCGAGGTAATCTTGATCGGTGTGCCATACGCATACTCGGCGCCCAATATCAACATCAAACACTTTCCCTTCTCTTTCATTCTCTCTATGAAATGAGGTTTTATGATAAATGATATTGAATTGTGAAACATGTGGCATAATCATAAGCATTACTATCATTACGAAATTTTTGCTAATCACAAAAATGACACAATCTCCTACAAAAAGCAGTCATGGCAAAAAACAAATAGCTCTTATGACAATTCGCGATCACCAAAGATGTCGACCAAAGAGTACAAATACAAAAGATGGCTTCATATCTCACTTTCGAAGTCCGTGAGTTGATGAAACGATAAAAAGAGATTGCAAAAAAAAAAAAAAAAAAATTCAAAAAAGAGAATGCCGAAAAGAATCAAAAGGCAAAAGAAAGGTGTCATCCCGCATTTCATTCATCACCCCACCACATGTCAATCATTACATGTGCATACATCCCATACAAGCATATCAATTTCATTGCATTATTAAATACGCCAAATAGAGATTACCTTCTCATTTTTGAATGCACTTACTAAGTTTTCAGATTGACACGCTAAGTGTCGGTCCCTATATTTCATTCCCAAATTAATCCCATATCATATCACGGATCACCAGGTTGGTCCCTTCAGACCCCGAGTGGTCCTTCAGAGCACTACGCTCCTTCAGTGCCCTAAGTGGCCCAGGTCGCAACGTCGGAGTCGAGCCCGACGGACCTTCGCAGACCCCGAGTGGTCCTTCAGACTAGTTGTGTCAGCCTAAGACACGGTGTACGTCCTTCATGGTCAACATATCAGTTCCGGATCTGATCTTGACCCATCATGGCCGCTCGAGTATAAAGGCCCCCTCAGACCGTTTAATTAGTACCGTAGCTAGTTGCGCTCCTTCAGACCACGATGGTCCTTCAATTAAGGCCTGGCGACCTTTCGGACCTTAAGTGGTCCTTCAGAGCCTTATCGCTCCTTCAGACCTTAAGTGGTCCTTCAGAGTCTTAGCGCTCCTTCAGGTCCTTGATGACCCTGGTTAATGCACCGAGTGTTAACCCTTCCTTGCTCCTCTCAAACCTTCACTTCCCCCTTAAACGAACAAAATTAGCGTCTATCTTATCTTTATTTCTATTTCTACTACGAAAGTTCTAGAGCTAAGCACTTTCTAGTGAAATATTAATAAAGAGGGGCAGCTGTTATACCCCAATTTTGTCCGTATTCTTTTTCTTGTTCTAGTCGTTTATTTCTAGTAAGGGCCTTATTCTTTTTCTTGTTCTAGTCGCTTATTTCTAGTCGTTTATTTTTAACGCGCCCATTTCTTTTATTTTTGGTCTCGTTTTAGCGCAGTTGTCTGGTCCGGCCCGTTCTCGTCTTTGTATTTGGTCGGACTCCTTTTTCTTATTGTTATTTTTATTTTGTTTATTTAATTTATTTAAGCATATATAACAGTCCAAAAATGTCAAAAATTCTATTAATTTTAATTTACAATTTAGAAGTGTTTAAGAGTCAAATAAGTCCAAAAATGTCAAAAAAAAATGGTATTTATTTTAATTTACAAATTAAAAGCACTTAATAGTCCAAAGAGTCCAAAAATACAAAAATCATAATGCTAAAAACACATAAAAATAGGATCCGAAAATACAAAATAAAAACTAGGGTTTCAGCAAAGATTCCAAGCCGCTGCGCATTTCTTTGTTGGGCTTGGATCAAGACACGAAAATCATCCAAAAACCAGTCAAAAATAATTAATGCTCGACCTAGTTTTTGACAATAAATAAACAAGTCCAACAAAGAAAGTCAAAACACACGTAAAAGACAAAGAAAAAGTCTGCGAAAATCACCTAGAAATTAGGATTAGGGTTTCACATCGAAACTCTAATCACGCCAAAACACGCTTTTTCGAGATCCGAATTTGAAGTTTTGAGGAGCAAAGCAGAGCAGATTCAAGGAGGACATAATAATTTATTCTTTGTAGTTACAAATAATAACGCTCAGGAGTCTAATCTCGATTTGGAGAAGAGGTAGGTTCATCAAATATGTCCCTAACTCTAAAATTGATGTAACATGTGTCAATGGATCTATTTTCTTTTCTGTTTCCCTTCAAATTCGTATGTATGTATAAGTAAAGAATAACAGATATTGCAGAACCAAAAAACAGGAAGTGTATTTTCAAAATTTCATGAATAAAATTCTTATGCTGTGTCTCAAAAAAAAACGTGTATGCTTTGATCAAGGCTCATCAAATAGGTTATGCTTAAAAAACTGGTTTTGTTGTCATAGGTTCAGATCAAAATAGTTATTTTTAGTGAAATGAACATACTCAGAGACTTTAAAACACAAAAACAGAATAAATAGAGGAATAAAACGGGTAGGAGAGAAATCAGACCAGTGAAAGCGTAAAAAATAAATAAGATAGAACGCTGACCTTGAGCTCGCCGGAGCTCCGGTCGTCTTCTCCGGCGAGAGCTCCGGCGAAGTCCTCTGAAGCCGAATAACCACCACCACCAACCGAGCTCCTCTTCCCCTCGTCGTTCTCCCATGCTTTCTTCCCCAAGAACAAACCCAGAAACCAAAAAGAAATGGACATCAGGCATAGCCGATCTAGAAAACGAAAGGATTTAAAAAAAAACGCAGAAAAGAAAGAAAAATAGAGGAAGAGAACAAACCACCACCAAAACGCCAGTAACCCCCAAGGTTTCTCCTCCGACGGCGTCCCCCTCCTCACCTCGCGACCCACCGCTTGAAACCAATCATGGAAGCTTCGGCTTCCTCTTCCCTCCCCTAAAACCGGCGACATGAGCGCCGGATCTCTCTCCCGAAATCTCGCGCGATCCGCGCTCTCTCTCATGAATGAATGCAGGCGCAGCAGCAGCAGCAGATGAAGGAAGGGAACGAAATTTTTTTAGGGTTTTTAATCTCTAGGTTTTCCTTATATATTGGGCTGTGTATTTTCTCATTTTTTAATATTCAGATTATTAATCACACCCCACTATTCCAGTAAGACGCGCCTCCCCTACTTAAGCCCAGTTTGCATTCTAGGCTCCCAGATGTGAACTGGGTTTTCCTCTTGGCACCCCTTAATAATTATACAGACCCCTGCGACTAATAAAACCCCAATTTACTATGCTTACCCCCTGTTTCATTTTTTAATTCTTTTCCAATAATAATATAAATAATTTTTCTCGCAAAATAAAATAAACGGCTAAGTCGGTTGTACAACCGGGTTAGTCATTATTTTAGGGCCAATGAGCTGTACAGTTCAGTAACCCTACAAATTTAATAAATGCAAGTAAACCATTTTCCTAAAAAATAGGGGATTAAGTCACTTTATCTGATCGGGTTAGTCGCGTTCTAGAACTAATGGGTCAGACAGTTTCAGAGTTCTAGAATACCTATTCTAAAACGAACCCACCTCATACCAAACCACTTTCTTTGAAAACCCTAAAATTATTTTCAAAAAAGTAGGGGCTAAGTCGGTTGTACAATCGGGTTAGCTTGGCGTCCTAGAATCGATGGTTTATGCAGATACCAAGGAATCCTAGGATCCCTACACTAAAAAACACCAACCCACAAACTTTTTCAGGAAGAACTACGTGGCTTTGATTCCTCCATTGCATCTGGAGGTACGTAGGAGCAAGACTCAAACTCTTGTCAAGCACTAAAAAACAAAAACCTAAATAAGTCTTTTTTTTACAAATAAAAGGGTAATTATTAAATAAATCCTAAATTAATTAGACAATAGGATGTCGTGGGGTGCTAATACCTTCCCCACACATAACGACTCCCGAACCCTAACAACGCCTTATCTTAGAACGTAAAGGGATTTTCCGAATTTGCCCTTAAACTAAAATTTGGTGGCGGCTTCCTAAAGAACCATTTCGAAGAATCCTTTCCCGGATTTTTCAGTCGCTACAAGGTTTAATAAAACACTATGGGGATGACGATTCCAAGAGGTTAAGTGGTGTACTTGGAATGGGAGGTCATGTCTCCTGAGTTCAAGGCCCATATGGTTTATCCGAATTGAGCCAAGGCTCAGATTGTTTATTCGGGTTGGGTTCTCTGCTGAAGCTGACGTTGTTCAGTCTTCTTATGGATTACGTTACGACAAGTGAAAAGATGATAAAAATATTACGAGGGGTTATGGGTGAGGGGTCACTGTTGCACCCCGAAAAATCCGGTTTGGGATTCTCAATGTATAACGTGGAAAAATTTTGAAGCCGCCACCAATATTTTAATTTTAAGACGAAAACATTGAAAAAACGTCTTTTTATACAAGGCGGGTGGTCTTTTCGAAAACAGGAGATGTAGGTTCGGGGGTCGGTTACGTATGGGGAAGGTATTAGCACCCCACACCTCCTTTATACCGAAAGGGAACCATTAATTTGATGTGTGGTTTCGACAAGGTTTGATTTGAAACAATTGTTCTACTTCTTTTCGTATTCTTTTTATTTGAGAAAAATGTTTTGTAAGCGGAGGAAAGAAAGATTCTTTTTAGAATTTTTGAAAAGCGCGCTTGACGAGACGTGGCCCGCTCCTACGTATCTCCCGGTGCGATGGAGAATTCAAAGCTTACGTAGTTCTCCTGAGTCGAGAAGTTTTGGTGTGTTGGTGTTTTTTTTATTGTAGGGGTTCTCGGGTCTGAACTGTACAGTCCACTAACCCTAAAACATAGACATCCCCACCCGTACAGGCGACGTGCCCCCTACTTATCGAAAAGTGATTTGAATTACTTGAAAAATTTGTTGTGAGGTTGGTTGCTTTTATTTGAGCAAGTATCTCAGGCTCGCACGAACTGTACAACTTGCTAACCCTAAGACGCTAACCAACTCAGATGTACATCCGACTTGATTCCTTACTCATTTTTGAAATAGGGTTTAAGTTGTTAGTTGCTTGTTTTATTTCTCATAGGTATCCCAAGATGTTTGAGTTGTACAACTCCAATCTTAGGACGCTAGTCAACATCGGCCGTACGTCCGACTTGACTCCTTATGAGTTTTTTTTAGGAAAAAGGGGTTTTTTACTTTATTTACTTGTGAAAGGAAAAGAAGTTAATTTGGTGAGATTTTGGGAAAAGAGTAGGACATTTCAATCAATTCCAAGTCCACAACCATTCAAACACATTTGCCAATTCAATTTACCATGAACATGTCAATTATTAGTTAAGACTAAATATGTAAATATGAATCAAGAGTTTAATTGTCAAAGATGCAAGGTAGAGTTCTCAAAAGTAATTGTGTGTGTGAGAGAGAGTGCACAAACCCTAATGACCCTATGCTACAACATGCATGTAGGCTTACGTCTTCATTAGGATGCAAGTAGAAATGGTGGCACACAATCAAGTTAAGACATCTAGTTGGCATCAATAACAAGTGAACAATTGACCATAGGCATGGAGTGATCTTAAATAAACTAATGAACATAGAACAATAATTATTCGATTAAACAAGCTAAGGCATCAAGGTCGAATTGGACCTATCCTTTGCAACCATCCATGTGAACAAAGAGAATTGCATCAAGACTTGGATAAGTCTATCCTTTGCTCAAACCCTAAACTTTAAGCCCAAAACCTCATTTTTAATTATTCAAGAATACAAATGAAAGGGGTTGAATCATCTAAAACCATCTTCACCACTTTGGACATAATGCACTAGGCATAAGTGGGAATCACTTGATCTATCCTCAACCATGAACAATAATCAAATAAATGAACATTAAACAAAGTTGAATCATATAGAGCAATCCTCTCACTTGGATTAAAGTGCCATGGGCACAAGTGAGAATCAACTTGTCTATCATCAACAATTAATAATAAGCAAATTAGAGCAAGATTAAATGAACAACAACTAAGAAGGATTAAGCAAGAGGAATACATAAACATGGTTGAATCACACCTAGCAATCCTCTCACTTAAATCATAGTGCATTAGGCACAAGTGAGAATCAAGTGGCTAGATCATCAACAAACAACAACTAAAAAGATTAAACAAGAAAAGTTCATAAACAAGGTTGAATCATATCTTGCAATCCTCTCACTTAAATCATATGGTGCTCTAAGCACAAGGGAGAATCAAGTTGCAAAATCATCAACAATTAACAATAAACAAATAACACAAGAGTAGTAAACTAAGACAAGGTTGAATCCTATCTAGCAAACCTCACTACTTTAACATAAGATGCATAAAGCACAAGTAGGAGTCATCTTGCTAGATCATCAACACCACAAGTGTTTGCAAGTAATATGGACTAAAAGTCGCATTTAACACAAGGATTTAAACACTAATAACAAGATTAAATATCATCAAGTAAAAAGGAACAACAAGATAAATTAGGATCCCAAAAAAATGCGAACCACATAAGAGACAAAATCACATGTTTATTCCATTAAAATGCAAAGATCAACACAAAATAACAACAAACTAAATTATTCAAGGGTGAGATGCCAACTCTCACCCCAACAGCAACAACAAACTACATTTTAAAGATGAAAATGATGATTATGCAAAAATGATGAAGAGAATATGAGTTTTGATGCAAAATATTGTAAATGATGCAAGAGTTTTAGAGATTTACCTTGGATCCAAGCTAGTAGAAGTAGGAAATGAAGAATAAGTAACCAAATCAACTAGAATCTTCAAGAAATACCCACGCCCAACTTCAAATTCCAAGCACTTGATGATGAAAATGTGAAATAAATGGTGAAAGGAGGAATATCTATGGAGGAGGAGTGGATTTGAGGTGATTTGGTGGTGTTTGGGTGAAGGAAACAAAAGAATGGAGGAGAGGGAATGGAGGGAGAATTCGGCCAAGAGGGGGAGAGGAGGAGAGGAGAGTGGTGTGCTAGGTTTAGTGTAGGAGAGAATGAGCAAAAGGTGTGATGAGTGAAAATGAGAGGGTATTTATAGAATTGGTGAAGGGCTAGGGGTAAAATGGTAACCAAACCAATTATCTCAATTAATATTCAGCTGAATATTAATAAATAAAATTAATTTGAACTTGGTCACCAAGTTAGGGGGTATATTGGTCATTGATCTTGGGAGGTGCTCTAGGATTGCACCTTGATTTTGAATGAAGGGTTGAGATCACTTATCACATGGATTGAGGGTGGAGAGAAAACACAAAAATGGAGAGGGAATGGGGAGATGGGCTGCCGAAATTTCTAGAGCAAGAGGGAGGGAATTTGCCAACTTTTGCAAGTTGTCATCTTGTACTATTTGTCTCCCACTACCTTTGTAATTATCCTTTCCTTTTCTTGATTATTCTTTTCTAGATAATTACCATAAAAATCATGTCATTTTGGGCCACATCCTAGGAATCAATGATTGGGCCCAAAATTCCATGATATCACCATTCCCAAAATTGATTTGACACCACCTCAAAGGAAATGACCATTTTACCATTTTATTCAAAAATTTGATTTTTATGCCAAAAGGTTTAATATTTATGCGCAAAAAAATCACAATTAAGCACAAATCTTTCTCAAATAATTCATTGATGATTGCTCAGTGATCTGGGACGAAAAACCGTTTTTATTGTGAAATGAACAAAATGCCCTTTCACCCTAAAAACCCGAGTTCTTTGCCCAAAACACATTTTCACTTCCAAAATGACTTTTCACCCTAGGAATGACCTCTAATACCTTGAAATGCATGTTAAATGGCTTGTCCTGAGAAATTGTCCCTTATTTGCGAAATGACTAAAATACCCTTTTGTACTGAAAACCCTAGTTTGTCCAAAAAGTGCATTCCAACTCCAAAAATGATTTTAGAAGCTTTGAAATGACTTTTAGAACCCTAAATGCAATGCATGATGCTCTTTTCTCTTCTATTTATTTATTTTTGGGGAAAATTAGGGTTTTGACATAAGCCGGACAAAATTGGGGTATGACAGTCGCGAAAGAGATCACTGAGATTTGTAATCTCACCCTTTATGTTGTTATGTTTTTCAGATTAACAGGTTAAGTTTAAGCAAGGCGAGGAAGAGTAGCAGTTGTCAACTCTGGGCTACCGAGTCATGGGATCCTTCGAGATCTAGTTTGTTGTTAGACACTGGGTTATACGTATAATAGTGTTTGACACTTTAGGTTTTAAGTTTGTAAGTAAGGATATGTGTTAGGTCTAATTCGCTATTTGGATTTGAACTATGTTTTAAGGTATGACATCATGTAAGTTGTTTTAGTTATGTCAATTATGTTATCCTTTTGGTATTTATACCACTTCGGATTATGATTATTCAAATCCATTAACGAGTTAGGACTCTGAATGTATTAAAATGGTTAACAGCCTAGACTTTGTGACGTCCAAAGTTCAGGGTGTTACATTCTGCATCTTATAGTTGCTGAGAGTTTTAAGCTCCAACGTTAAAGATGCCTAAAGACCATTTTTTTCTTTAAAATAAATGGAAATGGTGTGGTACTAAAAGCGCCAATAAATATATAAATGGCTAAATAGCACTTTTGGTTCTTTATCTTTGTTTTAAGTTTCATTTTGGTCATTTATCTTTTTTTGATCTGCTTTAGTCCATCGTTTTTCATTTTCGTTTCGTTTTAGTCCCTACCGTCAAATTAAGTTAACGAATGTCACGTTGGCAGTTAATTGTTGATGTGGCGTCTTAAGAGTCATGGATGACGTGTCATTCATTAAATTAGGTGGAAAATAAATGTATTATTAATTCAAAACATTTGACACAAGCAATTAAAGTTTTTAAATTTTAATAAACATAAAACAGAAAAATCCTTATCCAGCGTCGTTTCATTTAACTTATTCCTCTTCTTCAATCCTCAAAATCAAGAAATTAAAATCCAATCAGCTGCAAACAAATTCCAGAATTAACTCTTCCCATTCTTCAATTTTCAAATTCCAAAAATTAAAACATTGAACTCTTCCTCTTCTTCAATCTTCAAATTCCAAAAATTAAAACATTTAACTCTTCTTTTTCTTCAAAATCAAAACCCAGATCTGATCGAAACCAGATCTGGAACATCTATTCAACAGTTGATTCAACAGCTAAAAACATTTGCAATACTTCACGATAAATATATTTGCAACATCAAACATATCCTTTTTTGCAAGAATCAATGGCTCAAATATTACAATTATATTGTCCCTTTTGTATAATTTTTTTGGTTCGGACTATTGTTGGCTACTCGCGGAGTGTCCCAATGTTTTCAACGAAAGACCAATCTTCGCTTGTGCTTAGGAGCAAATTTCGCAATAGCCAACACTAAGTTTGTCCACTATGAGAATCGAACCCGATTACACCAGGTCGGTCCTCAGTTTCCCAAGGTAGCTTATATCACTAAGTCAACGATGTTGATTCCCATCGTCTTTATTATTGAAATTATTGAAATGAAGTTATAATATACGAACCACTAAATGGTACATAATAATATGCATATTTATGGAACTATTCTAGTATCCAAACTTCACGGAAAATCGTATTAAATTAAACACGGATCACTCAATGCCTTGAGTTTTCCCCCCAATAATGTTATTCATCGCAAATATTTTTTGTTTGTGGGTATTAGCAAAGCTTATGTGTGTAAACATACAAGTTGTAGTATAGTGAAAAAACAAAAATATATAAATAAATAAATCACAACCACAATTGATTATCCAACTACAAACATTCAAGATACTTCACAAGAAACATATTCACGATTGCAATAATCAATGATTCAAATATTAAAAGCACAATGTTCCTTTTGCATTATTTAATGATATAAAGTAATACATACCAATACAAAAGGTATCCAAAAGTAAAATACAACCAACATAACTTCATTTATATTGTTGGGGGACGACACCTGTTTGTAGGCTCACAGCCTCTACTATATGGATTTTGTGCCTTAGGTTTGCATGCAGCAGGGTTCTTCGCGCTACATCCGAATGGGTCCCCTTCATTTATTGACGGGTATCCTATGTTTTTGCCTGTTCCATCATCGATTAAGAAATCGATGTGGACTCCTTTTCTATCCTTGATTAAGAGTTCGTTGTAGACTCTTTTTCCTCAATGCTTACGGTTTCAACAAAGTAGCATTTTGGGTGAAAAGTGTGCAAATCACAAGAGCAACAAAAAACACACCCAACATTGTCTTTGACATTGCCATAATCAATGAGACAAAAAAAATATGAATTTGCAATGATTAGTTTAACCACGACAACTTCATTTGCTTTGGGGTTTGCATGCATTTAAATAGTGTAATTCTTTCCTTATATATAATTATGAACCTTCCTCTCGATAACTAATCTCATGTGTAATTCTAAATTAATGCCACCTAAGCATAATAGTCTAACATCATCCAAATTTATCGTTCTTCGCACAATTAAAAATAAATTATAATAAAATCAACACATTGTTAATGCACATACAAACAAACTTCTTACAAAATTATCAATTTGGATATCTTATTAACATGACACATATCTAATTTAAGGGTAAAAATGTCATTACCCACTCTTTCATTTTCTTCTTACACTCTCTTTCTTAATTTTGTTCTCTTTCTATTTACACTCTCTTTTCGTCCTTTTCATTTTTCTCTTACACTCTCTTTCTTACTTTTTTCTCTTCTCTTACACTCTCTTTCTTTCTTTTTTTCTCTTTCTTATTACACTTTCTTTCCTCCTTTTCACTTTTCTCTTACACTCTCTTTCTTCATTTATTTTATTTGTACTTTACTTTTATTTTTCGCATAAACAATTATTCTCTTTCTCTTATCACTTCCCTTTAGCTTTTTTAACTAAATTTCTAATTATATACAAACACTACTCTATCAATTTATCAAGACACATATCTAATATAAGGGTGAAAATGTCATTACCCTCTCTTTCTATTTTTTCTTACAGTCTCTTTCTTCATTTTTTCTTTTTCTTCTTACACTCTCTTTCCTACTTTTCACTTTTCTCTTACACTCTCTTACTGCCTTTATTGTCTTTCTTTTTATACTCTTTTTCCTCCTTTTCACTTTTCTCTTACACTCTCTTTCTTCATTTATTTTATTTTTACTTTACTTTTATTTTTCGCATAAACAATTATTCTCTTTCTCTTATCACTTCCCTTTAGCTTTTTTAACTAAATTTCTAATTATATACAAACACTACTCTATCAATTTATCAAGACACATATCTAATATAAGGGTGAAATTGTCATTACCCTCTCTTTCTATTTTTTCTTACACTCTCTTTCTTCATTTTTTCTTTTTCTTCTTACACTCTCTTTCCTACTTTTCACTTTTCTCTTAAACTCTCTTAGTGCCTTTATTGTCTTTCTTTTTATACTCTTTTTCCTCCTTTTCACTTTTCTCTTACACTCTCTTTCTTCATTTATTTTCTTTTTACTTTACTTTTATTTTTTGCATAAATTTTTTTTCAATTTTTTTAATAACTTGAAAATTAATAATTAAAAAATATTTTACAATTTTCATGAACTACATTTGAGTTTATTTTTAAACCTCGTTAAAACCGTTTTGGTTTGGATCCATTTATAAAATAAATAAATGGATATGAGATCAAATTTTGAGAGAATATAAAGATAGAATATTATTATTTTTGAAATAAATCACACATATATACATTTTAACGGCTCTCCAATGTGATAAAAAAAATTATTGTTGAAACAATTCATCAATGTACTACTGATTCGACTGGCTAGAAAAAAAGATACCCAAACATTTTACAATTCCAACGGTAATTTGTGAAGAGAGAGAAAAAAAATAAAGGACTCCACCTTAATTTCAAAGTCCTAGTAGAAGGACTTCACCTTAATAACGACACAATGGTATTCTGTATAGCAAACTCTCCTTAATAAGAAAAAAAGACTATAAGGAACATCATCGTGGATGCTCTTACACTCTCTTTCCTAGTTTTCAATTTTCTCTTACACTCTTTTTCTTCCTTTTTTCTCTTTCTTCTTACACTCTCTTTCTTCATTTATTTTATTTTTTCACATGAACAATTATTCTCCTTCTCTTATCACTTCCCTTTAGCTTTTTTAACTAAATTTCTAATTATATACAAACACTACTCTATCAATTTATACAATCAAACTTCCTACAAAATTGCCAATTTAGATCTCTTATTTACAAGACTCATATCTAAAATGTCACTACACTCTCTTTCTTTTTCTCCTAACACTCTCTTTATTTGTTTTTTTCTCTTTCTTCTTACACTCTCTTTACTCCTTTTCACTTTTCTCTTACACTCTCTTTCGTTCTTTTCACTTTTCTCTTACACTATCTTTCTTCATTTTTCTCTTCTTACTTTACTTTTATTTTCCCCATAAACAATTCTTCTCTTTCTCTTATCTCCGCCCTTTAGTTTTTTAACTAAATTTCTAAATTTATACTAACACTACTCTACTAAAATTACTATACTAAAATTATCTTCTCTTTTCTCTCCGAAATCTGTTTACACTCTTATTGATAATCTACTATTTCTCTTTTACTATCTACTATAATATACTAATCAACTAAAATAATCAATTGAAACTACAAGATAACTGCACTGATATATTAAAAAAACACGGGATAACTGTAGAGATATATTTAAAAACACGGAATTAATAATTGTCATTGATAATTATAATTTTTGAAGACTACTATAAACCTACTTTCTAAAAAAAACAAAAAGGCTTAATGGTTATTTAACCTAGTAATTAATATAAAATAAATAAATGGATATGAGATCAAATTTTGAGAGAATATAAAGATAGAATATTATTATTTTTGAAATAAATCACACATATATACATTTTAACGGCTCTCCAATGTGATAAAAAAAATTATTGTTGAAACAATTCATCAATGTACTACAGTTCGACGGCTAGAAAAAAAAGATACCCAAACATTTTACAATTCCAACGGTAATTTGTGAAGAGAGAGAAAAAAAATAAAGGACTCCACCTTAATTTCAAAGTCCTAGTAGAAGGACTTCACCTTAATAACGACACAATGGTATTCTGTATAGTAAACTCTCCTTAATAAGAAAAAAAGACTATAAGTGTTCCTGGGTGTATTAGCAAATACGAGAACTGCCAACAGCAACTAGGCCTGCGGCCCAGCCCAACTCGATCGGCCCAACACGCTGCTTGGAGCGCAATTCTCGCCGGCCGAAAATCTCGCTAAACGGTCGGACCTCGCAGTATATATACGCCATTCGCACATGGCATCAGGTACGTTCTCGAACCTTGTGCTATCTGCTCGAGCGACCTCTCACTAGATCGTCGGAGTGTCTTTGCAGGTACCACCCGAGGTGCTCAACGCGTGAAGCCAGGACCGGTCCTTTCACTCATTCAACGACCGGCCCATTCGACGAAGCAACAACAACTCCAACACTTTATTGGTCGAGGTACGATCAATTGGCGACCACAGTGGGAGGCCCGTGCGCTATCCTACCTCATTCATGGCTCCACGCGACCGGCCTGCGACGCTGGCCGCCTCGACTCAATCCTCCGGCAGACCGCAGCAGACCCGAGGCGCGTGGCATCACGATCCACGAGTCTCAAGGACTTCCACGACAAGAGCCGGTGCACAACGGCGCGCGGACTGCCCTCCAACAGATTCAACCGCCCGTTCCTGGAGACTTGCCGCCCGAGCTGATTGAAGCGGGCATTCAGGAACCTCTACCGGACCATGTCACTCAAGCCGTCTTGCAGATCCTGCAAAACAAAAATCAGGTGATCGCAGACAGAGACGCGCTCATCTCTCAATACGAAAGAGGGTCAATTCCGGGCCGCCCGCGTGCGGAAGACGGAGAACCTTCTGCTCGCCGCCGACCGGCGCGAAGACACCGCTCCCCTCCTCGAAGGAGCATTTCTCGCCGAGAGAGCACTACTCATCGTTCTCCGGCAAGAAGAGACAGGGCGCGCAGATCTCCCCCAAGCAGGAACGTGCGCAGACGCCGTTCGATGTCCTATGATTAAGAAGATTCTAGCTACCGTCCTGACACCGGCCGCTCACCCACGAGGTACTCCTCCAATGAGTCGTCTGGGTCACGTCGGTCGAGAAGCAGGTCTTGGGATTCTCGAGAAGAGCTTGAAGATTACAGAGATGGAAGAATCAGGGACGTTTCGCATCGGCCAAGAAGAGGCCAAAGCGAACGACCCAGAAGGCCTCCTCAACTTCCACCAACTGGCCCGTCTGGAGGATTTTATGGAATGCCGGGCAACGAGGCATGCCTCGCAATGCAACCCTTTGGGTCAAACGGCATTCAGAACGAACACGGCCCGTTCTCCAGGGAGATCAGGCGTTACAAAATTCCGAGAGATCTACGCAAGCCGCCCAATCTCAACAAGTTTGACTACGGGGATCGCACAAACATCTCCGTTACTTCAATAATTACTGTTGTTATAGGGAATTGGGACCGACCATGAAATGCAGGCTGTTTCCCCAATCGTTGGACGGCCGAGCATTGGAATGGTGGGAGTCTCTGCGACCCAATTCCATCTCCTCGTGGGACGACCTGGTCAGAATGTTCTTGTCCCACTATACTGCCAACAACCGCCAATTTCGATATGAAGAATACTTGGACTCGTTGTTCAAGGAGATAATGAGACGCCGCGGCAAGATATCGGCCGGGTTTAACACCGAGGCCGAAGTTCATTCGTGACTTGTCGACAAGGACAAGTTGAAATATCTGAAGCGTGGTATTCGACCGGACCACCGGTTTACATTGAATCATTACCAAGATCTCGGCTACTTCTTAACGAGGCTAACGTCCACATGGCGTCACGAAGAAACCTTGGCAAAGAAGAAAGGCCGTCCGTACGCGACCTAAAGAAGAAAACGAGAAGGCCGGCCAAAGGACATGAAGGTCGCCGCGACAATCGGTCTGACTTTCGTGATAAGAAGTTCGATCATCGCACTCGGCTAAACACCTCTATTGCACAGATCTATAGCGAGTGCCAAAATAATGAGTTTGTGGGAGTAAAGCGGCCCGATCCACTCGTGCTCAAGAAGGGGGCACGACCGACTAAAAGATACCGCCAGTTACCACAAGAGCAATGGTCATGATACTAACAATTGTATGGCCTCAAAGATGATATTGAAGAGCTCATTCAGAAAGGCAAGTTGGGAAAGTATGTGAGGTCGGAGGAAGGCGACCGACCTCAAGAGAAGCAGAAAGAAACTGATCCGGACAGAGGAAACGGCGCTCTAGTTGTTTCAAGCGTCCAAGACAAAGACCGGTCTGAAGATCGAGACGCTCCACGGTCCAGGGGTCGCAACGTTGCAATGGTCATTCACGGTGGAAACCCGTTGGACCGTAGAGAATCAAATAAAGCCACAAAAAGAAAGTGGGACGAGCTCCTGATGGTCGGTTCAACATCAACAGTCCCACCGGTCTCGAATAGACCCCCCATCTCGTTTGGAGATAGCGACCTACACGATGGTAGGACGAACAGTTATGTCCCATTGGTAATCAGAGCCGTTATGGCCAATACAGAAGTTCAAAGAATCCTAGTCGACCAGGGTAGTTCGGCCGACATCATGTTTGAAGGCTTGATTGACAAGATCAAGGTCGATCGGAGCGAGATAATTCCCCAGGCCGAGCCTACTCCCCTAACGGGCTTCAATGGAGCGATCACCTACCCGTTGGGGACGATCGAACTCATGGTCACATTTGGTGACGACACTGGAGACAGCACTTTGTACAGGACGGTCCGTACGACGTTCCTCGTACTCCCCCTCAAATCATGCTATCAGTGTATCATTGGTAGGCCGACCCTGGGCAAGCTAGAGGCCGTGGCGTCAACGGTACATCTGAAGATGAAATTCTACAGCAAAGACGACCAGGTAGTTACCCTGGCGGCCGACTAGAGAGGCGCAGAAGACGATGCCACGACCGTATCAACAAATTTGCGATGAGGTAGACCTTGGCCCAAATGTTGAAGCTAACCGTGAAGGCCATCAAGTCAACGTCACTGATTTGGATGCTCGGTATGATCCAGACAGCGACCCAGAGGATAACGATGATGACTTAGCCCGAGAACTGAAAAACAGGTTGAAAAGGCCGGAACCTCATGGAGAATTGATAGATGTGCAGTTGGGAGACGACCCAACAAAGACAGTTAAGCTCGGTAGCGACCTACCAGAGCAAGTAAAGCAAGACCTTGTGCAGTGTTTGAAAGACTATGCTGACCTGTTCGCATGGCAGCATCGACATGCCCGGCATTCCTATCAGTAGCTCGCCATCAACTTTCGATCGATGGCGGGCGAGGCCTGGTCGCTCAAAGAAGACGAACTCAGAACGAGGAAAAATCTCAAGCCGCTGCAAAGGCCGTTGAGGACCTCATAAAGGCCAATTTCATAGAAGAGATCAAGTACACGACCTGGCTATCCAATGTCGTGTTGGTCAAAAAGAAGAATGGCAAATGGAGAATGTGTGTAGACTACACCGACCTAAATAAGGCATGCCCGAAGGATGCCTTCCCGCACTCCAACATCGACAAGGTGGTCGATGGGGCCTCGCTACAAATTATCTTGTCTTTTCTCGACGCTTACTCGGGATACAATCAGATCACGATGTATCCCCGATCGACGACACAAGACAAACCTTCATGACAGATCGGGAAATTTTCAAGATAAGGTGATGCCTTTCGGCTAAAAACACTGGAGCGACCTACCGGCGGATAATGAACAAAATTTTCAAGAGGCGGATCGGCCGAATCTCGTGAGGTGTACTTGGACGACATGATCATCAAAAGCGTGGACCGACCCGGATCATGTGGACGACCTCGTGGGAAATATTTGAAGAAGCTAGGAAGAACTCACTCAGTGAATCACGAGAAGTGTACCTTTGGGGTGTAGGGCGGCAGATTTTTGGGCTTCCACCCTGGCGAAAGAGGATGAAGCAAACCCGAGAAGTGCGGTATGTCGCCGATATGAGGCCGCCACAACTAAAAAGAAATACAACGGTGAAGCGGCATGGTAGCCGCCTATCCGAGTTCATTCCCAAAGCGGCTCGCAAGTCGCTTCCATCTATTTAGGATCACTTTGAAGAAAGAGGTGGATTTTGAGTGGACCGACCAATGCCAGCGAGCATTGGATGAGTTGAAGCAAGCATTGACCAACCCATCGATTATGACCAAGCCGCTGCCGGGCGAGACATTGTATTTATACTTGGCCATAACAGAAGAAGTCCTAAGTGCGGTCTTTGGTCGTCGGAAAACGACACAAGCAAAATCCGGTCTATTTCATTAGTAAAGTCTCGCAAGGGCCCGAGCTGAGATACCAGAAAATAGAGAAGTTTGCCCTTGCACTCCTAATAGTTGCTAGAAGATTGAGACCCTACTTTGTGGCCCATCAGGTCGTGGTAAGGACCGACCAGCCTATCAGACAAGTCCTCCATCGGCCAGACCTGGCGGGACGAATGATAAAGTGGGCAGTAGAGCTCAGTGAGTTTGGGATTAAATTCGAATCCAGATCGGCCGCAAAAGCGCAGGTGTTGGCCGACTTTATTGCTGAAATGACTCCAATCCCAGAAGACCAAGCTGAAACGACCTGGATCTTGCACGTAGATGGGTCGTCCAATAGCAAGGGGAGTGGAGCCGGCCTAATACTAGAAAATTCAGAAGGCCTTGCTGTGGAGGTCTCTTTAACTTTTGCGTTCCACACTTCGAACAATCAGGCCGAATATGAGGCGTGCATAGCTGGCCTACAGCTCGCCAGAGATTTTGGTGTCGACCGAGTCGAGCTCAGATCAGATTCCTTGCTTGTAGTCTCGCAGATCAAAGAATTATACGATGCCAAGGATGACGTCTTTGAAAAGTTATCCGCCGAGTAAGAGAGTTGCTCAGCGATTCGACCGAAAGTGAAGTTCTCGCGACGTGCCTCGGACCGAAAATGTTCGAGCAGATATACTATCAAAGCTGGCAAGTACAAAGACTCCGGGAAATCACGAAGTCCGATTCGAGAGGCGTTAAACCCGCCGAGCGTCAACCAACCAAGCCAAGCCGATCGTTGGCGTCGCTCGTGTGTCAATACACAGATTTGATTGGATTGCCCCTATCTTGAGATACATTGTTGAAGGGGAAGAGCCGAGCGATCCGAAGCAAGCTAAGTTGGTCAGGCTCAGAGCGACCAAGTATTCGGTGATAGAAGGAAAGTTGTACAGAAGAGGATTCTCCTCTCCATTGTTAAGGTGTCTTACGTCGGCCGAAGCCGACCATGTGTTGAGGGATATTCATGAAGGTGTTTGCGGAAGTCACCAAGGTGCACTTTCCATAGCTAAGAAGGCTCTCAGGGCCGGCTATTACTGGCCGACCATGGACGAGGACGCTAAGAAGCTTGTTCAGAAGTGCAAGAAATGTCAAGTACATGCTGATGTCCACATTGCACCATCCTCAGAATTACAAAGTCTTGTCTCACCTTGGTCGTTCGCTTGGTGGGGCATGGATTTGCTAGGCCCGTTTCCACCTGCTCCAGGCCAGTTCAAGTTCTTGATCGTGGCGGTCGATTATTTCACAAAGTGGATCGAGGCCGAGCCTCTTGCAACCATCACCTCGGCAAAAGTGAGCAAATTTTTGGCGGTGTGTGTTGGCCGTTTTGGGGTCCTCAAAGAACTAATAAGCGACAATGGCACCGGTTCGCGCAGACAAAAGATTCGAGAGAAATATTGGCCGACTTAGGGTAAAGCAGTTTCACCTCGGTCGAGCACCTCGCATAAACGGCAAGTCAGGCGGCAAGCGAGTTATCCGCGTGGGTTGAAGCGAAGGCTCGATGAAGCGAAAGGGAATTGGGTCGAAAAGTCGCGATCCGTTCTTTGGGCCTACTGGGGCGACCCTCATTCAACGCATCGGAGTCCCCTTCAGGTGGTATATGGAACCGATCTCGACATACCCATAGAAATGGGTGAACCGAATTGGAGAACTTCAAATCCCCTACGGTGGTTGACAACGCATCGAGCCATTCGAGAAGAATTGGACCTAATCAAGAATCGCGCACCAAGCGTCACTAAGAGAGCGATTGATCAAGCAGAAGGTCGCAGCCGGATACAATACTCGCGTGCAATAGAGAGAGATTTCACGGTCGGTCACTCGTTCTAAGACGGCCGGCGTGGGAAAAAGAATGCACGCCAAGCGGAAGCGCACCAAATTGGGAAGGTCCATATGGGTCATCAAAAATCGGAAAGGGGCTTACGAAGTGGAAACCATGGATGGGGCGACTATCCCTAGAACATGGAATGCAGAGAAACTCGAGAAAATATTACGTTTGAATGTAATGAACGACCGACCTATAAATGAAAAGCAGGCAGGCGCTCTTTTTCCCACTGGGTTTTTTACAGAGGCCTGACCTTTAGAAATATGATGTGTTCTTTACTTTCACGCAAGAATGTATGACCGGTCGCTCAAGATTTCCCGTGGCAAAGGAGCGATCAAGATTTATCAAAGTTGATCGATCGTCGAACGATCTACCTCGAGAGCCATCGAAATGGCCCGCGGTTAGATAACCCGCAAACCTCGTGTCGTCGAAGCGATGCAGAGCGTGTCTTGCAGCCGAGCCAAAGACAAACGATGGTCACCGAGTTGACTCGAACGAGCGCCATCGAAAATGGCCCAAGGGTTAAGTTATAACCCATCGCAGTAGGCCGTCGAAACGACCTACCTCGAGAGATCATCGAAATGATCCCAGTCGAGTGCCATCGAAATGGCCCAACCATAAACGAGCGCTTTCGAAACAGCACGAAACGGTCGCCGAGCGACCTATAAGTTCGAAAAGACTTAGACAAATAAAGGTACGAAATACACAGGCATAACAACGCAAATTCGAACAGACGTAATTAAAGAGAAGCTAAAAATGTCATTACAAAATAGAGACGCCCGGTCGAAGCCGAGCGCCCAAATATTCGACTGCTCGAAGGCAGCATTTAAATTGTCACGCCCGAAGGCAAGCTAAACTATTACAAAGATAAACTCCGCTCGCAGGCGGGCTTCAAAGGCTTCAAAAAAGAACTGTGGCCGGTTGAACAACATTTCCCTGTTCGTCAACTTGCTCGGGCAGCATGATCTTGTTGTCCACAACGTAATGGGCGGGTTTAATCATCTTCTCATCAAAGTTGATCTTCAGATCCGCATTCAGGGCCCGCGCCTGAGCAAGAGCGTTGTAGAACTGCTCGATCGCTGCCTCCCTACCGGCCTGGGCAACCATTTGGACCTTTGCTTGCAGCTCGGCGTTCTCGGCCTCCAACCTGGCCTTATCCTTCTCCAAGGCTTCAACGTCGTTCTTCAGACTTGTCACTTGCCCACCGAGCTCCTTATTCCTCTTGGCGAGTTTGGCCGGGCCTCTCTCGCCCGCCCAAGAGCGTCTTTCTTGGCCTTGGCAAGCTTGTCGTATTTTTGCTGCGCCTCAGTCAAGATTTTCTCTTTTTCGGCCCGAGCTCCTGCAAAATGTAGGTCGTCAAACGGTCAGTCGATCGAACAAAGACATGACAGGTGCAACAGACAAAAGATAAAGTACCTTGAAGTTCGCCCGCCATCTCGTCCATGATCTTGTCTATTCCCATACAGAGAGAAGCACAGACGGCCATGGGTTTTTTCTTGAATCGCTCGAATTCGACCTGCCCTAAGTCCTCAAGCGAGAGAATAGGAAGGTCGTCCTTAGTAAGGACCGAGCTCCGCTCCTGGTGCTTGGCCCGCTTGGGGGAGCGATCAGCAGAGCGAGGAGGCGACCGGGGCCTGTTGACCGGTTTCTTCCCTTGGCTTTTTGGAGTTGGAGGTACCTTTGATGGCCCTTCCTGATCGGCCCCGGGCCGAGGTCCTTCGTACCTCTTGGCTCCTGGAATTGCAGCAGGATTCAGAACTGACTCGATCACGGCCCAATTTTTACCGGCCATCCTCTCTGCAAAACGACAAGTCAAAAGGTTAGAAAAGAGCATTGACAATAAAATGTAAAGGCAAAGTTCAAAAGCAAACCGATCTCGGCCTCCAGATCCTGGCCCTCGAGCAAGACAAAGGGACGGCAAGGTATGTCGCCCTTAGGGTCTGGACGCATCATGCCCGCCAACGCTTTGATCATATCCAGAGATTTCAGGTCGGCCTCCCCCAAATCTTTGATAGAATAAATATAATCGCCCGGCCTCCTGCAGAAGTGAGCCTCGTTCCACATGATGGGGAAGTAAGGGGGACCAAGCATTCCGTCCGGTTGGACCTCAGAAATGGCCTTGCCGGCCTCCTCATTGGGAGCAATCCAAAAGTATTGACCTCTCCAGGCCGCTCCCAATGATTCTTGGTACGCCTTGAAATATCGATGGTGGGTTTTCTGCATTTTAAAGGAGACCTGCTCCCTCTTTTCTTTGTTAGCCTTCTCCCTGAGCCAGCTCAGCTCAAAGAGAGTGAAGAACAGCATGATCGACACCGGCCGACCCAACTTAGTCAACAGGACTTCAAACGTTTTCAGAAACGCCCATGCGTTAGGGTGGAGTTGAGAAGGGGCGACCCCGATGTGACGCAGGACGTCACGTTGAAATTCAGTGAATGGAGGGGTGATTTTCATCCTCTCGAACACGAGCCGATACATCGTGAACTTAAGGTTGGGAGAGTAAGTTGCAAAGTCTTCTCCGTCCTTCATGCCTCTTACCCTCCAGCCCGGCAATTCGTCAAGGCGGCTCCGTAGGTCGGGCAAGGCAACATGGCCGACAGTAATGATACTCCTGTGTGAACGAAGAGTTTCTGATACCCAAGACATGTCGGATGGGTCTCGGGCTACATCTACTTGAACTTCGGCCGACCCTTCGTTCGACCCTCCTTCGATGTTTACCTCTCGGCTGCAGGAGCTAGCCGCAGTCGAACTACTACTTCTTCTTCGACTTCTTCAACTCTGGCGCGCCCGCCTCTACCATCTCTTCGTCCGCGACTGGGATGGCACTCTGCACCTCATCATCATCAATGATCACCACATCGACATCTTCTTCCTCTCCTCCCGCTCGAGAAACGATGTTCTCCGGCGGTGGAGTGTTGCACGGCCGCTCTTCAGAATGGACGGACCTTGAACCAGAGCTCTTTGAGCTAGCCGATCCTCGGACGGAAGAATGGGAATTCGAGCTCGTACTGCTCGAGGAACTGCTTGAAGAATCAGAATCTTTGTCGCCCGAAGACGACTTAGGCTCCTCCTCGTGGGGATTGGGCTCGCCCGGTTTCGACATATGTGTAGCGAAGGATTGCGGTGGTTTACCAGGGATACGGGCGGTCAACTTCGTCCGTGGCATGCAAAAACACCTGTGATAAAGGGATCGAGTCAGGTCGATCGAGCAGATTACTCATGAGAGGGGGCGACTTGGCCATCCCCGACGACGACACCCCTATCACAAGGCGTGGGAAAGTACGAAATACTTTCAAAGAAAAAACTCAAGTTCAGAAAGTAAAAGTAAAGATCGATCCATACCTTGAACAGATGTTGTGGATCGGTCGCGAATAGACAGAAACAGCTATGAATGCAAGACGGCGGCAGACGAGTCGGTCGCTGGCAGAGCAATTCTTGGAAGTGTGAGAAATAATCTCAACTGAAGGGCTATTTATAGTACGGACTCATGGCGCGAAGGGGACCGGGAGACGAAGCGTCGCAACGTTTCGTCTTCTCACCAATGGTTGTCTCCAGACAACCTCGGAAACGCCAAACGTCACGTCTCAAATGTCAGTAAATACCAACCGTCACGACAGCACGGCCGATGGTTGACAAGCGGTCGACACCGCCCTACAGAGAAAGCAAATGGCCGCGTCCGTTTCGTCAAAGTAACTCCACTCCTGGGGGCATCGATTCAAGCCTCAGCCCGCTCTTAAGCGACCTAGGCTTGGGGGGCAATCGTTCTCGGGTGTATTAGCAAATCGAGAAGCGCCAGCAAGAACTAGGCTCGCGCCCAGCCCAACTCGATCGGCCCAACACGCTGCTTGGAGCGCAATTCTCGCCGGCCGAAAATCTCGCTAAACGGTCGGACCTCGCAGTATATATACGCCATTCGCACATGGCATCAGGTACGTTCTCGAACCTTGTGCTATCTGCTCGAGCGACCTCTCACTAGATCGTCGGAGTGTCTTTGCAGGTACCACCCGAGGTGCTCAACGCGTGAAGCCAGGACCGGTCCTTTCACTCATTCAACGACCGGCCCATTCGACGAAGCAACAACAACTCCAACACTTCATTGGTCGAGGTACGATCAATAAGGAACATCATCGTGGATGCTCTTACACTCTCTTTCCTAGTTTTCAATTTTCTCTTACACTCTTTTTCTTCCTTTTTTCTCTTTCTTCTTACACTCTCTTTCTTCATTTATTTTATTTTTTCACATGAACAATTATTCTTCTTCTCTTATCACTTCCCTTTAGTTTTTTTAACTAAATTTCTAATTATATACAAACACTACTCTATCAATTTATACAATCAAACTTCCTACAAAATTGCCAATTTAGATCTCTTATTTACAAGACTCATATCTAATTTAAGGGTAAAAATGTCACTACACTCTCTTTCTTTTTCTCCTAACACTCTCTTTATTTGTTTTTTTCTCTTTCTTCTTACACTCTCTTTACTCCTTTTCACTTTTCTCTTACACTCTCTTTCGTTCTTTTCACTTTTCTCTTACACTATCTTTCTTCATTTTTCTCTTCTTACTTTACCTTTATTTTCCCCATAAACAATTCTTCTCTTTCTCTTATCTCCGCCCTTTAGTTTTTTAACTAAATTTCTAAATTTATACTAACACTACTCTACTAAAATTACTATACTAAAATTATCTTCTCTTTTCTCTCCGAAATCTGTTTACACTCTTATTGATAATCTACTATCACCTCTTATTGATAATCTACTATCCATATTTTACTATCTACTATAATCAACTAAAATAATCAATTAAAACTACGAGATAGCTGTAATGATATATAAAAAAATATGAGATAATTGCACAAATATATAAAAAATCACAGGATTAATATTTGTAATTGATAAATTAATTTTTTTTGAAAGCGTACTATAAACCTACTATCTAAAAAACACGAAGATTTAATGACTATTTAAACTACTACTTAATATTTAAAACAAATATTTCTTATTGATAATCTACTATTTCTCTTTTACTATCTACTATAATATACTAATCAACTAAAATAATCAATTGAAACTACAAGATAACTACACTGATATATTAAAAAAACACGGGATAACTGTAGAGATATATTTAAAAACACGGAATTAATAATTGTCATTGATAATTATAATTTTTGAAGACTACTATAAACCTACTTTCTAAAAAAACAAAAAGGCTTAATGGTTATTTAACCTAGTAATTAATATAAAACAAATATTTCTTATTGATAATCTATTTATCTTTTACTATCTACTATAATATACTAGTCAACTAAAACAATCAATTGAAACTACGAGATAACTGCATTGATATATAAAAACACGAGATAACTGCAGTGATATATAAAAAACACGGGATTAATATTTGCAAAGGTATCCTACTAGTTTCAATTCCGAAAACTGAATCTGTAAATTATTCTTTGGCATAACACTTTTGGCAAGAAATCAAAAATGAGAAGAAAAATCAAATATGCACATTTAATTTAGCATAAAATAAAAAATAAAAGGAAAGGGATTGTGTTGCCTGTGTTTGTACTCAATCAGTTACTAGTTGATTGGATCCTTTATTTTTTATTGACTCTTGTGGTTGTAAAATCTGTTAATGGTTGTAAAAGGGGATGATGTGACCATTATGATATAGAATATACAAGTTTCAAATTGAATTACAATGAAGTTGTGTTCATGTAAAAGTTTTTCAATGCTTTTTTACGACAGTGATTTCTAACAGCTTATTTTCAATGCGCTTTAGTAACTCATGCACTCATTTTATCGTAATTGACTAAGAATTATGTGCAAGTGAAGAGCAAAACATACTTTAAAGTGAAGACAGCTTGTACTAATTAGTGAAAATAATTGATAAGACTTAATTAATCAAAATGATCAAGTAACAACTAATTAATAATTAACTAAAAACTTGCCTTAAAAAAATAATTTGTTATGAATATTATTGGTGTGGATGTCCATCTTCTCCCATCTTCTCATTACTCCCTTGTAGTGGTTTTTTTATTAGTGACCTCTCACTTGCCAATTCTCACCATATAAATAGGGTTCACCCTTATGTATAGAGATAGGCTTGAAGAGAATAGAAAAAGCTCTCATCTTATTCACATTTGTTCTTGTTCTTGTAGCTTCTTCTTCATCTTTCTCTTTACTTTTTATCTCTTGTTCCATAACACGTTATCAGCACGAAACTCTAAACAATCTAAGGTTCAGCGGTTCTACATTATCGTCATGGCTATGGTAGGTTTCTTCTGTAACTGTTTCAGATCGTGGCTCCTGATAATATATATTCTCATTGTTTTATTATACTTTATACTTTACCAACTATAATATGTTTCTTTTATTCTTGTTTGTGTTCTCCATTTGTCGGTGAGATTATTTTTTCTTTTTGGTCGAACCTTGATTTGAAGCACCTTGTTGTGTATGTACTGAATTTTCAAGAGAAGCAGAAATATCTACGTGTTGATTTTAGTTTTCGAGAGAAGAAGAGATGATCAATATGATCATAAATGTAGTTTTATGTAAAATATGTAAAAATATGTTACTTTGTTATCAAGCATTGTTAAAGGGGGGTCGCTGCATTGAAAGTTTTCTATTCTTAAAAAACTTTATCTCTTGATATCCACACATTCCTTTCGTTTTATCATATATTTTAATAGTATATGTTCTTATGATATAAGAGGCTTTTTATTTTCTTTCATGAATCCATCCACTAAGATATCTCTCACTTCAATTTTTTTCAAATTTTTATTTTTACCGATTAAAATCTCTTTTTTTTTATGTTAGATAAACAGTTACTTGGGTTAATCTCTTTCTTGGCTGTGACTTTTCATTATATTTCATATTCTTTCGTCAGATTTATATCCCGCCTCTTCCCCTTTACAATTTGTTTTCGGTCAAAAACTTAATATTGAGACATATCATGTTTGTCTATATTCAAGACGAATTCCAGAAGAATTCATCATTCAATTAAGCATCCCAGAAGGATTACACAAATAACAAAATATTGAAACATCCTGTAGGATTGCCCAAATTGTGAAAGCTTGAGATATAGTTCTTGAAGAACTGAAAAAAAAAATGTTCATGAATCTATGAAAGATTGCTCAAAGCATTATATTTTTTTGCCATCGCTTAGATTTGAGATTTAGTTCCCGAAGAACAAATGAAATATGATTTTCCTTGATCATTGTTTATGATAGAGTTTTTGAAGAACCAAACATTTAGACCATGATTATAATCTAAAAGATCTATTTGATCTTAGTATGTTGAATCAAAGAAATATTAGAGAATTTTTATTTTACTTGTATATGCTCATGGAGTAGCATAAATGAGAAAATATATGTATCACTAATTCTTTATTTGTAAATAGCCACTTCTGTTATATGCATCAGTTAAAAGTTTTATATTTTGCTACTTAAGTGATCAAAGTTTAATACAATTTTTTTTCATTCTCATCTTAAATATATGTGAGAGACATTGAAATTATGCTATGGCAAACCAGAAGTTTGCTATGCACTTATAAATGAAAATAAAATGTTGTTTTAAACGTGAAGTTTAATAGTCTAAATTGCGTGCACTATCTAGTTATGACCAGAAGTCATAAGGTGGTGTATGTTCTTATTATATACCATATCAAAAGAAATCTCCAATGTTTGTATATCATGAGACGTACCTTAAATCGGAAGTTTATGGATTGTTTGTCGTTGGCAAGACCGGTTGGGCCATCCCGAGTCTTTATGATGCAAAAAATAGTTAAGAATTTTCTTTTGTGAACTTGTATTGAAGAGCATGTAGATTCTTCAATACATTAACTTTTGTGTATTACCAGTTCCCAAAGGAAGTGAAGAATTTGAGGGAATAAGTCTCTCACATTTCTACAATGTGCTTAAGGTGATGTTTGTATGCAGATACACCAATCAAATGAGCCATTTAGATATTTTATTATTTTAATTGATGCATCAACTAAATGACTACAGAAATATAATTGTCATCAACTCACAACCAGAAGTTTGTGAGACTCTTTGCTCAACTAATTCGAGTAAGAGCTCATTATATGAATTATCTTGAAGCATCTGTTAGGTATCACAAAGCATATGTTCACTCATATAATGGTCTTGAAGAACCATTCATTAGACACCTAAAGTTAATTATATGACTAATACCTATAAAATCAAACTTCCAAAATTTCTACTTGGGAACATGAAATCTTGTAAACAGAGACTTTGATACGCATCAAGCCAACACATTATTATATGTAATTTCTTCCCTTTACAATTGATTTTTGGGCAATGACCTAATATTCTCCATCTGAGATATTTTTGATGTGTTGTGCATGTTATAGTCAATCCATCACAACGTAAAAAGATGGATCCTTAAAGAATGTTGGGAATATACGAGTATATGAATCTCTATCCATGATAAAATATGTTGAGCCAACATCTGGAGATGTATTTATAGCTCAGTCAGTTTATTATCATTTTGATGAATTAGCTTTCCCAACATTGGGAAAGATAAGCGATTGGAAATGATCCTCATATATATAAATTATTATTATCTCATATTTGAAATAAATTATTATTATCTCATATTGATCCTCATAGAAACCAATGTGAACCAGAAGTTCAAAGAATAACTCATTTGCAAAATTTAGCAAATTATTCACCAACTGCAATACTCAAATATAAATTGATGTCTCTGTTGGACACACAAAGATTGCAAATGAATCTAAATCATGCATGAAGCGTGTAGATTAGTCGGTTCCAATGAATAAAAATCCTCTAACAAGAAAATGAGCTTAAAAGAAATATGGCCCAAAAGAGGATATGGAAGCTCAAAACAAGTAATTTGACATAATTAGTATTCAAGTTCCAGAAGAACTGATCAGGTACCTGAAATTTGTGGAAATGAGATCTCAATAAATTATGTCAAGAATGAAATACGATGGAACCGAAACAAAGTCAACGTTGACAATTTTGTGTGTGTATAATATAGCGCTAAATGTGATAAGCGATGAATAGGATCATGAACCAAAGTCTAATAAGAATTTAGACAAAACAACAATTGGCTAAAATAGAAAAGCTCAATTCAAGCGCACTAAGCTCGCTTTGCAAAGCAAAAAGTTTTTGGACGCTAGTCTGTACACCTGAAGATGTAAAGCTAGTTAGGCTTGTTGTTGAAGAGTTTTCGCACAAACCTAACATTGATTTTGAAGAAAAATTCACCTGTAGTGAATGCAAGTAAAATATTTAATACTTAGTTAGTCTAGTAGCACAGAATGGCTAAATTTACATGTGATAGATATGTTACAACTTATTTGTATGGCTCATTTGATATTGATAATTGTATAAACATCCGTGAAGGAATTAATTTTTCGAGACATATTGTTCGGACTCTCGAGATGATTATTCAAATATAATTAGTCTCTCTATGAGATACCATAATTTGAACGCATGAGGTATAATGATCTCAATTCATATTCTAAAATAGTGATATCAAAGTGACATCACTTGTCCATATAATTTTAGAAAAAATTAAGAAGTGAATTTGCTATAGTTTTCTACTATTGGAACTTTCAAGAGCTTTCCAAAATCATAGATTACTCAAAGAAAGTGTTCTATATGAATGACCACAAATTATATATAATGGATTTTTGAGGTTGAACTCAGTAATTGATCTCTACATGAAAAATCCGGAAGGATTCAAGATATAAAGAAATATCTTCAACTTTTGAAAAAAAGAGTCGCGTCTTGATCCGGAGACCGAACAGCTTAGCTATAACAAATATCTCGATCCACGAAGACTATAAAGCATACAAGCATATCACAAACCAAAAGCACGAGAAAAAGGGGTAAGATGGATATTTTATGTTTGACTATTGTAATGAATGAATTATTTTATGTATGTTACACAAATTAACCATGCAGATGCAAAGTAATTTTCTGATCTAGATCAAGTCAGATTGCAAGTCAGATATTATCTATATGTGGTGACATTGGAATATCTTTTTGATCTACAAAAGAATATATGGTTATTGCTTCTTCATTTCATGCTCAAATGCCAACAACTCAATGAAGAAGTCCTGAAGATAATACTAACTGCAAAGCTCCATTAAAAGTGGATATATCACAAGTGGCAGAGTGGAGTAGATTGCTTCATATGCACTCATGGATAAAATTAAGATGTTGGAATTTATATTCTTAAGTAACACTTTAAACAGGGGGAGAAAAACTGCACTCTTTTTCCCTTTGCCATGGTTTTGTCCCACTAGGTTTTCCTGGAAAGGTTTTTAACGAGGCAGTTTCCATTGAAAGGATATTGTACTCTTTTTCCTTAACTAGATTTTTTTCCCACTGGGTTTTTTCTAGTAAGGTTTTAATGAGGCATATCCCGAGTGGACATCCAAGGGGGAGTGTTATGAATATTATTAGTGTGGATGTCCATCTTCTCTCATCTTCTCATTACTCCCTTGTAGTGGTTTTTTTATTAGTGACCTCTCACTTGCCAATTCTCACCATATAAATAGGGTTCACCCTTATGTATAGAGATAGGTTTGAAGAGAATAGAAAAAGCTCTCATCTTATTCACATTTGTTCTTGTTCTTGTAGCTTCTTCTTCATCTTTCTCTTTACTTTTTATCTCTTGTTTTATAACATAATTAACTAAAAACAAAGACAACAGTTAACTTAGTATATATTCTCATAGAAAAATTGATTTATTGCTCATAATTAGCACTAGATGAGCCTTACCCCACACTGATACACTCTACATTAATGCTGATACACAGTCCAAAATTTTGACAGCAACATTTGCACCTTCAAGCATCGTAGAAAGGCCAACTCCAAGCTATATTAAGGTTGGGGGTTTGAAGAAACCCAGAAGAAAGATCATCTCATGCCAGCCAGAAAAAAATGCTTTTTAATTTAATTTTGATTTTAATCTCCCTGCCGTTGAATTAATCCTACGGTACATATTATGGATTGAGACATTGCTTTAGAGGTTATATATGGAGAGGATTCGGATCGTTGAAACTATAGTTGATTATAGGCAAAATAGCTCCCGAGGTCCCTTCACTTATTTTCAGGTGACGAATAAGTCCCTTATTTTTTATGTAATGAATAAGTCCCTTATTTTCAAAGTTTTTGTTTAACTCCGTTACAAAAATGCTTAAGTGTCTGCTTCGGGTGCTTATGTGGGTTTTTTTATGTTTATGTGGCTGATGATTCATAGTTTTTTTAATTAGTTTTAATTAAAAATAAAATAAAATTCTGATCTTTCTCATCTTCTTCAGTGCTTCATCGTTTCGTGCCCAAAAAGTGAAACAAAACAGAAACAGAAACAAAAATCAAACTGAAATAGAAAATCAGTTTCCAGAAACAAAAATCAAACTGAAATAGAAGATCAGATTCCAGATCTTCGCTCATTCGTTTCATTAGTTCGTCTATTCATTCGTTAATTCTAGGGATTCATTCGTTTTCAGTTTGAGATAAAAATTAGGCAAAACTGGGACATGAACAGACATCGATCAAATCTGTAAAACCAAATAGCTGGATATGAACAGACATGAATATGAATAGATGTATATCAAACCAGAAAAACCAAATTAAAATTGAATCTTTTAAACAAATAGATCGAAAAAACCAAATTGAAATCGAATTTGTAAAATGCTAAATACCTAAATCCATATCTGAAATCGAAATCCCTAAATCCATCTTTGAACTCGAAATCCCTAAATCAACATAAGCATAAATAACTGAACGTAGGCACCCTAAAAGCCACATATACATTTTTGTAACAGAGTCAAACAAAAATTACAAAAAGGGTTTGTTCAACGATTTTAAAACATAAGGGACTTATTCGTTACAACGAAAACATAAGGGACCTATTCGTTACTTGAAAATAAGTTAAGAGACCCAAATGATATTTTGTCTTGATTATACTAAAAAAGAAAATATTTATCTCCAGAACCTTCTCACCACTCATCACTTCTCTCTCACTCACAACCCTTGCAAGTCCGAACCACATCTCCCAACACTCATCATTAATTCCTCTCTCACTCACGTACTCACCAAAATCACTTCCCTCTCACTCAGCTATCATCACTTCTCACTTTAGTAACTAATATATTAGAAAAAATAGTCGTTACTCTAGACCTAGGGTTTTGAATTAGTACATAATTCAACACTCTCCCTTAATTCTAAAGCTTAGGTTAAGTACATAAGCATAGAAGAGAATAAAAAATACCCAGGACAAGCCCCTGGTCCAGCTGTACATAAGAAATAGTTTGAGACAAGCCCTCAAACATAGCTATTTAGGGCAACTTCCTTGACTTTGAAAGTAATTACCCCTAATTCTCTTCATAGCTTAGCAATAAAATTTTAAGAATTATTTAATTGAAAAAAAAGTGATAAAGGACAAAATTGATGAATTCAAATAAAATTTTAGAAATAATTAATTGAAGAAAATGTGATACCACACACTACTAATTGCCATTGGATATAGTGTTTTATAAAAAAAAAACATGAGGAGACATAAACTAAAAGTCTTTTTTTTTATCAACAAACAGGCTTTCAATACATGAAATGGCAAGGCCCAACCTATTACAACAGTAACCCACTAAACCACAACCACCCGGCCCAACAAAGAGCCAAGCACAATCCACAAAACATAACAACGATAAAAAAACCACGATCAGTCAAACAAAAACACAAAGCGATGAAAACCCTAGATACAATAGGGGAAGAACACCAACTTCAGATACACAATCGAAGAAGAACCGTCACAGCTCAAGCCATATCCTTCATCAACAGATCACGAATCATCATCAGAGGCGACACAATCCAATCACTAGGCAAGGAATTTGTTGAAGCAAGCTTCGCAACGGAGTCAGCAACAAAATTTCCATTTCGATTAATCCAGATAAAATCACAGAAGGTAAACTTCTTCTTAATCTCTAAACTATCTTTAACAATTACTTGTATATCACCCCTCTCTGTTCTTCTATTGCAAGCATCAATCAAATCAAGAGAATCGGACTCCATGGAAACCTCCAGAAGATTCAAACTCGAAGCTAGGATCATGGCTTCCCGAAGAGAGATAGCTTCACCAACAAGCGAAGACTGGGCATAAAATCTTGAGGTACTCCCTGCTACCAAGTAACCAAGGTTGTTCCTGGCCACAATGCCAGAGCAACCTTTTCCAACATTCACATCAAATTGAGCATCAGAATTAAATCTGATTGTGTTGTTTAAATGAGGTTTCCATTTAGCCAAAGACCTCCTTTGACAACCAACTGCATTCATTTGAGATGATGAGTTTGCAATAGGATTAGTCATAGATAAAAAGCTAGCTTTGATTAAAAGTAGGATTTCATAAGGTATAGGAGGTTTGTCTTCAAAGCACATAAGATTCCTAGCCTTCCATATATTCCATAGCACAATCATGATGTAGCCAATAAGAATTTGTTTCTCCTTGCCCGTACACCAATTAGCCTCAAGAATAGACTCAAACCAATCACCAAAGTGAGAAATAATCAAAGGATTTGGTACAGGACATAGTTGAAGTCCAAACCAGATAGGAGTAGTCCAAGGGCAAAGAAAAAACAAATGCTCTAAAGATTCTTCAGCTATTTTACAAACAGGGCATATAGAGGAAGGATAGATTTTCCTTTTCACTAGGTTAAGAGCAGTACTTATTGCATTGTGTTTTAGCTTCCAAACAAACTGTTTTACTCTCCCTGGAACACTTGCCCCCCAAATACTCCTCCAAGAGCTTTCTGAATTATTGAAGGAGATAGAAGGATTAACACTTGTATAGACATTAGAATTCCTTATAGCAATATATCCAGACTTCACACTATACTTACCATCTTTAGAAAAAGGCCAGAACAAGTAATTGTTTGTATCCAACATACTAATAGGAGTTTTTAAGGCACCTATAGCACTTTCAGAGGACAAATTATTTCTTAAAGCATTAACATTCCATACTTTAGATGATTGATCAATTAAGTCCATAACCACATTAGCACAAGCACCAGGCTTTGTGAAAGCCAATTCACCAGAAGCAAGCCATCTATCCTCAGTGATACTAATACGAGCCCCATTTCCTATACTCCACCTTCCTTGTTGTTTAAGTAGATCTCTTCCATGAAGTATACTTCTCCAAACCCATGATATACCACCTTTAGGTTTCACACTCCAAAAATCCTCCTTATCACAATAGATTCCTCTCAACATTGTAGCCCATAATTCATTTTTACTATGTAAGCATCTCCAAGCCTGCTTTGAAAGGAGAGAGGAGTTCTGAACCGAAAAATCCTTAAAGCCCATACCACCATTATTTTTGTTACCACACATAAACTAAAAGTCTAAAATTCATATATTGATAACGATCTTTTTTGGTGGTAACTGGTAACAAACTAACAACGTCTGGAATAGATTTACAAAAAAGGGATATTTAGAAGAAAGAAAGAAAAACTGAAAAGGTGACGGGGGGTGTATAAGTATTTGTATTATTGGTCCAAAAGAGGGGTGTATAGTAGCAACCATGTGGTGTAATCAGTAATATACTTTTTTTTTCTGTGGGTATAAAAATTGTTTAAGCCCAAATAACAACAAAAGTGAATTTCACACGCAGAAGCAGGTGACTCTATTCTAGGGTCATTGTTTTTCCCACACCCCCTCCTACTCTTTCACACCCCTTAACAAATTTTATTCCAAAAATAACCTCGCGTGAAACGCTGAGTTCACGTGTTTAAAGACGGTTCAAACGACTTGCTTGAACACGCTCGTTCGAACGACCTCGTTCGAGCAGGTGAAATTACGCACAAGAGGTGTGAAGTCAATATTTAACACACTCGAACGATGCGATGCTCGTTGAGAGTTGAACAAGCGCCATGCGAATAGGTTCGCATGACTCACTCAACACAGTGAAAAACGCCCAAAGAGAGTGTGAAGTCAAGATTTAACACACACGAACGATGTCATTCGAACCTGTTCGAAAGCCCGTGTTCGAACAGGTGAAATTTTGTGAAAAAAAAGAGGTTTTGGCTGGCTTTTTGGTCATTTCACACCCTTATGGGATGTGTTTTGAGTAGGAGGGGGCGTGGGAAAAATAATAGCCCTATTTCAGTCATCGTTAATTACTTCGTTAGCCACTGCGTTCAGTCTTTGATGGATGAAACCGCCGCCACTAGGAGTCAACAATTGACAACCTCCACCGGAACCCTAGCATCACCATCGTCACTTCAGACACTGCTGCCGACTCTTCCTTTTGAACTCATCCCCGAAATCCTATGTAGGCTCCCCGTGAAACCCCTCATACAATTCAAATGTGTCTGTAAATCCTGGAAATCTCTAATCTCCAATCCCAAATTTGCGAAGAAACACCTTCGTATGTCAATCGCGTGCCTCGACCACCATCACGTCATCGTAAGCGGTGAACACTCACTTCTCTGGGATTCCACACTCTCTTCTATTTTTAGTATCGCGTCTACAACCTCAGTCGTCCCGCAGTTACAGCTCATACGCCCCGAGGCTATTGACAACGTATACGGTTTTGGTACCTGTGTATCCTCTTGCGATGGCATTCTCCTCTTTTCCACTGATCAACGCCTTCCTCTTTTATGGAATCCTTCTATTAGAGAGTTCAAGATTTTGCCCCCTTTGCTGAATCCAGGACCAATAGATTTTGCCGCTTCTGAAGATGAATACGATTTCGATTATGATGATTTCATTGGTTATGTTGAAGTTAAATACAGTTTCGGGTATGATCATTTTATTGATAATCACAAGGTCTTTGCTGTTACTGTTGGTGATTGTAATATTGAAGTTAGTGTTTATACTCTGGGTGCTGATTCTTGGAGAAGAATAGATGATTTTCCCAATAGAGGTTTCATTCGTGGACCGGGAATGTTTGTTAGTGGAAGTGTTAATTGGTTGGCAGTTGATGTTCTACTTAGTTTCTCGCTTGTTATTGTTTCTCTTGATTTGGAGAAGGAGTCTTATCGAAAGCTATTGATGCCTGATTTGGAGAAGGATCATCCGACTTCTTTAGGGGTGTTGAGGGGTTGCTTGTGTCTCTTTGTAAACACTGATCAGTTTTTTGATGTTTGGGTTATGAAGGAATATGGACTTGAAGAGTCTTGGTCTAAATTGTTCAGTGTTCCTTATTTGAGAGGTCATGGTTCTTATATTTATACTAAGGTTGTATATGTTTATGAGGATGATCAAGTGTTGCTGGATTTTAAAGAGTCGCCGGAGTCAGATTTGAAGTTGGTTGTTTACAATTCCAGAAATGGTACTTTTAAGATTCCTAAGGTTGAAAAAATCAATGATTTGATGTACCCAGAAACCTATGTTGAGAGTTTAATATCACCTTGTTCTTAATGTGACGGTGTAGATGCTATGCTATGTCACTTAAGCATGACATTCAACTGTCACTTATAGGTTCATTTTAGTTTATGGTAGTTATTTTATGTTTGTTCTGATTTTGATTACAGTTGACTTTGTTGATCAATATTAATGGCTGAGTTTGTTTTTTAATGTTGTTGGCTCTCTCGTCGACATTGTGTGTTACGTTTTACATAGTTCAAAGAGGAGTTATGGAGATCAAAGAGAAAATTTTGATCTGAATGTTATGTACATGTTTGTATGACAAGTTATTTTATGGTCATCTCTATTCACTTTTAAGATCATTAATTGGGTTTGGAGTACTTTTCCTATTAGTCAGTAACTCTGTAAGAAAGGGAATGATGTTGATAGAAAATTCTTATTTGTGTCAATTCTTAAGTGTTTAATTAATACCTTGTGTTTGATGAGTGATATTTATAACAAAGAAGGAGGGATATTTACAATCAAAGTCTGTATGTTTGGTCCTCTAGTGAAGGACTAGACTAGAAGTAATCTGCTAAACTTCTTTAATTCTAGCTTTAACTCTCCAAACAGCTGCTTTATTCATTTATGATTACATGTTGCCAATGTCAGCTTGATATTTTGCTTCTACAATTGTCCTGGCAACTATAGAGGGGATGATTGGCTAATTCATAGTGGCATCTTAAATAGGATAAGTAGGGATAGATAAAATAAGTCAATTCATTTAATAGCTTGTAAGTGAAAGGAGAGATCCTTTGCGAATTCTATTCTTAATTTCTGTTTAGTTTTCAATAATATGTTTCTGTCTTTTCATTACAATTTCTATAACAGATTATATCCATCTTAAAGATTTTCCATTCCTTCAAACTTTTCTCATTGGAGTTATTTAACGTTTTGTATGTGGCTCTTGATTATGAAGCTGAGCTATTAAAAGAAAACACTCATGCATCGTATGTTGCTGAAGGAGAAGGATGATTTAAAAATACTGTTTTCTGTGTAGTTTTCAAAAATATGAAGAGTGAAACTAGAGCAGTTTCAAACAGCAGAGATTTTATTCAAGCCACATCTGGAGTTATTTGCTATTCCTTGAAACTTTTCTCGTTGGAGTTATTTGATATTTTGTTTATTAAAAGAAAACACTTATGCATCATTTGTAGCTGTTGGAGAAGAATGCTTTGCACTTTCAAAAGAGCGGTTTCAAACAGCAGAGATCTTATTCAAGCCACATTTGGCTGGAGTGTAAGTTTTACTATGTATACCTGCTTCGATGATGTTATTAGTCTACAATAATTGTAGGCCTGCAATGTTCCATAAATTAGCTTCACTCTCTCTCTCTCTCTCTAGTCCTCCACATTAGAAACATTATGTAATTTAACAAAGGAAATATGAGTGAAGCTACCTTTCTTGGAGCAATAACAAAAATGAAGGCAACATATGAAAGAGTGGGAGAAAAAATATAAACAAAACCTCATTCAGGCTAGTAAACATTGAGAATGAAAGGTACTAAAGTGCAGAAAACTCCTGAGGTAATGTGCTATTTCTAATTGTTGAGAGTCCCACATTAGATGTGATTTGTTATATGGCTACGAAAAAGAGTTTATAAATAGGAGATATTCTTCCCTTTACAAGCCAATTTTGTAGGATTTAGTTAGGCGGGCCCAACCCAAATTCTAATATTAAGAGTTCTAAGAGTCAGTTTAGATAAAATTTTCAAGAAACACTTGTAAAAAAAGAAAGATTAAATTTTTTTTGCAGTATATAGCTTCTCGTGAAGATGGCGAGGGCGGTCAATACTTTTAAGTGGTTTATGGTGGTTAAATGCTTGAAAGTTGCTCAAAACTCCAACGATGACCGACTCCACCACCCATACGAAGTTCATGTTCCTCAACATCTGCACGAATGAGTGTCTAAACTTTGACAAGGTTAGTTTTTCGTTATCTTTTGTTAAATTGGCACCAATCAAGTCACTGTTGAAGGCAGTGCAAACATAGAGGATCATAAGCTAATAGTTACGGATCGTTGTTGGAGTTTGGAGCATTTGACAATCATAAACTACTCAAGCCTTGGACCACCCTAGCCTCTCAGAGGTTGAAATTAAGAAGTCTGTTGTTTATAGGTGTTTATAGAGAAGTTAAATGAGAGAGTTTATGAAAATATTGAGATAGAAGTTCACTCATTTAACTTCACAACACCTACATGTTTATAAAAGTTTTCTTAAGTAAAGAATAATAAACTTATTTTAAATAACAAATTCTCATAAGCTAGAAGCAGTCCAAACTAGATCTAATTCTGCTACTTTGGGGACCATTTGTTGTACAGAAAGATTAGAGAAGGAACTCCATGCCCTGTTTCCTCCACATATGTCCAATGGAATTAGAGTCGTACCTCTTCCATACGGTGCCGATATGGAGCAAAGATTATTGGCAATGTGAGTTCTCCATTACTTTATAATAATTAAATATTCAAATCTAGCATGCATTCTAAGGAAAAATGGGTCTGTTGTTTGTCCTTCAAGCAATGCATCCCCAAGGGATCTTGTCTAGGGCTGAGGGAGAGAGACATGCTAAACTATAAAACCATTATTGAGCTTTTAGGAGATTTTGCACTTGACAACAATTGATATGCAGTTTCAGCTCCTAAACAGCTTTCACAAGAAGCATAGCAAGACCATCACTAGCGAACTTGTGCCGAAATCATGTGAACCGAGACTGAAAGGGGCATTGGGCTTGTCTTGACAGTTCATTCAATGCTCAGTTTCCCTATTGTGGGTGTCAGTGTCTAAGAAAACTGTATTTGGTCTGCTTCTTCTTTGCTTTTCCTCCTTCCCCCTGTCGCTGGATCGTGCAGTGACGTAATAGGCGTGCTCAGTGAAGAAACTATCGCTGATTATTGGTCACTATGTCACGCAAGTTTGCCACAAGCAAACTCCTTCAGTTCAAGTGTACTTCACCACCTCCCCACCATTTAATCCTCCATTGCGCAACGTTCAATTCAAATTCGCAGAATATCGTTCAGGGGTTTTTCTTCCACAATGTGACACAGTTGGTTCCCGCAGTGCGATTCACTCCTTGGTTCAAGCAAACCGGTAAGGGATTTGTTAATTTCTGCTATTTAAAATTTCTCCATTCTTCTGATGCTTTTTTAACACTGTACCCTATTTACAAAGCTAGTATGAATTTAATGCTTCTGCTGCTAACGGAGTGATGCAGGGAATGAAGGCAATGCAGGACAATGAATGATTCACTTTCTAAATCATTTCTATTGCTGCTGCTGATGAGGTAATGAGTGCTTATTATACTAAAAGTTTGAAGACTTTTTTCAAACCTACTATGTTACTGAAATGTTTGAAGACTTCTTTCTAACTTTGATGATGATATAGGTTTTAGTTTCCATTCTGATGTTTCAAAATGCAAATGTGAAAGAAGCATGCTATTCTTCTATGACAATTATGCAAGCCTATTAGGACTAGGAGAATAATTCTAACTTCTAAGCATATGAATATTTCTTAATATGTGTTTTTATAATTATTTTGTAGACTGATAAAGTATTTCCCCAGGATACAAGGTTCGATTCTCACGGAAGGCAAAAACTCTACTTGGGGGATAGAGAAGGTCATGATGTACACTTGTGGGTAGCCTACTAAGATAGAAAAGGGCCCAGGGTGTTACAAAAAAAGGCGTGTGGGAATCGAACCTTGTACCCTGGGCTCAAGTACAAGTTCAATGCATTCCTACTACCAATTGAGCTATGAAAAATCACCAGTACCCCTATTCTTTACAACTCAATCTTCCTTAATTGCAATTTACAGTTGCTTCACCATGTCATTCATTTATTGTGGTGAGTGATCCACAACACTAAAATTTACTAAAATCATTATAGACCAACCTCTTGGTATATTATAAACTCTGTATAATTCAATTTCGTTATTAATTGACCCTCGTGAATCCTACGGATAAAAGAACTAGTTTCCTCAATGTGTCTATATTATTTACATAAGTGTGAAGAAATTCATTTCATAATAATAGGTTAGTAACTATTATGTAATATAAGTGTGAAGAATTTCATTTCATAATAAAAGGTTAGTAAAGTTCTCCTTAAATCATAGGCAAACACTTACTAGTTCTGCTCAAAAAGAAATTCACACAAAATTCAGAACATTTTTCGTTTTGTCTTTGACAATAGAATATGTAAAAAGTAATGAATGAGAATAGAACTAGCAACTCTAACAAACAAACTCGGTCATTAATTGACAATGATCAACAAAGTCACCGATAGTCTAAACGAGCATACAAATAAATAACATAAACTGAAATGAATCTATAAGTTGCAGCTGAATGTCATACTCAAGTGACATAGCATAATATTAGCACCCTAACATTAAGAACAAGGTGATCTTAAGCTCTCAACAAAGATTTTGGGGACCATCCAAGAATTGATGTTTCGAACCCTAGGAAACTTAGAAGTACCATTTCTGTAATTGTCAACAACTAACTCCATATCCAATTTCAAACCTGACAACTCTTTATAATCAAGCAACACTTGGTCATCATCAAATACATATACAACCTTGGTATAAGCAAAAGGACGAAGACCACCCTCATAATGAATACTGAACAATTTAGTCCAAGACTCCTTAATTCCATATTCGTTCATAACCCAAACATCAAAAAACTCACCCTCATTTGCAAAGAAACACAAGTAATCTCTCAACACCCCTAAAGTCGACAGATTATACATGATATTCTCAAAATCAGGCATTAAAAGCGTTCGATACGACTCATTCTCCAAATCTAGAGAAACAATAATCATGTGGAATCTACTCGAACCACCATATGCCAACCAATTAACAGTTCCACTCACAAATATTCCCGGTCCATGTAGACCATCATAGGGAAAATGATCTATCCTTCTCCAGGAATCAGTACCCAAAGTATAAACACTAACTTCTCTTTTTGGGTTACACGCATAATCACTAACTTCAAAACGATTTGTAATGAAAGTACTGTGTTTGTAAGTAACAACAAAGACCTTATAATTATCAATGAAACGATCATACCCGAAAGTGTAGTGAGGATCAAAACCACGTGTTGCTCCTGGATTCAACAAAGGGGGCAAAATCTTGAACTTTTTGATCGAAGGATTCCATAAAAGAGCATAATCTTGATATTTAACGGCGAATAGGAGAATGCCATCGCAAGATGAAACACAACGACCACAACCGTATTCACTATTAATCGCCTCTGGGGGTATGAGTTGTAATTGCGGAACGCGTGAGGTTGTCGATGCGTCACTGAAAATAGAGGAGATTGTGGAGTCCCAGAGAAGTGAGTCTCTACCATTTACGATGAGGTGGTGGTGGTGGTGGCATGTTTTTGACACATAAAGGTGTTTCTTGGCGAATTGGGGATCGGAAATTAGGGATTTCCATGACTTGCAGACACATTTGAGTTGTATGAGGAATTTCACGGGGAGCCTACAAAATATTTCAGAGACGAGATCCAACGGGGTGTGGTTGCCCGGCGACATTTCTGCAAATGTAGTAGTTCCAAGGCAACCAAAACTATGTCATTTAGTACATATACGATAAATTTATTGCTTTTAATATTTATTATATAATTTTTTTTGACCATATCTGATTTTGTTTTGGAAAGCATAATATATAGTATGAAAAATCATGCATATTCTTTAGATTTTAAGATAATTAAATAAAATTTTAAAATAATTATGTCAATATTTATTTATTATTACTCTATATTACACTAAATATTTTCAAATTATTATTTATTATTCTGGTCCGACCCCAATTTGACTCCGGTTAAATCCTTAAACCTTAAACCGATGTCTAGTCCGATTCGATGTCAAACCCGATTTTAATTGCCTTGATATATATATATATATATATATATATATATATATATATATATATATAAAAGAAATGGAGTGCATTGCTGAAGTTCGTCCATTAACTATTTTTTTTGTGTGGAAACAAGGGGCTACGACCTAAGAACAAAAGCAGTATAAATATCTAGGGAACTAAGTCCCACACCGGCCATCCTTAACGGTATCTACAACAAAGGTAGGAACAAAATAAAACAATCTACTACAAGCTTGAAGAGACAAGCCAAATTTAGCAAAGGATTCCACTACCTGATTGGCTTCCATGAGAGAGTGTGTAATAGTACCATCCGCCACAACGCAAAGGAGCTGCAAGATCGAATCAATCAAAGAAAAATGAGGGTGTTGCGTAGAAAACCCATATATTTTTCACATATTTCACATGTTTACGATGTATGTGTGTGTTTGTGTGTGTGCATTTTTTTTACAATATACATTTATGTGCTTAAAACATTAGTAATGTACTTTCAATTTCTTATTTTTTTTGGCCCCGTTTGGTGGTCAAGATAAAGAGACGTGATATGACAAGTCTATTATATCATGTATCGGTCTAATGTTTGTTGAGACATATTCAAATACCCAATGTTAAAATGACATTAGCATCGGTTATTTGACCGATGCTAAATGTCTTGCTTTTAGCATCATGAGATTTAGCATCGGCTAATAACCGATGATAAATTTTCAAAATAACTGATGCTAAATATATTTTCAGCACTAGTGTTGGTCCCTTTGTGTGAATTGCTTACTTTTGTTTTTCTAGTCACTAGACATGTCATGGAAGCATCTATGTTGTTAAGGGTTTTTTCTTTTGAACCCCCACCCATTCCTCTAACACCCCCACCCAAAACGCAATCCCCAAAATGCCCTTTGTCATCTATTTTTTTTTTTTTTAAAAAGGCGCATCGTATATATGTCAATTGGGACATATATACGATGAGTAGTTTTAACTCATCGTATATATGCCCTGAAGAAGTATATACGATTGGTCGTTCCCAGACCAATCGTATATACTTCTTCAGGGCATATATACGATGAGTTAAAACTACTCATCGTATATATGTCCCAATTGACATATATACGATGCGCTTTAAATTTTGTTTTTTTTTAAATTTGTAAAAAAAAATTTAACGCTCATGATTTAACGTTCAAAGTTGATCAACGGTGTAGATTGCACGCCAAAATCAACGGTTGATAATCTTTTACCTCATCTATAAATACTCACTCCCACCATCACTATTTTCACACCAAAATTTCAACTTCCTCCTTCTCTCACACATCACAAGTGAAGATGATGCAGGCTTCGCTAATGTCATACTACGAGCCTTCTTCTCTCACTCTTGTTCATTCTAATATGGGGTTTGTTGATCATCAGGGTATCATCTTGAAAGATGATGGTATAAGTTTCGATGGGAGAGATGTTGTTTTTCGTGTAGGTTAAAACACGATATATCATTTTCTCGCTCTTAGCGAGAAACTCATCGAGATGGTTCAACCAGAGAACGACGAACATGAGATAATTCGTATTGTTTATCGGAAACCCGAAACGACTAGTGGAGGTATTTACTGGTCTACCATGGATGTCAACAGCGAGGATGACGTCCGAGACATGATGTCCATTCATATTACAATTAAATGGAGGAGTTACATTCATCTGTACGTCGAAACCAGAAGGACCGTCGCTGAGATCCTTCGTCGATTAACTCCACCAACTCAGTAGTTTATATTGTATTTTCATTTTATCTGTTTATTTTTATTCAAGTTGTTTATGTTTTATCGCTTGTGTAACTTTGTTTTATCGAATCAATGAAATCAAAAATTTATGGAAACTCGTAAAATAAATAAAACATCTGAAACATCCGAAAAAAGTTAATAATATAATAAAGTGCCAAAATAATATCAAATACATCAAAAAACAAATAAAAAATCCCTAACGGCGTCCCCCTCGTCCTCGCCCCGTCGTCTAAGCTCCTCCCCAGCCACGTCATCCGGTCCTTGCCATCCCCACCACCTATGGATTGTCCGACGCGGATCGCCATGCGCGATGTCGCAAATCCACGAATCCCCTCTCTACAAGCCCTCACAAGCTCCCTAATCCGGTCATGATCGTCGTAGCGTATCTCGGGGGAGGTGTCGGTGAGCTCTCAGGTGATGGTGGAGCGGTAATAGTCTGGGGATAGAAGCTCGGACGTACCACTGTAAGTAGCTACGTACAGTCTGATCCGGCCGCGAGCAACCCGAGTAGTGCGCATGATGTCCTCCACAGATGCCATGAAGTGGACGATCCCAAACACACCCAAATATGTCTCAGCAAGCTGTGTGGCAAACTCCGAGCTAACAGTGAGGGCAGGAGGTGTGGCATAGTTCCCCTGGATGGGAAGGTGCAGCAGACAAGAGGCGTCATCGAGTGATCGTCATCTCACCAAATGGCAAGTGAAACGACGAAGTGTCCGAGTGCCATCTCTCAATAAAAGCCGACAAAGAACTCATGGTCTCTTTGTGGCGTGGCGCCCCGGAGAAGTGGGGCCAATCTGGAGTCCCCGACCACGGTGGTGCTTGTTGTAGTAGGTCAGGGTAATGAAGATGGAGTCTAGTATGGACTTTGTTGCCATGAGCCCATACTTTGACAACACACGATACTCCCGAAATAAAAATAAATAAATAATGTAAGCAAAAAGTGCATACTATGTGACTTAAATAAATTATTTAAGCAAAAATGCAAAACTTAAGGTCGAGTATAGAATCTGCAGACATGATCTCGCCAAGTCGGTGAAAAGAGAAGTGAGGCTCCTCCCGAGGCTCCTCACGATCATCGCCGAGGCTCCTCCCGATCATCTCTTGAGGCACCTCATGATACTCGGACATGGGTAGTTCGAGTAATAAGCATCACTGAAAGCTGCGCTCGCGATACTCGGGAGGTGGGGGATGGTAATGAAGAGGTTGGGGATCGTACTGGGATACTGTGGATGATATCGAGGAGTAGGCTGGGAATGATACTGAGAAACCGGCCTCCCTCTATGCCAATCCTCCTGCTGCGTCTGCTGCAGGTAATCCCCGAGATAGAAAGCTCCATGGCCGACATCTTGGTGGCTCAGCCGATACTCACCGCCTCGGGCTCATACTCGGTGGCTCAGCCGTGCTGTCTCTCGTCTCCGTCTTTGAAGCATGGGTGATTATGCCTCCGAGTCCTCGTACTCGAGCGATGAGATGACTCCTCTATCTCTCTCGATCGGAGAGACCTCACGCGTCTCCTCTATGCCTAGGACACTATGGCGAACAAAAAAATTAGTAAAAAAATAAAATAATGCTCATCGTATTTACATCAAAACAGGTGTATATACGATGCTTACTTTTTCTTCGTCGTATATAGGGTCTGCTGGCGTATTTACGAGTGGATGAATTTCTGCTAATCGTATATACGCCTGAATAGGGGTATATACGGTGAGTAAATTTTTGCTCGTCGTATATAGGGCTGTGGTGGGGTATATACGATTGGTTGATTTCTGGGTGATCGTATATACGTCAATCTGGCGTATATGCGAGTGAAGGTGGTCAAACGTAGGTATGACCAATTGTGTGAAGAAATGGTGATTTTGTAAAGAGTCAGGGGTATTTTGGTATTTTCACACGGTGGGTGGGGGTGTTAGGGGAATGGGTGGGGGTCCAAAAGAAAAAACCCTGTTGTTAATATGGGATAGAGGAGCAGAACTCTTGACCCCAAAACCGCTAAAGCACCTTTATATATATTTTAAAAAGAAATGGAGTACAATGCTAAAGTTTGTGTGTTAAATATATTTTTTGTAATACCCTAATATCTCTACCATAGAGAAATATTAGAATATACAGTTTAGTACATATCAGAGTATAATTTCTTGCTTCTGATATTGAACACAACTAACAAATTCGAATTAACCTCATTACTAAGTCATATCTAATGACATCCCATGACTTTAAAACACAAGTACATCAAAATACTTAAGTCTCGGTGTATGGAAATAATTTTTTTTAACCAAATAAACTCATGCCATTTCAATCAAAATAGAGTTCGAAATACAAATCGGAATAATATGATGAACATGGTGACTAGCAAAAAATTGAGTAGCCCTAGCTAGAGAGTGAGCAACACAATTGGCTTGTCGCCGTATAAAACTGACAGTACAGTTAGATAATTGTTGGAAGACATGCTGACAAGATGAAACAATAGTGCCAAACTCAATGGAACAAGGTAGTCTCCCTTTGAATGCATCTACCACTGCTTTGCAATCGAGCTCAATGTCTCTGACATTATAAGCGATTCTTTGGATCCATCGAGTGTCTCAAGTAGTCCTAACGCCTCAATCTCCGTGTGGAGGAAGGAGCCATCAAACGGTGTTTTTCGCTTGCAAAAAGGTGCCAAGATGAGCCCGGATACATATACCAAACCCACATCTCGTTTCAGCTGGGAACCATGCTGCGTCTACATTAGCTTTAACGCGGCCAGCAGTTGGTTTACACCAGGACAGCTGTTGTTGAGAGGTGTGTTGTTGCTACTCTCTGTCCCGAGCACGCAACCTCTCAACAATAACAGTTCGGGCATCAACAATAGCAAGGTTGACGAGCAAATCATTGGAATTCCAAACCATCTCATTTCGACGCTGCCAAAGGCACCAAAAAAGAGCTGCAAGGTCAATTCTAGCATTATGATCGAGACCCTCCAGTGTAATAGCAGTTCGGCCACTCCCTCTGCTATATCAAAATGTGGTATTATTTGTTCCCAAAGACCAGCAGTCCACCACACAATTTAAGCTTTAGGGCATCCAAAAAATAAATGCCTCTCATTTTCCGACGCTTCATTACACATAGGACATATGTCGGGGCAATGAACTCCTTTCCGTTGAAAACACGTGCGCGTGGAAAGACATCCGCGAGCACATCTCCAAAGCAGAAGTTTGAGTTTATTTGGTATTTTCAAGTTCCATATCGCCATCCAATTTCCATCAACAAGGAGGTGAGAGGTATCCACAAGTTTGCCATAGCAAGATGATAAGCCGAACACACTGAATATCGACCATCCTTGCTATAATTCCAGAGTAGCGGAAATAATTAATAACTTTAACAAAGCTCAAGTCATAATCGGGATACAGAGACCACAAGGAAAAATATCATAATAACAAATAACACCAAAGATCAAAGTCTTCAATCCGTTTCTCAAGCACCTAGCTTACTCGTGCTTCTTTGCCTTTATTTTTCCATGTTTCTCTGTAAAAAAACAACATATAAACAGTGAGATACATATCTCATTGAGTTTTACCGTGACCCCTAATCATACTCTCAGTTCAATTATGAATCCTTTTTAACTTCGTGATTTAATTTATAAACCATGTGCCTTTTACTTTAGCACAATACCGACTGCAGCTTTGCTAATCCTGGTAAACCCCCTCCCACTAGTATTATCCCTAGTGTACAAACGGGGCCTAGGTTTAGGGCTCATGACTTCCCCGCCTAGCATCCTACCTCATAGGGTCGTCACCCATATAAGTCAATATTGACTTATCAATTAAATATCAATTCAATCTTTGATGAACTATTATTGTTCATCTCATTTTCATTAAGCAATAATTAAATTGAACGCATAGTTCCTTGTATTAACACAATACGATTATCTACGACACACTCAATTCCTTTCCGAATTGGCCAATAGCGTTGAGAGTTTTCTCTCAACCTAAGTACGCCGCCTCAATCAGTCTTTTTAACATAATATAATCATTTATTAACTTAGAACCATGTGAAAGTATTAGACTTAGTTCAAAGTTTGCTCGCGTGTTCTATAAAGTTCAGTTTTTCATAACTTTCATAACCTCACTACATTTCACTATAACCATTTCAATCATAAAATAAACCATAATCATGTAATCGTTGTATTCATAATCAGGGTGGAATTAGAATTAGTTTTGATTTAAAAACGACACATTAGACGGGATACAAACAGTTGAAAAACCCAAAAAGAGAGCATGGGAATAGACCGTGTCCTTTCAAAACCCAGCCAACAAACAGAGAGTAACACGGGAACGTGTCCTTCTGCCACGGGTCGTGTCCCTGTGACAGCAACCCAAAAATTCAATTTTTCGTTCTTCCGTTTAACTGTCTCGCGTCCAAACCAATTCCAATCCTAATTCTATCAATCCAAGGCATCCAAACAGATATTCTAACACGTATTGGGCATACAAGCATGGCATATTTTAATCAATTCACTCAAGCACCATCAAGTAATTCAAAATCCAAAATCGAGACATAGTTTTCAAAATTTACGGTTTTCGATTCCAAAATCTACGAAATGAAGGAAACACATTCAAACCAATAGCATCAACCAATCATTCCAGAAACCAAAAACCCTAAACATGAGTAAAACTCACCTATAGTGATGAAAATCACTAAACCCCGAGACTTTACGAAACTCGAACGACCCGAACTCGCTCCAAACTAGTTCCACTGCTTCCAAACCGAACCCAACCTCTTCTAAACTCGAACCCAGCCACTGAACCTCCTAGACAAAGATAAATCAGATACTAGTTGCATTGAACTAATGTAGCAGTCATTGTTTTTCACGGTTATCAAAAAAGAATGAACCTACAATAAAAGAAAAAAGAATGAACCTAATTCTTAATCTAATATTTGCGTTGTCATGTGTAAGAGCTTTCACTATAGCTATTACCTAGAGTACACTACTAAGATTCAACGACTGCAGCTTCTTCAATTACGCGTTGTTTGTCAAGTCGTTGTTTGTGTGCAAGAAGGAGAGCCTTAATTTCCTCGAGATCAAACCAGCCTAGTTTACTATTGATTAGGGTTACCAAATATTCAAATTGGTTGGGTAATCCTTCAAGGATTATGTCCAGTTGGTCTTGTAGCAAGACGGATTCACCTATGGATAGAAATGAATCGGAAATGAGCTTAATTTTTGCAAACTCAGGAACTGAATTGTGCTTAATTGTACATCTAATGTTGTGCTTACTTGTTTGATGTTTCAATCTCTTCAACTTCTTAAGACAACAATATTTGACCAGAAATGTGAGCCACGTATCCTTACAGATGCTAATTTGGTGATGTATTTCTTGTGTGCATGCCTCTCTTTCCATGTATGAAATTGCATTCAGTTCTATTGCATTTAGTTTGCTTGAATGATGGCTTTATGTATGTTAAATGTATTAATTTGCCTATTAATTTGTTTGCTATATTTCTTACTTGAGCAGATGCTATAACAAAGCATCCAATCAAGACATCTTGAAGAGCTCGGGGAGTTCAAAAGGATCCCCGCCCAACTCGGAATTTGAAGTCGTGATCGTAAAGGATGGATGTGTGCCGAATTCCAAAGGTTTTCTTCCTGCCAAGAGCTACTCAAGTGAAGCTATATATGTTATTTAACTTCAAAGAATAGAGGAAATCTGTTGAGTTTAGACGCAATAATGAAACACAAATGCACAAGAATTAATCGCGAATTGATTGAAGTTAGAAAACCCCCAATTTATGAACCCTAATTACCGATTTCAGAAATTGGCGAAATTAAGCAATCACACAAGAAAATTGTTCACCCAGTTCAGTGACAATTAGTCACCTACATCTGGGGATCAAGCTAAAGCTTGAATCCACTTTCATATCATCAAGAATTGAGATTACAATGTTTACAATGTGAATTTCCCTCGGTTTAACCCCCTCACTTCCCTTGATCCCTTGAGTCCCGTGTTTGATCTCACACACCCCAATTACAGAAGAGAAAATGAAGATTACAACCTACTTTACAAATGTGATTACAAGGCTTTTATAGATGTTGAAGAGAACGAGAGAAAATCCGGTAACTTGAGATACAAGCAACCGAGCTGTTATTGCAAATAACAGACAGATAACAGATTCTGTTATTGATAACAGCAACAGAATTCCACTATACACCACCTCAGCTCCACATCAGCTCCACCTTGACCAATTGATAGGACGCAAGTGCACAGTTTCTATCTCGTAGTAAAAATGTATCGATCCACAGGGAGTTAAGCAATTACCAATCTAATTTTTAGTTTTGATTAGCTGAAAGGAATAATTTTTAGAAGATGGAATGATTGTTGGTTTAAAATTCAGAATTATAAAAACGTCCTAGGATTGTGGTTTCATCTCAATGATAGAAACATTTCACAATCCCTCATCCATTCTCTATTTTATTTAAAGTTTTTTCTAAGGACAAGGTATTCAATGGTAACTCATGTTTCCTTTCGAAATACAAGAGTGTGCCTCGAAACAATAATCAAAACCTATTCTCATGGTTGATTATTGCCAAGACCCCTTAAGTACAAACCTTGTTGTCCCAAGACTCTCAAAACTATTCTCATGTTTTGATCATCTTGTTTAACCTCATAGTTCTAATATCAAACTTCACCTTTCGGTACCTCGTTTGATATTTGAATTATAGCTTTGAAATCGATGAAGTTAAATTAGATATAAAAACTTCAATAAAATAGAGTCTAGACTTGGAATTGTTTTAGGGATCTATCATTGGATTATTCCCACAATCCCAAGACTAGAAGGATCTACTCACTCATGATCATTGTAGACAATGACTTAGAAGAAGAATAAAGAGACATAAAGGATAAATAACAAGAATTGTAAATGACGGAATTGTAAATTGCGTAATGTAAATACATGAAAATAAACGAAAGCGATAAAGGACTGAATATAAAGTTCTTTGAAAATAAGACGAGAAATTAAAAGTGCAAGAAGGAAAAGAACATGAAAATAAAAGAACAAAAGCTTAAGAGAAATGCAAGAACTTAGATAAATCTTTTAGAGTGAGTTTACAAGTAAGAATAACATGCCTAGCACTCAGAATTTCGTGCTTATTTATAAGCCTTTGAGTCATAAAATCTGATTAAGAATCAGTTACAAGAAGTGAAGGAAGAAAAGTAACAACAATTGGAGGAAGTTGGAAAAACACGGCCATGTTTTATAACACTGGCAACCGTGTTTTATTACACTGCCAGTGTTTTATTACACTGCCAGTGTTTTTCTGCAGAATTAGATTTTGGCTCTTCAGCTTTCTAGCGAAACATGACCATGTTTTATAACACAGCCAGCCGTGTTATGACCTGTTTCTGGCGATAAAACCCCCTCATTTCTTGCCTCTTTTTGGTTCTTTTAGCACTTATTTCCCTCCTTTTGCCTTGGGATTTCATTCCTATGCATTAGAAGCTTAAATTCCCTTACTTTGCTCAACACTTATCCTGAAAATAAAAACAAAACAAAAGGTAGTAAAATAGCTCTAGAATTGAACTAAAATACCAAACAACTTACTTAAAATAAGTACTAAAAAGACAACTAATAATGGACTTATCAAACTCCCCTATGCTTAAATCCTTGCTTGTCCTCAAGCAAAACATTACAATTTATTTGGCAAATCCTTGAATGAAATTTATCGGCTTAGCACATGAACTAGAAATGATCTGGTGGTATCCAACAACATTTTTCTTCTCAGCTTATGACACTTTTCTGTTGAGCTTTATGTGCAGAGAAGATCAGTTTTGTGGTACTAGAACAACAAGTTAGATATCAACAGCCAAATTCCCTAGCATCTTTTGCTTGGGTCATCCACTTATATGCAAACAATGTAATTGCCACCTTGGTTAGAAAATCTGCAGGGTTATGTGCTGTGTGAATTTTGTGAATTTCCACAGCACCTTTATTGATAATGTCTTTGATCCAATGAAGACGAGTATCAATATGCTTTGTCCTCTCATGGAATGACTGGTTTTTACACAGGTGTATGGCACTTTGATTATCACAAAATACCTTAACATATCCTTGATCAACACCAAGTTCATTCACCAAGCTTTTCAACCATAAAGCTTCCTTGACAGCTTCTGTCACACCTATATATTCTGCTTCAGTGGTGGAGAGAGCCACCACATGTTGCAAGGATGATTTCCAGCTGATAGTGTTACCATAGAGTGTGAACACATAACCTGTGAGAGACCTTCTCTTGTCTCTATCACCAGCAAAGTCTGAATCTACATAGCCAATTACTCCACCTGAGTTTAATTCTTCTTTGTTGTAGTTCAAACCAAGCCTCACACTACCCTTTAAGTATCTTAGGATATGCTTGACAGCATTCCAATGTTGTATACCAGGATTTGACATGTATCTACTAACTAGACTGAGACCATATGCTAAGTCAGGTCTAGTACACACCATTGCATACATTAGGCTTCCCACACCACTAGCATAGGGGACCTTGTCCATGAGTTTTTGTTCTTCTTTAGTATCAGGGCAGTCCTCTTGAGATAACTTGAACTGAGTTCCAATTGGGATGCTTGCAGATTTAGCTTCACTCATGTTGAATCTATGTATTACTTTCCTTGAATACCCTTCTTGAGTGACTGTTATTCCTTGCATTTCACCTCCTCTATTGATCTCCATTCCAAGTATCTTCCTTGCCTCACCCATGTCTTTCATGTCAAATTCTTTCATAAGAAGTTGTTTCAACTTGTTGATCTCATCCATATGCTTACAAGCAATAAGCATATCCTCAACATACAACAGTAAGTATATGTAGTCATTTCCTGCAAGCTTCTTATAGTAGACACAACTATCACTATTGCATCTATTAAATTTTATATCCAACATATGACTATCAAACCTCTTGTACCATTGTCTTGGTGACTGTTTTAAGCCATATAGGAACCTTTGCAGCAGACATATCATATCTTCCTTTCCATCTTCTACAAACCCTTTAGGTTGAGCCATGTATATTTTTTCTTCAAGTACTCCATGTAAGAAGGCAGTCTTTACATCCATTTGTTCAAGATGCAAGTCAAATTGGGCTACTAGTGCAAGCACAACTCTGATTGAGGTGTGTTTCACAACTGGGGAGAACATTTCATTGTAATCTATTCCTTCCCTTTGTGTATATCCTTTTGCAACTAGTCGAGCCTTATACCTAGGAGGATCATTTTCTATGTTCCCTTCCTTTTTCTTGTAAATCCACTTGCAACCTACAAGTTTTGTTCCTGCAGGCTTCTTGACCAATTTCCAGGTATTGTTCTTATGTAAAGCACTCATTTCTTCTTGCATAGCACCTTGCCACTTGTCTTTAGAACTGCTAGACATAGCCTCATTGTAGCTAGCAGGCTCCTCATTGATGACATCTTCAGTTGTATTCAGAGCAAAAGCAGTAGCAGCTTCATATCCAAACCTCTCTGGTGGTTTGATAGATCTTCTAGTTCTGTCTCTGCATAAGAGATAGTCATTGTCTTGCTCCTCTTGTTCAGCTTCTGACTCACTATCAGATTCAGTCACTTGAGTTGCTTGTTGCCTGTCATCATCATTTCTCACCTGCTTTCTTGTGAGCTCCACCTCAATTTGATATTCCTTATCTGGTTCATTCCTCTCAAGAACTTCTTTGTTCACAGTATCCTTGGTAAGGTCTGTCTCTTTGAAGATTACATCTCTACTAATTATGCATTTTCTCTCTTCACTCAGCCAAATCCTATATCCCTTGACACCATCAGGATATCCTACAAATATCCCTTTCTTCGACCTTGCCTCCAATTTTCCCTCATTGACATGAAAATAGGCAGGGCATCCAAAAATTCTTAAGTTCTTGAGATCAGGTAATTCACCAGTCCATATCTCTTGAGGAGTTTTGAAATTTAAAGCAGTAGAAGGACTTCTATTGACAAGATAGCAGGCTGTATGAACTGCTTCTCCCCAAAACCTCTTTGGGAGGTTAGCACAAGATAACATACACCTAACTTTCTCCAATAAAGTCCTATTCAGTCTCTCTGCAAGGCCGTTTTGTTGAGGAGTTCCTCTAACCGTGAGGTTTCTATAAATTCCATGTTGTTTGCAGAAATTATTGAACTCCTCATTACAAAACTCAAGGCCATTGTCAGTTCTAAGTGCTTTAACTTTCAAACCAGACTGATTCTCTACTTTATTTTTCCATTCTACATATGTTCTAAATGCTTCATCTTTTGTTTTAAGCAAATAGATCCAAACTTTTCTACTAAAGTCATCAGTGAAAGTGATAAAGTACCTTTTTCCTCCATGTGTTGGTGTTTGAGATGGTCCCCACAAATCTGAGTGGATGTAGCCAAGCTTTTCTTTAGTCTTGTGTACACCAGTTGAAAACCTCACCCTTGTTTGCTTACCAAAAATGCAGTGTTCACAGAATCCTAGATTAGAAATCTTGTCTCCACACAGTGCTCTTTGCTTGTCTAGCTCTTTAAGACCCTTCTCACTCATATGTCCAAGTCTTTGGTGCCATATAAGAGTTTGATCATCACTTGAGCTTGCCACTTGAGCTTCTGGTTGCATAGTGTTTCCCATAAGCAAATACAAGTTGTTTTTCATTCTAGTTCCCTTCAATACTACTCTTGACCCTTTCATTATCTTCAATACACCTTCTTCACCTTTGAAGCTATACCCTGCAGCTTCAATTCAGGTACATGTCTAACATTTGTTAACATTTTGGTAGTACCATCAGCAAGCTTCAACTTCACAGTTCCTATGCCTATGACTTTGCAAGCCTTGTTGTTCCCCATAATAACTTAACCTCCTTTGTATGGTTTGTAGTCCACAAACCATTCCCTCTTTGGACACATGTTATAAGAACAACCAGTATCTAGCACCCAATTATCATCACCAGAGGTAGTTGCAGTCGAATTTGACTCAACTCTTTCAGTTCTATCTTCCTCAGCAACTAAGACTTCACCATATTCTTCATCTATGGTTCCCCGGTATACGTGTCCGAAGTCAATGACGATGATCATTTTCTCGCCATCTCTTCACGAATACTCTCACCTTTGCGATTGTCCGCCATTTCTTCACAAATACTCTCACCATTGCAAACAATAGTTCACAACTCTCATACCCATCGGATGCTCACGATGCAAGATTTTATATCATCCTTGGATTGATTTTTCTTCTTTGTGTTCTTTTCTGGACAATTGTTCTTGAAATGTCCCTCTTTATCACAAATGAAACATCTCTTGTGTTTTGGCCTTGATTTTGATATTGACCTTCCCTTTCCTTTACCTGATTCCTTTTTCTCAGATCTTCCTCTCACCATTAGACTGTCCCCTTGTTCTGATTCCCTTTGATTGACCTTCTTGGACAATTCCTTGGATAGCAAGGCACTCTGAACTTCCTCCAAACTTAAAGATTCCCTTCCATATATGAGTGTATCGGCTATAACATCATAAGAGCTTGATAATGATCTGATCAAGAGTAATGCTTGATCCTCATCATCAATCTTAATATCTAGGTTTTCTAAATCAAGAATTAGCCTATTATACTCATCTATATGGTCACTTATTGAAGTACCAGAATCCATTTTGAAGGTGTATAGTTTCTGTTTCAGATGCAATCTATTGGCTAGGGTTTTAGTCATGTACAAACTTTCTAATTTCAACCATATAGCAGCAGCGGTTTTTTCTTTTGATATTTCACGAAGTACCTTGTCTCCTAAGCAAAGAATGATGGCACTATGAGCTTTGTTCATGAGCTCTTTCTTTTCTTTCTCAGTCAAGGTTGCTGGAAGCTTCCCTTCCCCCTCTAGAGCATCTTCAAGACCCTGTTGAACCAGAATTGCCCTCATCTTCATTCTCCAAAGACCAAAGTCGTTCTTGCCATTGAAACGTTCTATATTGAACTTTCCCATCTCCATTTATGCGAATCTTGCTCAACGTCGCTACTGATACCAATTGTTTAGTTTAGACGCAATAATGAAACACAAATGCACAAGAATTAATCGCGAATTGATTGAAGTTAGAAAACCCCCAATTTATGAACCCTAACTACCGATTTCAGAAATTGGCGAAATTAAGCAATCACACAAGAAAATTGTTCACCCAGTTCAGTGACAATTAGTCACCTACATCTGGGGATCAAGCTAAAGCTTGAATCCACTTTCATATCATCAAGAATTGAGATTACAATGTTTACAATGTGAATTTCCCTCGGTTTAACCCCTCACTTCCCTTGATCCTTGAGTCCCGTGTTTGCTCACACACCCCAATTCTGTAAGAGAAAATGAAGATTACAACCTACTTTACAAATGTGATTACAAGGCTTTTATAGATGTTGAAGAGAACAAGAGAAAATCCGGTAACTTGAGATACAAGCAACCGAGCTGTTATTGCAAATAACAGACAGATAACAGATTCTGTTATTGATAACAGAAACAGAATTCCACTATACACCACCTCAGCTCCACATCAGCTCCACCTTGACCAATCAACCTTTAGAGAAAAGCCACATCAACAAAATGAACCTCCACGTGTATGCCACATTAACAAAATCATATATGGTAGTTGCTTGCATGAAGCTTAGGAACAAAATAAATTAAAGATGCTCATACTAAATAAGCTTAGGAGACCAGTATATATGATGTAAGAGAAAATACAAAAGAGAATGAGGTAACATAAATGATACTCTTTTTTCAATAATATTTATGATTTTGGGGGGTTTCTCTAATTGAGCATATGCCAAAATATTGGGCCTATTCAATGCAAACTACTCATTGGCGTGATTTACCAATGTTACAGGTTTGTGAAATGCGCCAAAATGGAAGTTTTTTTGAGTTAGTGCTAAATTGTATTTTACCCAATATTTGCTGGGGTTTCATGCTCACTATGGTTCTCTATAGGTATTGCGATACACATCAGAAATTTTTTTTGTACCTGATCGTTCCTGATCTCTAGGTATGATTCTGATGTAGTCTTGTAGCTCAGTCGCTGAACGTCTTGTTGTCGAAGTTTGGGTCGCACCTGGGTGGTACCTGCGAGTACACTCCGACGCCCAAGTCAGCAATCAATGGTGAATAGTGAATAGTAATAAATGACGTACCTAACTCCTTGAGATTCGTGCCATATTTATAGTAGTAGTTATTGGGCCATGTTGGACTGCATTGGGCCTTGAGCCCACTCTAGAACAGTTGCCCCCCAAGCCTGGGTCGCTGGTGTGTGAAATAAGCATGTGCAAGTATACACAGTCACAAACAAGTAATAAAGAGTAAGTAAAGATCGTTCCCACGAGGATTGACTAATTTTTAATGTGTTTGTTTAGCATAGGTAAACTAGTGTGTCTACAACTATTCAGAGATTTGTGGTTGGTTTTTGGAATATAGAAAAACAGAATTTAAATACCTGTAGAGGATGTAATTTAAGAGAGAGTTGAGATGCTTTTACCATATGAGTTCCTTGTGAGAATGTTGTCTTTGTCTTTCGGTGCTTGAGCACTGGTGCTTGATCACTTAGTGTAGATACATCGAGTTAAGGGTGACTGTACAAGCTCAATAAACCCTTGTTTTTTTGCATAAAGAAAGGGCAAGTGTGTCAAACTCCCTCGCCTCCTTTCAAGTGGTTCAAGTTGCTAAATACTTTCCCTTAGTAAAAACCCCACACATGAACAAAGACTATGCTAATTACTTTTGAATTAGCATGGAATTACAAGTGACTTTGTGGAAAACAAATTTCTCATCAAAGACTTAAATAAACACTTGCCTTTGCTTCTAGTTCTTGAGATCTAGTTGTAAGTCAATCTCTTGTAAATACAACTCCCCTTGTTCTAAGTTAACCTTAAAACAAGTTTAATTCAAGTACAAGAACTAGTAAGTGAGGCACCCTTTTGGACAACATAATAGTTCTCACGAGTTCATCATATGACTAGAGCATCCCAACTAAGGAATTTAGCTCATCATCGTCCACATAAAGTAATTAAACAAAGCAAGTAAAGAAAGCATTGTAAATAACTTGGAAATGTAAATTGCTTAAAAGTAAATTGCTTGAATGGACAAGTCTTGCAAGAAAGTAAATTGCTTGATTGGACAAGTCTTGCAAGAAATTAAATAACAAGAAAATAAATAAAGAGTAAGATGAAGAACATGAAATAAGAACTTAATATTAATGAAGAACACTTGATTCTCAACTAGGAAGAAGTGAAGAATAGAGATGTCAATTCCTTCTTACCTTCCTCTTAAGTTTAGAGTAATCAAAGTGAAGTAAAAAGACTTGGAAATAAAATGAAGAACAAGATGAACTTTAATCTAAAACTACTATTGTATCTATATGGTATTGGTCGTATATCTATATATTTTTCTTATATATTTTTCTTATTTTTTTTTACAAGAGATGAAAGAGTTCTATTTATAGAAGTAGGAGATTTCCTTCCATGGAGGGTTTTCTTTGTCTTCAAGTATTTGACTTCTTTGCTTGCTTGTGAAGTTTTCTTTGACCATCATGTGACTTATCCTAGTTATTTTGCAGGTGTCAATTGTTGTCACTTTGAATGGGAAACATTCCTTTGAAGGGGTCCAATTAGTTGATGACATTTGGCTTGGTGTAATGATGATGTTTGTTGTTTTTATCCCATAGATGACTTCTTTGGTAACTTGATAATTGATTCCATGTGATCACTGAGCTAGTAGGAGGCCAGCAAGGCTCATTAGAACGAAATCAAATTGAGGTGCTTCCAATGTGGGGTCTTGTGCTACTTGCTTCAGCTGCATGCTTCAGCTGCATGCTTTGGTGCTTAAGCACTCGATGCTTAAGCACTTAATGCAAAATCACAGAATCTGCAAAAGTACTCAACAAACATATCAAACATACCAATTTGTATATAAATTGAACTTCTATCTCCTTGATGATGTATTTTATGATTTTCATCTCTTTTATTGTATTTACAAGTTTATTGCATTGGTTTCAAACATTTATCTAAGTAAAGACTATGAATAACTCTATATAAAATAGAGTTATCACACCCCAAACTTAACTTGTTGCTTGTCCTCAAGCAATAACAAAATAACAAGTAGGATTCTTTTGATGAAGAAGATCAGATCATTTCAACTCCTTTCAATCTTTCAAAATGTGATGTTCTCTTAAAAGAACCTTTCTTTCCTCCAATCTCTATGTCTTTGTGCCTTTGAAATTCATCACAACCAAAGCTATTAAAACTCTTTTTATGTGCGTGTGTGATCCATTGAAATTTGATTGGCTCCAAACTAAGCAAAAAGGTTTTCTTAAACTTTTGAAACTTTAGAAAACTTTTGGTCAACACAAAGGTGTTTCAAAACATAGAGTAGACTCACAAGATCCTTAAGCTCGGGGGCTTTAAGTATATCAAAGGGCTTGACATGAGTAGTTTAAAACTTTTTGACTCAATGCTTCTTTTTTGATGTTTCTTTTTCTTTTGGTGCATAAGCATCTACTAGATAAGCACTAGATGCTTCTTAAAACTTATGTTACCCTCTTTACTCGACCTCCATGTGCATACTTTTTCTTGATTTGTTTTTTTGTTTTTCTTTTTCAAACCAAATGCACTTTGGAACAGGATTCATTGTCCTCCTTATGCATACTTTTCTTTTTCTTGGTTTGCAAATCAAATGCACTCTGCTTTTGGAACAGTTCGGTTTAGATATTAAGCAAACATAGTTTTGACACCTTTTGATTTTCTTTTTGAAACTTTATTGAGTACTAAGCTCCTCATTTTTGCCTTTGTTTTCATAAAATCTCCCCCAAACTTATTTCTCAACACTCTTCTAAGTTTTTAATAAAACTTTGTTTTTGACCTTGGTTTTCTTAAATTCCTGTTTGTTTCCAGAAAAAACTTTTCACTCAGTTTGATCCCCTTTCAAAAATCAACTTTAAAGTGTAAAAGTGATAATAACAATGGTTGTTTTTGAAGTAAAAAGGACTCTTTTTCTTTTCTTTTTCATTGAGGATTTTGGTCTAAAGAGATGCATCAAAATCATTTGTGGAATAGCAAGCTGATCATGCTTCAAAATCTGTACATTCCTACTATTGATTTACTTAAAAACTGTTCAAAAACAGAACTTGATTCTTTGAAAATGCTTTGTTAAGTAAATCTAAAACAAAATGAAAAATAAACTCTATTTACAAAAGACTTGACTACTTATCCAACATACTAACAGATATTTAACAGATATTGAATAAAACAAGCATTAGTAGGTTTAAAATACTATATATATACCACATGCATCAGAATTTGAAGTGCTTTTCAACTTAAAAGCGAGCGGTGTCCTCACTAGCTCTTAAGTTGAGATGAAAACAGGGGAATAGTGTGCAAAATGGGGTGGGGGGTTAACATTACATGTGGGATTTATCCATAGTAGCATTAGTTTATAAGTAGCAAAATATATAACAAAATACTGCATAGTTAATATAGGAAAGCATGTAAAAAGTTTACTGTGGTTTTGCACCACTCCTCGATCATTCTTTGCTCCTTGTTGGTGTTGCTTTGGACTTCGCTTTGGTGCTTTTGGAGTTGTAGAAGACCGCCAAAGTGGCCTTCACATCCGGTGTCTTTGAAGGTTGTGCAGGAGTTAGTGCTTGAGCATCAGATGTTTGAGCTCCAATCTGTACCTCTGGTTCCTTTGAAATTTCAGCAGATGGCTCCATAACTTGATCTGGTAAGTCCTTCAAGGTCTCAGCAATGTCCTTCAGTACTGTCTCTTCTTCTTCAGCTGTTTTCTTTTCTGGTTCTTTCTCCTTGGGTTCTTTTGATCCTTCCCCTTGCGCTATTGTTTGTTGAATAGTTCACGCAGTGTTGACTTGAAAAATTTTTGGGTGTTTCCCAATTCTTGCCTTTTCTTGATAGCAAGCTCCGTAGCAACTAATCCTAGAATATCCTCAAGATCCTCGGTGATTACGACTGATTGGCTCCTTTGTTGGTCTTTGAAGCACTTGGTCTTTGCCAAGCACCGAGTGGTTGCAGGAACACTCGCTCTTTAGCAATCTCTCGAGTAGGGACTTCACGAAGTTGAGACATTGGGGCTTTTGTTAGTGCTTAAGCACGTGGTGTTTGAGCACTAAATTGTGCATTTCTGAAAAACACCGAAAACATCAAAACTGCACAAACATAGTTAATATTTATCAAAAAATTGATGGGTTGCCTCCCACAAGCGCTTGTTTTAATGTCTTGACTGACTATCCTTTTTAGATCAAGGATTTTCAAAATGAATGGTGCTTTCAGATTGCACCATTTGCTCACCATAATACATTTTAACTCTTTGTCCATTTACTTTGAAAGTATTACCCGAGTTTGCATCAAATATGTCAATCGCACCATGAGAATATATCTTGACTAATTTGAATGGTCCTGTCCCATGGATTTCAATTTTCCAGGAATAATTTTAACCTTGAATTGTACAATAGGACCAATCCTCCTTCTTTAAGATCTCTTTGTTTGATTCTTTTATCATGCCACACCTTGGTTTTATCTTTGTAAATTCTAGCATTCTCATAAGAGAAATGCCCAATTCTTCTAATTCATTTAGTTCTAAAACCTCTGTTTGCTCGCTTGGTCTAGATCAAAATTCAGCTTTTGATTGCCCAATAGGATTTATTTTCTAGCTCAATTGGCGGGTGACATGCTTTGCCATAAACTATTCTATAGGGGACATACCTAATGGAGTTTTATATGCAGTTCTATATGCCCATAATGCTTCATCTAAATGCAATGACCAATCTTTCCTTGTTGGTCCAACCATTTTTCTAGCATTCTTTTTATTTCCTATTTGATAGTTTCACTTGGCCACTAGTTTGGGGATGATATGCAGAGAAATTTTGTGTTTAATCCCATATTTTGCAAGAAGATTTTCAATAATTTTATTACAAAAATGAGATCCTTCATCATTTATGATTGCCCTAGGGTGCCAAATCTAGTAAATATGTTCTTTTGAAGAAATTTACTCATCGATCTAGCATCAAGACTAGGTAGTGCTCGCTTCAACCCATTTAGACACATAATCTACAAAGAACTAAGATGTATTCTTTACCAAAAGAAGTAGGAAAAGGACCCATGAAATCCATGCCCCATACATCAAAAAGTTCAAGTTCAAGAATGTTGGTTCTTGGCATTTCATGTTTTTCAGATATATTACCACTTCTTTGGCATCTATCATGAGTTTTACTATATAGAATGCATCTTTAAATAAAGAGGCCAAAAATAACCTGTTTGTAGTACCTTTTTTCAGCCATTCTGTGTCCTCCAAAATGACCTCCATATGGTCTTTGCATGGCGGTGCTCAAGCACCGCTTGTTGTTCTTGTTCGTGGACACACTTTCTCATGACTTGGTCGGACACATCTTGTATAGGTAAGGTTCATCCCAACAAAGTATTGTTTTACTATATGGAAAAACCTTCTTCTCTCACGATAATCCATCCGTGCGGGTACAACATTACTTACCGGATAGTTAGCAATGTCAAGATACCATGGTGCGAGAATCTCCGTGTGCTTGAGCACTAAGTGCAAAAGCACTATATTCATTCATGAGATATTGCTAACAAATCTTCATCCGGGAATCTCTCCTTGATTTCTTGAGCACTGTGATCATCACCTTCAAGCCTAGATAGGTGATCAAGAACTTGATTTTCTACTCCCTTCTTATCCCTAATCTCAAGATCAAACTCTTGAAGGAGTAGAATCCACCTTATTAGCCTAGGTTTTGCATCTTTCTTTGCAAGCAGATACTTAATGGTAGAGTGGTCAAGATATACAATCACTTTTGTGCCTACTAAGTAAGATCCGAATTTGTCAAAAGCAAACACCACAAACTAATAGCTCTTTCTCGATCCACAGTGTAGTTCACTTGAGCTTCAATTAATGTTTTGCTAGCATAATAAATTGAATGAAACACTTTGTCATACCTTTGCCCTAGGACAGCTCCTACAAAGAAAGTCACTAGCATCACACATTAGTTCAAAAGGTTTGGTCCAATAAGTGTTACAATGACAGTGCAAGTGACCAAAGCCTTCTCAGATTTCTGAAATGCTTTTATACAAGATTCATCAAAGTTAAATTGTGTATCTAATTGCAAAAGATTACACAGAGGTTTTGAAATTTTTGAAAAGTCTTTGATGAATCTTCTATAGAAACTCGCATGTCCTAGAAAACTTCTAATCCCCTTGATTGTTGGTGGTGGCAGTTTTTCAATGACCTCAATTTTAGCTTTATCAACCTCAAGACCTTTCTTTGAAACCCTATGTCCTAGTACAATGCCTTCTTGTACCATGAAGTGACACTTTTCCCAATTAAGAACAAGATTTGTATCTTCACATCTTTGGAGAATTTGTTCTAAATTTGATAAACATAAAGGAAATGTTTCTCCAAAGACAGAAAAATCATCCATAAAGATTTCCATAGATTGTTCAATAAAATCAGAAAACAAGGACATCATACATCTTTGAAATGTAGCGGTGCATTACATAATCCAAAGGGCATTCTCCTAAAAGCAAATGTACCATATGGACATGTAAAAGTAGTTTTATGCTTTGGTCCTTAGGGTCAATGGCAATTTGATTATAACTCGAGTAGCCATCTAAGAAACAAGAAACTCCTTTCCCGCTAGTCTATCTAACATCCGATCAATAAAGGGCAATGGAAAGTGATCTTTCTTGGTTGATTTATTAAGTTTTCAGTAATCCATACTGATTCTCCACCCGCCATCGTTCTTGTGGGAATTAGTTCATTTTTTTGGTTGGCTATTTACTGTGACTCCCCTTTCTTGGGAACACATTGTACAGTGGCTAACCCATGTACTATCTTCAATTGGGTAAATAATCCCAACATCTAGCCATTTAATTATTTCCTTTTAACAACCTCTTTCATGATTGGATTTAGCCTTCTCTGTGCCTCAATGTTGTTTTTAGCATTGTCTTCTAGATTTATTCTATGCATACAAATAGAGAGGGCTAATCCTTTAATGTCCGCCATTTGCCATCCTATTGCTTTTTATGTTTTTTAAGGGTTTCAATTAAATCATGCTCCCGCTCTAATGATAGATCGGATGCAATGATAGCTGGAAGTGAATCATTATCCCTAAGAAAACATACTTTAAGTGTTTTGGCAATTCCTTGATTCTAGTTTGGGAGGTTGTTCAATTGAAGGTAAGTTTTTCTTAAGGTTAGGGTCTTCTAAATTTAAAGATTCAAAAGTTCTAGACCATACCTTAGGTTTAACTTCCTCTGTTGTCGGTATGCCTTGTTCTTGCATTTCACCTCGGGAAGTGCATAAGCACTTGATGCTAAAGCACTAGTCGATGGTCATACTTGTTTGTTGAATTGCTTCGCACTGTGATGATCAAGTGAGATAGCGTAACATTCTTCTTGCTCCTCTCTTTGGATACTTCATTGCTTTCATCACATTGAATTTCACTTCTTGATCATTCACCCTCATGGTTAGTTCTCCTTTTTGAACATCAATAAGTGTCTTACCGCTTGCAAGAAATGGTCTTCCAAGGATTATCGGCACATTTTCATCTCGCAACAAAATCAAGAATAACAAAATCTGCAGGAAACACGAATTTGTCAACCTTGACTGAATATCTTCAACTATCCCTTCCGGATATCTTTGTTGATCTATCTCGCAAGGGATAATGTTACAGATGTAGGCTTTGCATTACCAATTCCTAACTTCTCAAAGATAGATTTAGGCATCAAGTTGATGCTTGCACCTAAATCACATAGAGCTCTCTCCTGTATAGTTGTTGCCTATAGAGAAAGGAATTGTAAAGCTACCAGATCTTTCAATTTTCTTGGAATTTTATTCTCAAAATTGAACTAACTTCCTTTGACATTGCAATAGTTTGAAATTCACCTAATCTCTTTCGTCTACAAATGATATCTTTCATAAATTTAGCATAATTAGGCATTTGTTGTAAAGCTTCAATCAAAGGAATATTAATGTGCAAACTGTTTTAAAACATCTAAAAACTTATGAATTGCTTCTCCTCATGCACTTTTTTTAATCTTTGAGGGAATGGAGGAGGTGGGTGTTCAATAACTAACCTGGGATTTGGTTCTTTTTGAGAAGTGGAAGCTTCGTGCTTGTCTGATTCGAGTTTTTTTTCTTTTTGAGTTTTTTCTCCTTATCTACACCTTCATTCTCATAGGGCTCTGTGAGATCCTTACCACTTCTCGGTGATATGGCCTTTACTTGTTCTTTTCCTTGCCTTTGAGATGTGGATGCTTCAGTATTGGATGGTAGAACACTGCAGTCTTTGATACATAGCATTTGCTAATTGACCTACTTGAGTTTCTAAGTTTTTTATGGAAGCATCTTGAGTTTGCCTTGCTGTTCTTGTTTCACTTATGAATGATTTAAGCAGGCTTTCTATTGAATTATCATTGGCAGTTTGTTGTTGCCTTTGATAATTTTGATATCCTGGGTTGTGGGCTGGTGCTTGAGCTCCTGGTGCTTGAACACCTGGTGCTTGAGCACTGTTATTACTTGGTCCCCACTTAAGATTTGGGTGATTTTTCCAGCCAGGATTATAGGTGTTAGAGTAAGGGTTGTTATTCCTATTATTATTATATCTATTTTGATCCACATAGTTAACTGACACAGGATTACTTGAGCACTCTTCATAGAGGTGGGCTCCTCCACAGAAGTAAACACAACTAGGTGCTCCTTGAGGTGCTTGTTCTATGGCTGCAACAGAAGTTTCTGCTGGTTTAGGTGTAGCTGAACTAGGTGTAGTGAAAGTTTTAATCATGTTAGCCAATGTGGCAACTTGAGCAGTTAGGGATGAAATTTCACTAAGTTCATGTACTCCAGCTTTCTTTTGGGCACTTGCCCTTTCAGTAGGCCAGCTAGAACTATTCGTTGCTACCCTATCAATTAATTCACAAGCTTCATTATAAGACAGATTCAATAAAACACCCCCTGATGATGCATCAAGCATAATTCTGGTTTGGGGCTCTAATCCATTGTAAAATGTTTCCATCTGTATAATGACTGGCAGACCATGATGAGGACATTTTCTAAGCAATTCCTTCCATCTTTCCCATGCCTCAAACAATGATTCAGCATCTCTTTGTTTAAAAGATGTAATGTCATTTCTCATCCTAGCATTTTTGATTGGTGGGAAGTATTTTGACAGAATTTTTCACTAATTCATTCCATGAATGAATTGAATTAGGCTCTAAAGAATTTAACCATGATTTAGCTTTATCTTTTAATGAATATGGAAATAACTTTAGCCTAAATGCATCCTCACTTACACCAGGTATGATGAAATTGCTACATACTTCTAAAAACTGTTTTAAATGCTCATGGGGTCATCATGTGAAAATCCCCAAACCGACCAATTGTTTGCAAAGATTTGAAACATCATTGGTTTAAATTCAAAATGGACAAGCATTAATATGAGGCCTAGCAATGCTAGTCCGCATATTTTGATGATCAAACACGGCATAATCCTCATGGGCCTATCTCTATCATTAATCATGCCTATAGGGTTCATGTGTATGAATTGATGTCTATGATTTACTCCTACATCGGGAATTGAATTACCTCGGCAGTGTTATGGCTTGATCCATCATCTTCTTGCCGTGTTTGGTGCAGGTTCTTTGCTGGTATTTATTTGCTGTGTATTTGTCTTGCTTGTGGCATCCCTAGTGGTATTACTTGGTTCAGCCATATTCTTTGTGTTGTTGGATTTCCTCTCAAGTCTTAATTGTCTCCCGAATCTTCTTTCAATCTCTCTGGATCAAAATCAAAATTTGGTGGTGGTCTTCTTGGCATAGGCTAGTGCTTAAGCACTTGTTCTCGCATGTAATAACACTACCAAAAAGCAAGAAAAGAAAATAAAAACACTCTTTTACTAACTAAACAAACTAAAAATTATTGGCAATCCCTGCAAGAACGGCGCCAAAAACTTGGTGTGTGAAATAAGCATGTGCAAGTATACACAATCACAAACAAGTAATAAAGAGTAAGTAAAGATCGTTCCCACGAGGATTGACTAATTTTTAATGTGTTTGTTTAGCATAGGTAAACTAGTGTGTCTACAACTATTCAGTAGATTTGTGGTTGGTTTTGGAATATAGAAAAACAGAATTTAAATAACTGTAGAGGATGTAATTTAAGAGAGAGTTGAGATGCTTTTACCATATGAGTTCCTTGTGAGAATGTTGTCTTTGTCTTTGGTGCTTGAGCACCGGTGCTTGATCACTTAGTGTAGATACATCGACATTAAGGGTGTTGTACAAGCTCAATAAACCCTTGTTTTTTTGCAAGAAAGGGCAAGTGTGTCAAACTCCCTCGCCTCCTTTCAAGTGGTTCAAGTTGCTAAATACTTTCCTTAGTAAAAACCCCACACATGAACAAAGACTATGCTAATTACTTTTGAATTAGCATGGAATTACTAAGTGACTTTGTGGAAAACAAATTTCTCATCAAAGACTTAAATAAACACTTGCCTTTGCTTCTAGTTCTTGAGATCTAGTTGTAAGTCAATCTCTTGTAAATACAACTCCCCTTGTTCTAAGTTAACCTTAAAACAAGTTTAATTCAAGTACAAGAACTAGTAAGTGAGGCACCCTTTTGGACAACATAATAGTTCTCACGAGTTCATCATATGACTAGAGCATCCCAACTAAGGAATTTAGCTCATCATCGCCCACATAAAGTAATTAAACAAAGCAAGTAAAGAAAGCATTGTAAATAACTTGGAAATGTAAATTGCTTAAAAGTAAATTGCTTGAATGGACAAGTCTTGCAAGAAAGTAAATTGCTTGATTGGACAAGTCTTGCAAGAAATTAAATAACAAGAAAATAAATAAAGAGTAAGATGAAGAACATGAAATAAGAACTTAATATTAATGAAGAACACTTGATTCTCAACTAGGAAGAAGTGAAGAATAGAGATGTCAATTCCTTCTTACCTTCCTCTTAAGTTTAGAGTAATCAAAGTGAAGTAAAAAGACTTGGAAATAAAATGAAGAACAAGATGAACTTTAATCTAAAACTACTATTGTATCTATATGGTATTGGTCAGATATCTATATATTTTTCTTATATATTTTTCTTATTTTTTTTTACAAGAGATGAAAGAGTTCTATTTATAGAAGTAGGAGATTTCCTTCCATGGAGGTTTTCTTTGTCTTCAAGTATTTGACTTCTTTGCTTGCTTGTGAAGTTTTCTTTGACCATCATGTGACTTATCCTAGTTATTTTGCAGGTGTCAATTGTTGTCACTTTGAATGGGAAACATTCCTTTGAAGGGGTCCAATTAGTTGATGACATTTGGCTTGGTGTAATGATGATGTTTGTTGTTTTTATCCCATAGATGACTTCTTTGGTAACTTGATAATTGATTCCATGTGATCACCGAGCTAGTAGGAGGCAGCAAGGCTCATTAGAACGAAATCAAATTGAGGTGCTTCCAATGTGGGGTCTTGTGCTACTTGCTTGTTTGCATGCTTAATTTCACCAGAGATGCTTTGGTGCTTAAGCACTCGATGCTTAAGCACTTAATGCAAAATCACAGAACCGCAAAAGTACTCAACAAACATATCAAACATACCAATTTGTATATAAATTGAACTTCTATCTCCTTGATGATGTATTTTATGATTTTCATCTCTTTTATTGTATTTACAAGTTTATTGCATTGGTTTCAAACATTTATCTAAGTAAAGACTATGAATAACTCTATATAAAATAGAGTTATCGATCGCGAGAGGCGAGCTAAGGCTTGATTTGTTGACTGAATGATGTCAAAAAAAAGCAGAGAGTTGTAACCAATGAGCGGCCCAAGAGCTGCGCGACTGACCACGACTATGAGTCTTGAGGGACGGTGATTTCTCTTTGTGATTTTTCACGCATTCCAAAGTGACGCCTGGCTTCCCCAAGGCGTGTCTCTTCGCTCCCCCCTGACTGATTAATGACTGATTAATGAGAGAAGGTGAAGAGGTGCGTCTCTTCGTTTTTGGGCCTGAAGTGCCCATTGGCCCACTATATAAGGTGGTGGGACTTTGGAGGAAATCACTCTTTACTCTTGCCTCATTCTCTGCTCCGAAAGTTCGAGAACGACCTCGCTGGCTCGCTGTCTACCGTTCGTTGCTCGCTCTGGGAACAGCTCGCCCGTGCCCCCTGCGCCAGATTCATCTTCCGGCCTCACAGGTAACACGAACGTCCTTAACTTCGATCGCTTATATATTTTTTTTTTACATTCCAACCAGCGGAGGGGGTAGCAGGTCGGGGGGCGACGTGTCGCTCCTCTAATCAGGTGCTCGATCTTGACCGCTTCCCTCTCTGCAGGTTTACTCTGGCCCGGACAAAACAAACTCGCCGAATCTCCGGGAGCCCCGCCGTGTCTATAGCTAAAGCAATGGCTCAACCGAGCACTCCTCCAGTGAGGTCGCCGTCCCCTTCGAAAGATGAATCACCCGGCCCAGATAGGTCGTCTTCGAAATCCAAAAGCGGGTCGCCCGGAACTTCGAGTTCGATCTCGATGTCGTCTTCCGAGTCCTCTCGAATGTCTGACCGAGCTAAGGTGGTTCCAAACCCTGGGGAAACTGCGGAATGCTCGACCTCTTTTCTTTCCGAGACTACAGTCGGTGCTCAGGCCGTTGAGAATCCCATGCCCTTGCAAGTTGTGCCCGGCGCGGTTCAAGACGCGGCTTTGGGGCCAGAACGGATTGATCCTGACATGGCGGCCGAGCAAGATATGTCTTGGGTTTCTGAAATCTTAAGGAATCATAGGAGTAAAGTCCGCCGCCATTCGTTGGATGAACAAGACTTGACCGCCCAGTTTTACGTTGAAGGCTGGCGAGTGGAGGGCATGGAAAAGGATGAGAACATAGCGACCTGGCATGATGAGCTGAAATTTACGATGTACCGAGTTGTCTTTGAGCGGATGGGGATCGTCCCTCCCTTTACAAAATTTCAACGACAAGTCCTTCGCTACCTTAAGGTCGCACCCTCCCAGTTAAACCCGAACGCTTGGGCGTTCATTCAAGGCTACGAGGATGTCCTAACAGCGCTTGGGCGGCCGGTTTCATTGAGGCTATTTTTTACCCTTATGGAGATGAGCTATCTTTATGAGCCTGGTACCAAAGGGGTCCGAAAAGAGGCCGTGTCTCTGAAGAACAGGTCGCAATACAACTTTTTCAAGCCGTACATGGAGTCTTTGCCAAGCGGGTGGAAAAACGACTTCTTCTGGGCCGTTCCTTACACGATGGAAGCGATGAAAGGGATAGCCACTTTGATACCTGGGAAAAATGCTGGGACGCCCCTTGTGCCGACCGTCTGGTCATATGACCATTTTTTAAAGAAACCTGGGGCGTATTCTTATAAGGAAATCGAGCTCAATATTGGGGACATTGATACGATCCGCAGGCTCAGGCGGGTCGCCTCTTGCGTCCAAGGTGGTCGCATTAAAATCAATAAGATAGTAGACGCCCGTGGCACAAAGGCGGTCAAAGCAGCTATTGGTAGAAGTTTTAAGATTTATTTGCTTACTTCCAATTGTTTGTGTAATTGCTAACGCATCTTGCTTTTTGCAGCTGAAATGGCGGGCGTTCAGGATTTTGACTTCTTTTCCCAGTGGTCTGGTGAGGATGGGGATAATTCTCCCCCTCGGGGGACGGCCGATGCATCTCAAAAGGCGGTCACTGCCGAGCCTTTACAGAGTTAATCACGGCGACCGCGACTAATCCCCGACAGAACGTCATTTCCTACCGTTATAATTGAGAAATCGACCAAACGGGGGCGCCAAGATGATTGCGACCCTACTGAGAAGAAAAAACACAAGGGCCACCGAAGCAAAGGCCATTCCAGCCGGTCGTCTAACCTTGATCTGCTTGGCCTTGGGGACGAGGACTGTGCTCGTTTCAAGGAAGAGCCTTTTAAGGTGATGGCCGATGCGATGAAGGCTGACCACCAACTCTTCGCAAAATATCAAGAGGGGAAGCCGATCGTCGAGAGGTAGGCGAGCCTTAAGTAAAATTTCTTATCTTGAAGACGATCCGCCGACAAGTCGCTTAAACCGCAACCGCTTTGTTGTCCTTGACGTGAAATGAGAGAAGAAAGGGATCGGTACGCTCAAGAAACTCAAGAGGTCGAACCAAAGGTCCAAAGCAGTCGCTACATTCGAGCGCGAAACTTCGTGAAGCCGAAAATTCGATGGCGCCTTGGTGATCGCCAAACCGGCGCCGGCGGCTCGGGACAATGCGATCGCTGCCGTGGATAAAGCGATGGCCGCCGAGAAAATTGAAGTCAAGAGGAGGTCGGGCGCACGAACGAGAAGAAACAAGAATTGTTTGATCAGATTACTTCTTTGAAGACCAGTCTGAACGCTGTGGAGAAGGAGAGAGATAAGTATAGGGATCTCTTCAAGGAGGCCCGTACTAGGGCTTTAGGGGCGGCCAAGTACCAATTTACCAATGCGGTTGACCAGATAAAGCTTGTAAACCCATCCCTGTTCGTTGATGAGGCCGTGGTCAACTATGAGCATTGTGTGGTCGGTCAAGAGATCGTTCTTCCTCAGAAAGTTGAAAGAGGGAAGGTCGTCCGTGAACGGGTCGTTGTCTTCAATGCCGATCAGTCTTAATCATTGTGTTCACCCTACCCGCCTGCGAGCGGCTTTTGTTATTTTGAATTTTCTCCCGCCTGCGAGCGGTCTTTCAAATGTTATGAACTATTTTGTCCGCCATCGAGCGGTTGGCCTTAATTTGTAATCAACTGAAATTTCTTAGGTAACTAATGAATGTTCACTATTTTTGTGGTATCCGAATGTGCCGGCCGTTTAATGGCACTTACAGGCCGCTACTCGCAGCTGGTTTGTTTTAGAAAGAGTGACGGCACCCTTTTAAAGTTGCAGGCCGCTATTTACAGCGGCTCGCTATTGGCCACACGATGGCGTTGTTTTACGGGACGCTACTCGGAGCGGCTTGCAAAGGCCATACGATGGCATCTTTTTCAAGTTTTACAGGCCGCTATTCGGAGCGGCTCGCTATAGGCCATACGATGGCATCTTTTTAAAGTTTTACAGGCCGCTATTCGGAGCGGCTCGCTATAGGCCATACGATGGCATCTTTTTAAAGTTTTACAGGCCGCTACTCGGAGCGGCTTGCTATGGGCCATACGATGGCATTTTGTTTTACAGGCCGCTACTCGGAGCGGCTTGCTGTAGCCATTCGATGGCGTTTAGTGTCATCTCGGTGACACCTCGGTCGCTCTGTTGCTACTCGCTTGGTGAGCGACCGGTCATACAATCGTGCATGAGATAAATAACACAAGTTTTAAAAGGTCAGGCCTCTATAAAAAACCCCTGTGGGGAAAAAGAGCGCCCGCCTGCTTTTCATTGAATTCTGGTCGTTTGATACATTTTGCATTTATACATAGTATTTCCTTAGCTTTTCGGCGTTCCATGTTCTAGGTATGGTCGCCCCATTCATGGTCTCTAACTCGTAAGCTCCCTTGCCCGTCCACCAACTTGTCAATACTGGGTACAGGGAAAGCATCCTTAGGGCACGCCCTATTCAGGTCAGTGTAATCAACACACATTCGCCATTTCCCGTTCTTCTTTTTTACTAGTACGACGTTCGAAAGCCACGTCGTATACTTAATCTCCTCAACGAAATTCGCTTTTATCAAGTCGTTTCATCGCACGGGCGCTGCCGGCCTTCTCTTCATTCTCGAACTCTTCTCTTCGAGCGGATCGCCTTGCCGCTATATCGACTGATAGTTGATGACAAGCGACCTCCATAGGAACTCCAGGCATATCTGATGCTTGCCAAGCGAACAAATCGGCGTATTTTCTGAGGCAAGTGATTAGTCCCTGTTTGACCTGTTCTGGAAGGTCGCTTCCAATCTTTACGGTTTTGGCCGGGTCATCGCCCAACTGAACGTCAATAAACTGCCCATGGGGTTCTGGTCGTTTGAGTTTCTTCTTTAGCTCACGGGCTAAATCATCATCCCCCTCTTCCGGGTCGCTATCTGAGTTATAGCGGGCATCCAAATCAGCTAGGTTTACTTGGTGTCCTTCCCCAGAATTGTGAGCGTGAGGTCCAACGTCCTGAGCGTCACATATATCCTGGTAAATGTAGTGACTTTTCTTGGCCGCCTCCATATCTGCCGCTAAGGTGGCGACCTGGCCATTTTTATCGTAAAACTTCATCTTTAAGTGGACTGTTGACACGACTGCTTCAAGTTTCCCCAACGTCGGTCGGCCGATAATGCAGTGATAGCATGACTTGATAGGCAATACAAGGAAAGTCGTTCTGACCGTCCTGTAAGATGTGCTCCCATTGGCATCGTCGCCGAAAGTGACCAACAACTCCAAGGTGCCCAACGGGTAAGTGATTGCTCCGTTAAAACCTGTTAAAGGGGTCGGGTCGTTCTGAGGGATGATTTCGCTTCGGTCGATGCTCAATTTGTCCACCAACTCTTCAAACATGATATCTGCCGAGCTACCCTGATCGACCAAAAATCTCCTAACTTCGGAGTTTCCCATGACCGCAGATACGACACGGAGGAACGTGAATCGCTGACCCGCCATCGAGCAAATCCTCGTCACCAAAGGAAATCCGGTCTGTTGGAAATCGGTCGTGGTGCGTAAGAAGATCCGACCATAAGAATTTCATTCCACTTTCTCTTCGTCGCCTTCTTTGAATCCAAGCGATCTAAAAAGGTTCCCCGTGGATAACCATTACGACCGCGACCCACTCGGATCGCTCGCCGTCCTCCTCCGAAGTTTCTTTTCGCGCGACCTCAATAGCTTGAGTGGTTACTTTTTCTTTTGAACGACCATCTCGACCCTCAGTTTTCTCTTCCGATCGGTCGTTTCCTTCCTCCCTGACATATTTTGTTAGCTTTCCCTTCTGAATGAGGTTTTCTATGTCATCCTTTAGGGCCATACATTCGTTAGTATCGTGGCCCTTGCTCTTATGGTACCTGCAATATTTCTTCGTGAACCGGCCGCCTTTCTTGAGAACGAGTGGGTCAGGGCGCTTGACATCAGCAAATTCGTTATTCTGGCAGTCCATATAGATTTGTGCAATGGGCGTATTCAGCCTGGTGCGGTGCTCGAACTTCTTCTGACGAAAATCCGAACGACCTTCCCTGCGCCCTTCTGGCTCTTAGCCGACCTACCATGCTCTTCCTTGGGTCGCACACGCGCCTGTCTAGCCGCGAGCGTCTCTTCGTAGCCCATGTGGTCGTTGGCCCTTCTTAAAAATACCCCAAGATCCATGTAAGCGGTTGAGGATGAACTCCTCTCGCAAATGCGTGATCCGCTCGTATTCCCGCTGAGATACTTCGGTTTGTCTTTGTCGGTCAAGTCGCGGATAGTCTCCGCCTCGTGTTGAAGCGATCAATATAATGCCTCGGTGATTCGTTTCTCCCCGCATACGACCGTGTCAAGGTGTTCCTCATATTTGTATCGACAACGGTTGGCCGTGTAATTGGCAAAAAGGTTGCGACCAAGCCTTCCCAAGAGGTGATGGTGTTGGGCCGCAATGATTCCCACCATTCGAGCGCTCTCCCATCGAGCGACTGGGGAAAAAGTCTGCACTTCATCGTCGGGCTTAGCTCTCTATAGCTGCAGTAATTGTTGAAATAACGGACGTGTTTATCTGGATCGCCGCGACCGTCGAACTTATTCATGTTGGGCGCTTTCAAAAATCTGCGGGAATGCGGTAACGCTCGATTTCTCTTGAGAACGGCCCATGCCCGGCCGCCAACTCTCCCGATCCATAAGGTTGTAATGCATGTAGTTCATTGACGGCACTCTCGTAGCCGCCCGTCATGTGGCCGTACAAGGGAGGGGGCTGGAACGACTGCCCTCTCTCTCGCTCGAGCACAACTCTTTTCGACCGGTGGGATGTGTCCCTGCCTTTGTAATTGTCCAACTCACCATACGAATCCCACGACCGGCTCCTCGACTTGCGTGAACCGGACGACTCGGCCGAGGAATACCTAGTGGGCGAAGCGGTCCGATTCCGGATTGTAACTTGAGTCTTCATAATCTTGGCCGTATGACTGGAGCGCGGCGATCGCGCACGCCCTGCGAGTGGGAGACCTTCTAGTCCTGACCCTGCGCGCTGGGGATCGGTGTGTTGGGCCGGCCGGAAAGGTCGGTCATTCCGTCCAGGAGGAGTTGCATGCTTACTGGAAGGACGCATTTGTCTGGAGGGGCCCTCACCATTCGCACACGCAGGCGAGGAGGATGGATCCCCTTCGTAGTGAGAAAGAAGTGCTTCCCGATCGGCAATAATCGATTTTTGTTTTGCGTAATCTGTAGGAAAGCCCGAGTCACATGCTCGGGCACGAGGCATCTATTCTCGCATCGACCGGCTCGGCCGGCGATTCTTTGTTGAGAAGGCCGCGAGATTCGCTCCAAGATTGGCCCTCGGCCGCCCTGCACGGAGGGTTCTTGACGAGGTTGTCCTGTGATTCGTGAATGGTTAGTGGGACGCCCTCCGGGGTTTGCTGAGGGATTGCATTCCGTCGGGCGGGTTCGGCTCGATGAGGCTCGCGTGGCGTGCCTCTTTTGTTGCATGGTGGAAGTGTTCGGCTTGCTCCCACCGTGGTCGCCAATGATCGTTCTCGATCTCTAGGTATGATTCTCGATGTAGTCTTGTAGCTCGGCCATTTGAACGCCTTGTTGTCGGTTTGGGTCGCTTTGGGTGGTACCGCGAGTACACTCCGACGCCAAGTCAAGAATCAATGGTGAATAGTGAATAGTAATAAATGACGTACCTAACTCCTTGAGATTCGTGCCATATTTATAGTAGTAGTTATTGGGCCATGTTGGACTGCATTGGGCCTTGAGCCCACTCTAGAACAGTACCCTTAACAGTTGGGGGTGGAATTAGAGATTTCACAGACTCAAATGGAAGGTATTACTATTACTAACCTTTATGCTAAATTGATAATTAAACTATTGTATTTTTTGCAACATTTTTTCCCAATTAAAAATATATTGTATCTAATTACAATATATTTTTGATTTTGATTTAATAATAGTTATTTCCATTTAACCATTTCAATTCTAATTTTATTTATTTATATAATTTCAGTATATTCTCGATTGTCGGTGCAAGACATACTCTGTTGAGCAGCTTGCTGAGCTTAGGGGAGAGTGGTGCGGTTATGTCTCCCGTTTTTTTGAGTTTGATTTGGATACATATAAGTTGTTAGGTAGCTAGTTTTGGTTCATATTGTAAGTTGCTAGCTAGTTTTGGATACATATGAATTAGATAATGTAACTTGTTAGCTACTTTGTTTTGGTGCATCTTGTTGGGTATATATATGTTAACATATTGGTGCATTTGGATATAGAGAGTTTGTTTTGGTTCATCTTGGTGCATGTATTGTAATTTGTTGTTAACTAGTTTATATATGTGTGTTTAAGTATACATATATGGATTTGATTGTATTGTATTGTATTGTATTGTATTGGATGTATATGACCAGGTAAATTGCAAATATAAAAAGGAAAATACACAAAAACTGAAGAAAAAAAATTATACAATGGGGGCGCTTTTAGGAAGTCTTTGCCTATAGGAGGACAAGTTTGGGCAATGGGCAGCGCTTTTAAGGGAGTGCTGCCTATAGGAGGACGCGTTTGGGCAATGGGCAGTGCTTTTAAGGGAGTGCTGCCTATCTGAGGACGGGTTTGGGCAATGAGTAGCGCTTTTTAGGGAGTGCTGCCTATTTGAGGACGTGTTTGGGCAATGGGTAGTGTTTTTTAGAGAGCGCTGCCCATTGTTGGAGTGGAATTAGCAGCGCCACGTTTAGCAGCGCTCAAAAGCACTACCCATGGATAAAAAAAAGTGCTGCCCATCCCCAAATATGTTGTAGTGCGTGATAGGCGTGCACCATTTCCTTTTCCACTACGTGTTCGATTCAAATTCGCGGAATATGGTTCAGGGGGTTTTGCTTCCACAATGTGACACGGTTGGTTCCCGCAGTGTGATTCACTCCCAGGTTTGAACAAACTGGCGAGGGATTTGTTAATTTCAGCTATATGAAATCTCTCTATTCTTGTGATGTTTTTTAAACACCATACCTTATTTACCAGCTAGTATGAATTTAAGCCTCTGCTGCATAACTTAGTTAGCAGCAGAGGCTTAAATTTTATGCTGAAGTTATTCTAAAAATGAGTAAATTTTGATATGATTACCTTATATTGGGAGAAAGAAAATGCAGAGTTCTTCTGTGCTTATTATGCAAGCCTCATATGAGAATAATTCTAAGCATCTGAATATTTCTTAATATGTGTTTTTATAATTGATTTGTAGACTGATAAAGCATTTGAAAAACCACCAGTCCCCTACTCATTACAACTCAAACTTCCTTAATTGATAACTGCTTAAGAGTTGATATGAATATGAAGTTGCAAGAACTGCACATCTATTTAATTGAGAAGTGTTCTTTTACAATTTACAGTTGCTTCACCCATGTCATTTATTGCTTTAAAATGAAGGTTGATAATTTAGTCCATGAAATAACACCTTTTATGGTTTTTGATGTTATCTAATATCTGCTTAATGCCATTTATGTATATAGACCTATAATCACTTTAACTGGATGTGCTCCTTATTTAAAAATATTAATCTGGTGTTTAATTTCTAAGTATATGACAATGTTTCAGCTCTACTAAACAATCAACACACAAAGACAATAATGAACGTCGTATATAAAAAAAATTCTTACTAATCAGACAACAATGTAATACAAGAAAAATATGGAAGTGGGATGTTGAATTATTATTAGAACAAGAAGATTAAGATGTAGACTATGGGTTGCGTCTGTAGAGATAGAATATGTAAAAAGTAATGCACGAGGAGAGAACTAGCAACTCTAACAAACAAACAAACTCAGTCATTAATTGACAATGATCAACAAAGTCACCGATAATCAGAACAAGCATACAAATAAATAACATAAACTGAAATGAATCTATAAGCTGCAGTTGAATGTCATACTCAAGTGACATAGCATACCATTAACACCCTAACATTAAGAACAAGGTGATATTAAACTCTCAACATAGACTTCAGGAACCATCCAAGAACCGATGTTTCGAACCCTAGGAATCTTAGAAGTACCATTTCTGTAATTGTAAACAACTAACTCCATATCCAATTTCAAACCTGACATCTCTTTATAATCAAGCAACACTTGGTCATCTTCTGATACATATACAACCTTGGTATAAGCAAAAGGACGAAGACCCCCCTCATAATGAATACTGAACAATTTAGTCCAAGACTCCTTAATTCCATATTCGTTCATAACCCAAACATCAAAAAACTCACCCTCATTTGAAAAGAAACACAAGCAATCCCTCAACACCCCTAAAGTCGACGGATAATACACGATCTTCTCAAAATCAGGCATTAAAAGCGTTCGATATGACTCATTCTCCAAATCTAGAGAAACAATAATCATGTGGAATCTACTCGAAGCACCATATGCCAACCAATTAACAGTTCCACTCACAAATATTCCCGGTCCACGTGGACCATCATTTGGAAAATTATCTATCCTTCTCCAGGAATCAGTACCCAAAGTATAAACACTAACCTCTCTTTTTGGGTTACGCGTATAATCACTAACTTCAAAATGATTTGTAATGAAAGTACTGTGCTTGTAAGTAACAGCAAAGACCTTATAATTATCAATGAAATGATCATACCCGAAAGTGAAGTGAGTATTAAAACCAAGTGTTGCTCTTGGATTCAACAAAGGGGGCAAAATCTTGAACTTTCTAATCGAAGGATTCCATAAAAGAGCATAATCTTGATATTGAACAGCGAATAGGAGAATGCCATCGCAAGAGGAAACACAACGACCAGAACCGTATTCATTGTTAATTGCCTTTGGGGGTATGAGTTGTAATTGCGGGACGCGTGAGGTTGTCGATGCATCACTGAAAATAGAGGAGATTGTGGAGTCCCAGAGAAGTGAGTCTCTACCATTTACGACAAGGTGGTGGTGGTGGTGGTACGTTTTTGATACATCAAGGTGTTTCTTGGCGAATTGGGGATCGGAAATTAGGGATTTCCATGACTTGCAGACACATTTGAGTTGTATGAGGAATTTCACGGGGAGCCTACACAATATTTCGGAGACGAGATCCAACGGGAGGGTGGGAATGTGAATTGATGGTGAGGTTAGGGTTCTGGTGGTGGTGTGGTTGCCCGCCGACATTTCTGCAAATGTAGCAGTTCCAAGGCAACCGAAACTATGCCATTCAGTACATATATGATAAATTTATTGCTTTTAATATTTATTATCTGATTTTTTTTTTTACCATATCTGATTTTGTTTTGGAAAGCATAATATATAGTATGAAAAATCATGCATATTCTTTAGATTTTAAGATAATTAAATAAAACTTTAAAATAATTATGTCAATTTTTATTTATTATTACTTTATATTACACTAAATATTTTCAAATTATTATTTATTATTCCGTTCCGACTGCAATTTGACTCCGGTTAAACCCTTAAACCTTAAACCGATGTCTAGTCTGACTCGATGTCAAACTCGATTTTAATTGCCTTGATATATATATATATATATTCGCAAATATTTAAAAAGAAACAGAGTTCATTGCTGAAGTTTGTGCATTAAATATTTTTTTGTGTGGAAACAAGGGGCTACGACCCAAGAACAAAAGCAGTATAAATATCTAGGGAACTAAGTCCCACACCAGCCATCCTTATCGGTATCTACAGCAAAGGTAATAAAACAATCTACTACAAGCTTGAAGAGACAAGCCAAATTTAGCAAAGGAGTCCACTACCTGATTGGCTTCCTTGAGAGAGAGTGTGATAAAGATAAAACTATAAAAAGGATTAAAAATTTTATTAATCCAAAATTCGGATTTCCCCCGACAAATGCAAGCTTTTTTTAGCACTTCCCTTTTCAATTGTTCCAAAACTAATTTAATTCGAATTCACAAAGAAGAGAGATATTTTTACCTCTTTTTTTATAAGCTGCAAGATCAATCAATCAAAGAAAAATGAGGGTGTTGCGTAGAACACCCATATATTTCAAATATTTCACATGTTTACGATATGTGTGTGTGTGTAAAAAAGATGCTCGTGCGCGCATTTTTTTAAAATATACATTTATGCACTTAAAACATTAGTAATGTAGTTTCAATTTCTTATTTTTTTTGGGCCCGTTTGATGGTCAAGATAAAGAGACATGATATGACAAGTCTATTATATCATGTGTCGGTCTAACGTTGTTGAGACATAACTTAATCTTGTGACCTATTTAAATACCCAATGTGAAAAGTGACATTTAGCATCGGCTATTTGACCGATGCTAAATATCTCGCTTTTAGCATCGGCTAATAACCGATGATAAATGTCCAAAATAACCGATGCTAATGTCTTTTCTGCACTAGTGTTGGTCCCTTTGTGTTGCTTACTATTGTTTTTCTAGTCACTAGACATGTCATGGAAGCATCTATGTTGTTAATATGGGATAGAGGAGCAGAACTCCTGACCCCAAAACTGCTAAAGCAGAATAGCGGATAGTGGGATAGCCGCTATTGCAAAATCTAGAAAAGAGCATACTTTTTTTTTTGTATAATTTGGGTATTCTTTGTGGGCAACTGCAGAGACTAACCCCTCGAGCCGGATAGGACCACAATGGGCGGAAAAACTCTCCCTCAAGAGATTTAACACTGTTACATGTCCAAGACTAGATTTGAACTCAATACATTGATTAAGCTGAAAGAGACCCTTATCATCTCATCCAAGTGCTCTTGGGTAGAAAAGAGCATATAACTAAACATTAATATCAACTTCATAGACATAAATACTCAAAAATAGAAAAATACACTAAGTTAAATGGGTAATCATACTTGACAATCATAATTAACCGTTGTCAATGGTCACTAACACTCAAAATCAAAACCAATACAATTTAACAAGTCATTAAACTTCTAAAAGTATTCAAATTAAGTACAAGTGATTCCTCAAATAGAATAACTACTATCTCTATTTTCATAACATCAGCTCAATTTGATAAATAAAAAGTGACAAAGAAGTCTTTTAAAAAATTTTAGATGCGTATAAAAGAGAGAAAAAGGGGAATTTCAAGACCTAATGCCTATAGCGGCTGCTAAAGATGATTTCAGCCGCTATTTGTGGCTGCTAAAGCCGCTACAGAAAAATGCTCTGCTTCAACATTTAGGGTCGTAGTAGACCCTATTCTGATCCGTTATTCCGCTATCGCCTGCTTTAGTGGTGTTATTAACTACATAGGGAAGCATTAGTATATGATGACTTGTTTGTTCACTATTTCAATAGATTTCAATCAAGGTCAATTGATGAACATAAAGCTTATTATGTAAATCATCTCCAAAGAATGTTGCGTACTATGCAGGAGTTCCCACCAACTGTAGTTTTGAGGATTTGTTGATATAATTAAAGTATTGTTGTAGGAATTTAAATATTCGTTTGTTTTGTGGTTTTATTTTATTTTTTTAAAATACTAATTTACCTAATGTCATTTACAGGAAGGTCTTGTGCCTCATTTGGTAATCAATCAACATATTCACAAATTCAATCTTCTCTCTAATTCCCTCTATACATTTTGTCTAATTGTTGGAATTTCTACTCTAGAGGCTGGATTTTACTGGATTAATCCCTATAATCCTACTTCCTATCTCAAATATCTTTTACAGTGAGTGGTTTGGCTTATATTGGAATCCTTGTAGATAGAGTCCTTATCATTGTTATTCTAAGAAAGACACGTAGGGCAAAAGAAGAACCTGAAATCAATTTTTTTAAAAAAATTGGAGAAGGGGAAATTTTTATTAATCAAAGTGACACTAATGGCCATTTTACAACTGTCCCCGAGGGGATTTGAACTCAACACTTTGAGGATATAAGACTAACTCTTACCACTAAGCTAGTACCTCAAGTATAAAAGATTTTAAAAACAATTTTTAATAAAAAGAAGAACCTGAAATCAATTTGACTAAACATATATAGAATAAATGATCACATAAATCATGACATTTTATGACAAAAAACAAATCACCACAGAAAAGCAAGGCATCAATTGTGGTTGGAATGCGACTCTCAGTTAGTGGTTTTCGTTTTTAAGAATTGCAATATAGTTTCTTGGAAGCTTAGAACTCGTTGGGAAAATTGCTTATATTTGACGAGACAAATAACATTCGTTTGCACTCATATTTATAGAGAAGGAAACACCTATGCTGATAAGCTGGCCGAGTTTGGTATCAACACAACTGGTTTAGTCTGGTGGGACCTTCCTCCTAGCTTTATTGCTGAGGATTTCTACAGAAATAGATTTCACTACAACATTTAGACCCTACGGCAACGCCTAAAATTCCAACACCTAAAAAACTGTTGCCTTAGATAGTAATGGCAATGGTTTTTTGCCACCGTTGTTGATTCGATTTTTTTTTTGTCAAATTTTTTTGGCAATGGTTGAAAACCATTCCCTAAAGGTCTAAAGCAACGGTTTTTTAGTTGAGCTTTTAGCCAATGCTTAGAAAACGTTGTCATATGTTGAATTATTAAAAAAATACAATAACAAAAAACTGAGTAATAGAAAAATCCTAAATGCATCGTACCCTCTAACTCAGCCCTTTTCATCACAGAAATCCATCGCACCCTCTATCCCTAAAATTTCTTTGCAAAAATTCATCGCACCTCTAACCCTCGAACTCTCCCACTCCTCTCGATTAGCGATTTCACAAAGACAAGGATTCGTGTTCATGTTCGGGGCCACGATTTCACAACACTCCTCGAACACCCTCTCCCTCTCAGCAATTTTAGTGATTCAAGCTCGACTCTCTCTCTATCCCTCCCTCTCTCTGGTTTTCCTCTCTCTCTCTCTCTCTCTCTAGTTTTAGCGAACGCAATAGAGGAGGTTTTCCTCTCTTTCTCTAACAATTTCTGTGAACTCAACAGAGGAGGTTTCCTCTCTCTGGCTTGCCTCTCTCTGTAACGATTTATGTTGAGCTCAACTCTCTTGTAGAGTTTGATGTGGAAAGGTGTAACGCCCCAAAATAATTTAATTATTCATTTAATTAAGTTATTTAAGGCTTGCAACATTTATTTAAGTCAATTAATTAATTTGGAGTTTTATTTTATTCAGGAGGTATTTAAGTAACTAGGAGGTGCAAATAAGGGGCCCATGGCCCATTAGTAGGCCCATATCCAAAGAATTAAACTTAGGGGTAGGGTTTTCTTCCCATTTGAAGAAAAGAAAAAGAAAAAGGAGAGGTAGAGAGAAGGAGGAGGCCGACGGCAGCTGGGTAAGGAGGGAGGAAGAGAAAAATTTCATCTTGGCTTGTGGTAAGTGAGTTTTGGTACCATTCTTCCTCATTTTTCTTGCTCTTTCCATTAGTGTAAGTTTCACCCACTCATTACTTCTCATTTTCATTTTGCCATGGAAGGGATTTGAAGCTCAAAGTTGGTTGAGTGGCTATTTTTTGTGGTTCTTGAAGTTTTGAAGGAGAGGGTACTAGTGTTCTTCAATTCCTAAGGTTAAGGGGCTCTCTTTCATTCATAATAGGTTATATGATGAGGGTTGTGTTTGGGTTAGGTTCTAAGATAATTAATTGATTGTTTATGTGTTGTTTGAATTAATTGGTGTTGTGTTGAATTAAATTTGATGAACCCATGATGTTGTTGTGAAAGTGAACTTGGTATGGACTATGTAAATATGGTGTTTGGTGTATTGTGATATGGTGGTTGAATGTGAATTTGTGATGATTGTAAGGTGTTGGATGAATTGCCCAAAAATGAATTTGAACTCAATTTGATAAATCTAAGTTGGTTGTTGTTGAAATGGACTTGATATGCATTATTGTGTTGTTATGTGGATAGGTGAAATTGGTGTTGAGATTGGGAATTGTGGCATTGTGCTACTTGGTGGTGTTTAGGTGTGTTGGGTGGGTGAAGGGGTGGAAGCATGGCTGGGCGCCAAAATGGGCAGCCCATGCGCCTGGTGTGGCGCGCCTGTTTGGAGTGTGTCGCGCAGAGGGGCGCCAAATTGTGGCAGCCCGTGCGCACCTAGTGTGCAGTGTGTGAAGTGTGGCGCGGGCAGGGGCGCCAAAGTGGCGTGCCCCGTGCGCCCGGTGCGTCTGTGTTGTGTTGGTGTGCGTGGCGCGGGCAGGGGCGCCAAATGTGGCAGCCCCGTGCGCCTGTGCCAGTGTTGTGCGTGTGAGTTGGCGCAGGGCAGGGCGCCAAGTCTGGCAGCCCATGCGCCCGGTGTTGCGCCTGTGTGCGCTGGGTGGAACGTGGTACGGGCAGGGGCGCCAAATTGGCGTGCCCCATGCGCCTGTGTTGTGTCTAATTGCTGTCTAAAAATGCTGTTTTGGTCCTTTTCACCGTTTAGTCCCTAAAAGTGTTGTTTTGGTCCTTATGCACTATTGGTCCTTCTAATGTGTCGTTGTGGTCCCTATGTGACTATTTAGTCCTTAGGTGACCGTTTAGTTCTTGTGGGTGTCGGTTTAGTCCTTATGTGACAAGTTGGTCCTTATGTGTGAGTTGGTCCCTGACTTTGGTGTTAGTCTTAGAGCTATGTCTTGGTGTTAGCCTTAGAGCTAGTGGTTGATGATGTCTTGGTGAATTTAAGGTGGTTGCTCCAGGTGGTTGCTTAAGGTGGTTGTTCAATGGTGGTGGTATTTTACATATAATGAGATTGTATGTGATTGATGCATTGTTCATGGTGTCTCATACCTCATATGCATCAAACGGTGGTTGTAGCTTTTCGCCTTGATATCAAAAGTTGGTTGTTGATATATATATATATATATATATATATATATATATATATATATATATATATATATATATATATATATATATATATATATATATATATATATTGGTGGTTGTGCCCACAAGGCAAAATTTAAGGAGGTTGATGGTACCACATGCATATGCCCTTAGTGTAGGGTTGCATACATGCACATATTCATGTAATTGGTGTTGCCTTTATGATGGTTGTGAGTTGATGTGCCATACTTAATGTCATATGCTATTTGTTGGAATGTGATTGTTGCTAGTTGCCTTCCCTAATATAATGCTTATCCTATTTGCTATTATTTATGTAAAGAGACTCACCCTACTGCTTTTATGTTGCTTCTCATGTCTCACGTAACGCGTGTGATAGCGAGTGAAGGTGCTTCTACCTTCTAGTAGGTCCGTTGAGTCATGCTCTGATATGTAGCACCGGGGGCGGGGCGTCTTAGTTACTTATTATTTTATTTTGGTGTCATTAGACTGATATTTGGTGATGTATTGAACATGTTCTATACTTGTTGTCATTCCGCTGTGCTGGTGAATTATATTCTGGTTGTTGTAAACTTAAACAGGTGTTTTGAGGGTTCGCCCCATTTTGATGTGCTATATATCACGCACTAGTTTGTTTTATGAGATTTCAATGTGTTGTTTTAGGTGGTTGATGAAAATGTAGCATCCTCTTGTGGTTGCATTGAAAAAGTTTTTGAAAACTCTGATTTATCAATTAATTAGTAGCATAATTAGAAGGGGGTGTTACAAAAGGCGTGTATGGTTAAACCTAAAATTAGAGAGAGATTTGAAAAAAATTTGGGGACTAGGTTTAGGGCTTGTTGAGAGGGAAAGGTTCCCTTAGCTAAATTTTTTTTGTGTGGTTATGTGTAACACTCCCGTTCTAATACCACTATCTACATAATAAAATCAGAGTTTTCGAAATCCTTTTCAATGCAACCACCCGAGGGTGCTACACTTTCACCAACCAACATAAAAACAACACCTGAAATGCTCATAAGGCAATAGAGTGTGTGATACATAGCACATCAATCGGGACGAACTCTCAACAACATCGGTTTAGTGACATTACAGTCCACTTAATCACCACGCAACGGAATAAGACATATTCAAATACAACACCAAAATTCTGCAGTTCAAACAACTTAAATTAAAACAACTAATAAACTAATCCCCGCCCCTGCTACGTGATCGAGCAAGACACCACAACCAGATCGAGGGAGGTAGAACCTTCACTCGGGATCACCTGCACGTTGCCGACATAAGAAGCAACATAGAAAGCATAAGGGTGAGTCTCTAGCACATATAATAATATGTATGATAAACATCATGTTAGAGAAAGGCTAGACACACTCGGACTACAAACCGCACCAACATTGGCGCCTGGCCGCAACCAGGCGCCCTGGCCTTCGTCACACTCACACTGCATTTCTACACATATACACTACACCTCAAGACACATACACACGCACACCTAAGACACCACCGCGCACCTCGGCACACATATACTTCGACACACCTACCTTCGACACACACATCTTCGACACACCTACCTTTCGACACATCTACACGTCAACACCTACACTTCGACACATCTACACGTTGACACCTACATTTTGACACATCTACACATCAACACCTACACTTCGACACATCTACACTTCGACACCTACACCTCGACACATCTACACTTCGACACCTACACCTACACCTCGACGCATCTACACTTCAACACACACGCCTACACTTCGACGCATCTACACTTCAACACACACACCTACACTTCAACACATACATACTTCGACGCACACATACTACTACACACACATACTACACTTCAACACGCCTACTCTTCGACACCTACTTCGACACACACACAAACACAACATCAATCACACAACTAACAACACAAACAATTCAATAATACCACTATCTACATAATAAAATCAGAGTTTTCGAAATCCTTTTCAATGCAACCACCCGAGGGTGCTACACTTTCACCAACCAACATAAAAACAACACCTGAAATGCTCATAAGGCAATAGAGTGTGTGATACATAGCACATCAATCGGGACGAACTCTCAACAACATCGGTTTAGTGACATTACAGTCCACTTAATCACCACGCAACGGAATAAGACATATTCAAATACAACACCAAAATTCTGCAGTTCAAACAACTAATAAACTAATCCCCCCGCCCCCCCCCCCGGTGCTACGTATCAGAGCAAGACACCACAACCAGATCGAGGGAGGTAGAACCTTCACTCGGGATCACCTGCACGTTGCCGACATAAGAAGCAACATAGAAAGCATAAGGGTGAGTCTCTAGCACATATAATAATATGTATGATAAACATCATGTTAGAGAAAGGCTAGACACACTCGGACTACAAACCGCACCAACATTGGCGCCTGGCCGCAACCAGGCGCCCTGCCCTTCGTCACACTCACACTGCATTTCTACACATATACACTGCACCTCGGCACACATACACTGCACCTCGGCACACCACACTGCACCTCGGCACACATATACTTCGACACACCTACCTTCGACACACACATCTTCGACACACCTACCTTTCGACACATCTACACATCAACACCTACACTTCGACACATCTACACGTTGACACCTACATTTTGACACATCTACACATCAACACCTACACTTCGACACATCTACACTTCGACACCTACACCTCGACACATCTACACTTCGACACCTACACCTACACCTCGACGCATCTACACTTCAACACACACGCCTACACTTCGACGCATCTACACTTCAACACACACACCTACACTTCAACACATACATACTTCGACGCACACATACTACTACACACACATACTACACTTCAACACGCCTACTCTTCGACACCTACTTCGACACACACACAAACACAACATCAATCACACAACTAACAACACAAACAATTCAATAATCATCCTAGAGTCTAACCCATACATAATCCTTATCATATACCCCATTATAGGTGAAAGAGAGCCCCCTTACCTTAATAGATTGAAGAAAACAAGCACTCTCTCCACCAAGAATCCAAGATCCACCAACAAGTAAGCTTCTCTTCCTTGCCTTGAACTCTCCACGCCAAAATCTTCTCTTCTTCTTCCTTTGAGCTGTCGCACCTCTCTCCATCTTCTCACTTTCTATTGTTTTTCTTTGCTTTTGTTGAAAATGAGCACTCCACACTAGACTCCTAAACTTATAACAAGAATATGTGCCTAACTAATGGATCATGGGCCTCTATTTACACCTCCTCCATTACTCAAACACCTCCTGAATAAAATATAACTCCAAATTAATTATTTGACTTAATAAAATGTTGTAAGCCTTAAATAACCCAATTAAATAACTAATTGAATTATTTTTGGGGCGTTACAACTCTCCCCCACTCAGAATATTTCGTCCTCGAAATTTTACCTGAATCAAACAACTCCGGATATGATTCCCGCATCTTACTCTCCAACTCCCAAGTCGCGTTCTCAACGACAGCTCCCAACCAAACTACCTTCACCAAATTGATCTCCTTCCTTCTTAAAATCTTCACTTCCCGATCCTCAATCCTAACCGGCATTGTCTCAACAGTGAGATTATCTCTCACTTGCACATCATCCATATGAATCACATGAGACGGGTCTGGAACATACTTCCTCAACTGCGACACATGAAACACATCATGCAAATTCGAAAGATTAGGTGGCAGGGCCACCCGATAAGCAACGTTCCCAACTCTCTCCAAAATCTGGTATGGCCCAATAAAACGAGGAGACAACTTCTTAGACTTCAAAGCACGACTCAACACTATCACTGTGGGTGACCTCAAAACACATGGTCACCGGCTTGGAATTCCAAATCTTTCCTCCTCTTATCATGATAACTCTTTTGCCTACTTTGTGAAGCTTTCATCTTCTCACGAATCAGCTTCACCTTCTCAGTGGTCTCTCGAACAATCTCAGGTCCAAGCACCACACTCTCTCCAGACTCATACCAACATAAAGGAGTCCTACATCTCCGACCATACAACGCCTCAAAAGGTGCCATCCCAACACTAGAATGATAACTATTATTATAGGTAAACTCAATTAATGGAAGATAAGAATCCCACGCACCACCATGCTCAAGGACACAAGCCCTCAACAAATCCTCTAACGACTGAATATTCCTCTCTGACTGACCATCAGTCTGCGGATGATACGCCGAGCTCAATCGCAACTTAGAACCCAACGCCTCATGCAAACTCTTCCAAAATTCTGGGATGAATCTAGGATCTCTATTCGAAATAATACTCGAAGGAACTCCATGAAGCTTCACAATTTCCCGGATATAAATCTCTGCCAATCTAGGCACCAGATATGTGATGTTAATACGAACAAAGTGAGACGACTTCGTTAGCCTATCAACAATCACCCAAATTGCATCATACTCATTCGCCGTATTAGGCAATCCAGTCACAAAGTCCATAGAAATGCTATCCCACTTCCACTCCGGAATTTCCAACGGCTGCATCGACCACTCGCAGTTTCTCGATGCTCCACCTTTGACTTTCGAGAAGTCAAACAGCCAACTCCTTTTGATCAAACAAATATTGCAAACCTTTATGGTCACTAAACACTCAAATCTAGAGCCATAAAGATAATGCCTCCAAATTTTCAGAGCAAACACAACTGCAGCAAGCTCCAAATCATGCGTAGGGTAGTTCTTCTCGTGAGTCCTCAACTGTCTCGAGGCATAAGCAACTACCTTACCATTCTGCATAAGTACACTCCCTAAGTCAATCTTAGAAGCATCACAATACACCACAAAAGGTTCACCCGGATTAGGCAACGTCAAAATTGGAGACGTCGTCAATCTCTCCTTCAACTCATTGAAACTTTCCTCACAACGAGCATCCCAAACAAACGCCTTCCCCTTACAAGTCAACTGAGTCAACGGAAGTGCCAACTTGGAAAAGCCTTCAATGAATCTTCTATAATAACCGGCTAACCCCAGAAAACTCCTTATCTCAGTGGACCGCTTGGCGCCTCCCATTGCAATACCAGCCTCAACCTTAGAAGGGTCCATTTGCAATACCATTACACCGGAAATTACATGACCAAGGAAACTCACTTCTCTTAACCAGAATTCACATTTAGATAACTTAGCATACAACTTCCGGTCCCTTAAGACCTCCAACACCAATCTCAAATGCTCGGCATGATCTTCCTCAGATTTGGAGTAAACCAGAATGTCATCAATGAACACCACCACAAACCGATCTAGATACTCATGAAAAATACGATTCATATATTCCATGAATACCCCCGGAGCATTCGTAACGCCAAAAGGCATCACCGAATACTCATAATGCCCGTAACGAGTCCTAAACGCCGTCTTCGGAACATCCTCCTCCTTCACCTTAATTTGATGGTAACCCGACCTCAAGTCAATCTTAGTAAACACTTGAGCACCCGCCAATTGATCCATCAAGTCATCTATCCTTGGAAGCGGATATTTTTTCTTGATTGTCACCTTATTCAACTGCCGATAATCAACACAGAGCCTCATGCTCCCATCCTTCTTCTTTACTAGCAACACAGGAGCGCCCCACGATGACACACTTGGCCTTATAAACTTCCTTTCAAGCAAATCCTCAAGCTGCTTCTTCAACTCGGACAACTCGGATGCAGATTCTATAAGGTGCCATAGACACAGGTCTAGTACCAGGTACCAGATCAATAGCAAATTCAACTTCCCTCTCTGGTGGTACATCCGGAATCTCATTAGGAAATACCTCAGGAAATTCTCGCACCACCGGCATTCATTAATCTTAGCCTGATTCTCGACAGACAACGACGCCCTCAAAGCAAATAGAATAACTCCCTCTTTCATTACTTTACGCAACCGACCAGCAGGCAACAAAACAGATCCCTCCTCTTCGGAAGAAGGAAAACTCACAGACTTACTAAAGCAATTAATATGAACATGGTTATCCACTAACTAGTCCATACCAAGAATAACATCCAACCCATCCAATGGCAAACAAATCAAATTAACAACGAAATCTCTGCCGAAGACCGACAGAGGGCACTTAGCACACACAAGAGAGGTAGTTACCGAACCCTTAGCTGGAGTATCGATAACCATCTCCCTCATCAAAGAAGACAATGCTAGACCCAATTTCTTAACACATATAGCAGCAATGAATGAATGCGTGGCACCGGTATCAACAATAGCAATCAACGGAATACCACTAATAAAGCATGTACCTCTTATCTCATTAGCCACCTCGAATCCCGGGAGAGCAAACACCTTTCCACCACTCTTCTCTTTCTTCGGCTTAGAACACTTGGTGCTAATATGACCCACCTCGCCACAGTTGAAGCAAACTACGTCCTTGCGGTCACAGTCAGCAACCATGTGACCCTCCTTGCCACACCGGTAACACTTCTTCTCACCGACCTTGCACTCAATCCTCTTGTGACCAGGCAACCCACACTTGAAACACACTACGCTAGCAGGAGCATCTCCCCCACTAGGCTTCTTTCCGAACGACTTTCGACTTACCTTTGCCACGGAAACATCATAAGGCTTACCACGATGTTGGGCCCAGACCGATTCCTCTTGTCCTTCATCACCCTGTAATGCGCATTGCTATCCTCCTCAAAAATTCTGCAACTGTCAACTAACTTAGAGAACACCCGGATCTTTTGGTATCCAATTGCCTTCTTGATGTCAGGCCTCAGACCATTTTCAAACTTGATACATTTAGAGAATTCAGCATTAGCATCATTGTAGTGAGGGTAGAACTTAACTAACTCTACGAACTTCACGCATACTCGGCCCACGGACTTGTTCCCTGCCCGATTCTAGAAATTCAATCTCTTTCTTGCCCCGAACATCTTCAGGGTAATACTTTCTCATAAATTCTCTCTTGAAGACGTCCCACGTGATCTCTTCACCAGCATTCTCCAACCTCTGTAGAACCTCAAGCCACCAATCGTCGGCTTCCTCAGCCAACATGTGAGTACCATACCTCACCTTCTGAGCAGTCGTACAATCCATAACACGGAAAATCCTCTCAATTTCCTTCAACCATGCAATACCTCCATCGGGGTCATACCTCCCCTTAAAAGTGGGAGGGTTCTCCCTCTGGAAAGTAGCTAATCTACGAGCCCCAACATCCTCGGCAGCTTGCTGGTTTCCCACAGCATTCGCCATAGCCTCCAACGCAGCAGCAAGAGCAGCGTCATTCCTTCCGGCCATCTCACTAATCACTTAAACAAGATCAATTCAGAACGAGCACAAGACTCGAGGATTAGGAAACTCATGACTCAACAACTTGGTCGGACAGACCGAACTTTTGCTCTGATACCACTAATGTAACACCCCCATTCTAATACCACTATCTACATAATAAAAATCAGAGTTTTCGAAATCCTTTTCAATGCAACCACCCGAGGGTGCTACACTTTCACCAACCAACATAAAAACAACACCTGAAATGCTCATAAGGCAATAGAGTGTGTGATACATAGCACATCAATCAGGACAAACTCTCAACAACATCGGTTTAGTGACATTACAGTCCACTTAATCACCACGCAACGGAATAAGACATATTCAAATACATCACCAAAATTCTGCAAATCAAACAACTTAAATTAAAACAACTAATAAACTAATCGCCCAGGTGCTACGTATCAGAGCAAGACACCACAACCAGATCGAGGGAGGTAGAACCTTCACTCGGGATCACCTGCACGTTGCCGACATAAGAAGCAACATAGAAAGCAGAAGGGTGAGTCTCTAGCACATATAATAAAATGTATGATAAACATCATGTTAGAGAAAGGCAACGTAGACACACTCGGACTACAAACCGCACCAACATTGGCGCCTGGCCGCAACCAGGCGCCCTGCCCTTCGTCACACTCACACTGCATTTCTACACATATACACTGCACCTCGGCACACATACACTGCACCTCGGCACACATACACTACACCTCAGCACACATACACTACCCTTCGACACACCACACTGCACTTTGGCACACCACACTGCACTTCGGCACACCACACTGCACCTCGGCAAACATATACTTCGACACACCTACCTTCGACACACACATCCTTCGACACACCTACCTTTTGACGCATCTACACGTCAACACCTACACTTCGACACATCTACACGTCGACACCTACATTTCGACACATCTACACGTCAACACCTACACTTCGACACATCTACACTTCGACACCTACACCTCGACACATCTACACTTCGACACCTACACCTCGACGCATCTACACTTCAACACACACGCCTACACTTCGACGCATCTACACTTCAACACACACACCTACACTTCGACGCATCTACACTTCAACACACACACCTACACTTCAACACATACATACTTCGACGCACACATACTACTACACACACATACTACACTTCAACACGCCTACTCTTCGAGACCTACTTTGACACACACACATACGTTGACACACCCATACTACACTTCGACACCCACATACATACGTCGACACCTACACTTCGACAACACTACAACACTTCGACACATCTACACGTCGACACCTACACTTCGGCAACACTACAACACTACACATCAGCACAGGCGCACTGGGCAGCACACAATGGCGCCCAGATTTCGACACACAGTCTCCTTTCTCTCTTTCTCTTGGTTTTTCCCATGATCAACTCACCAAAACACTAAGTACAAACACTCACAAATCATCAATTAACATCAATTTATAACACATCAACTCATAATCATCAAGAGGCATCACCAATTGCATGAGTATATGCATGAATGCAACCCAACACCAAGGGCATATGCATGTGGTACCATCACCGTCACAATTATCGCCATTCGGGCATGTCCGTCATAAATAATATCAAGGCTGAAGCCTACACCGTCACTTTGATGCATATGAGGCATGTGACTCCATGAACAATGCATCAACCCCAAACAATAATACCATGCATGAATTAACACCGTCACTAGATTCATCACCGTCATTTAATCCACCGTCATTACATCGTCATTACACCGTCATTTAATTCACCAATACATCATAAATAGCTCTAAGGCTAACATCAATACATGAATCAATAGCTCTATGGCTAACATCAATACATCAATCAATAGCTCTATGGCTAACACCAACTCAAAAGTCATGGATTAACTACCAAGACACCCCAAATCCACCCAACCACCAAGTACCAACTTCATCATCACCTACTTATGCATTTCATCAAACACCTTGTAAGCAACATATGCTCATAATTCATTTCAACACCAAAACACCACAATTTCACCAAATTGAAACAAACACAACATCAATCACACAACTAACAACACAAACAATTCAATAATCATCCTAGAGTCTAACCCATACATAATCCTTATCATATACCCCATTATAGGTGAAAGAGAGCCCCCTTACCTTAATAGATTGAAGAAAACAAGCACTCTCTCCACCAAGAATCCAAGATCCACCAACAAGTAAGCTTCTCTTCCTTGCCTTGAACTCTCCACGCCAAAATCTTCTCTTCTTCTTCCTTTGAGTTGTCGCACCTCTCTCCCTCTTCTCACTTTCTATTGTTTTTCTTTGCTTTTGTTGAAAATGAGCACTCCACACTAGACTCCTAAACTTATAACAAGAATATGGGCCTAACTAATGGATCATGGGCCTCTATTTACACCTCCTCCATTACTCAAACACCTCCTGAATAAAATATAACTCCAAATTAATTATTTGACTTAATAAAATGTTGTAAGCCTTAAATAACTCAATTAAATAACTAATTGAATTATTTTTGGGGCGTTATAGTTGAGACTAATTTTTTAGATCTGAATTGTGTTGTTTGCTAATCGGTTATTTTTGTTGGCTACTTTTGTATCTAACATGTTTGATTTGGTTTTTATGCACAGATACATGTTTAAGTATTAGGTACGGAGGTGTTCACAAACCGTGGATAAAGATGTGAAATTTTTTCCTGTCAATGGAATTAATAATGATTATTTAATGGTCTAGAATGGATGTTGTTAAAATATTAGAACTTAGGTGATGTATGGATGTTGATGAAATTTTCATTTCTGATTTACACACTCTCTTTGTTACTTTGAAAATTGAATTTACTCTCTTTTATACAACATGTTAGTATATCCCAATTCTAATTTTCAACACTTGGAAAGTTTCATTAATTTGCAAGGCTTGGGACGATTAATATTTTTCTTTCTAAAATAGTCTTTTTTGTTGTTGTAAAGAGTACTATGGACTATTTTTAATGGATTCTAGTAGTATAAATGCATTGCTTGATAATGTTGAACTTGACCCAAGATATGCTGCATTAATCTCTGCAGCAACTACAAATGATGAAGAGGAGATCGAAGACCTCCCTTCTAACTTATGATGATGTTTTTGATACAACTAGGTAAGAGTATTAAAATATAGAGGATAATCCACCTACTATACAAAATCCATCCATTTTGTTACCATTTTCTACTGTTTCCTAAGTTTGAACCGATACCATTTTTTCAGTTGCCTATTTTGTCGTATGAAAATTAGCATGTATCTTTCTTCGTATTCTTTTGATGACGGCACGGTTTAACATCCGAGGATTCAAACTTATTAGATCCTTTCATATGTACAAAATACATGTCAAAGATGATGAAAATGATCGCACTCGTTCTGCTTGTGGCTTGGCTGAAGCTTATAGATTTGCCTGTAATGATGCAAAGTTTCTCTCACGGTACTGCCATAACCTGAATTAAGTCTTATGCTAACAATATTGTTTCTGTTTGAAATGTATGCCACTATTGTTCATCTGTCATCTTCTATTTTTAAAAGCACATGTTAGAGACATATGAACTGGCAAAAGATCCTTTAGTTAAACTTATGTATTGCTTTATGAGTTTTCAACTACTGCAAAATTAAGAAGTAAGCAAACAAATAATTTGAAGTTTTAATTTGTGATCGTTGTTTTGCCATTCGTGTTTGGTCAGTGAGATTCAAAATTAATGAAGCCGGTTATAACATTGTTGTCAAGCAACATGTAAAAGTAATTTTGAAATTCTTTTTCAGGTGGAAAAAAGGCTTGTCAAGTAGTTATTGATGATGGAAGGCTCTTGGTACAAAGTGTTAGACAACAACATTATTCTCTAGAATATTCTCCGTAATATTCTCACTGTAAATAATTAGTATAGCATTAATAGTCATTATTAGTCATTATTAGTCATTAGTGTATATTTGACCATATGCTGTATATATATTGATACACATCAATGAGAATAGCCGGGAAAATATTTCTTACATGGTATCAGTAGTCAGTCTCTGATCCTGAGAAAACCCTACCTGCCCCTCTCTCAGACAGCGCCGCCCTCCCTCCTTTCTCCTACCCCCCCTTCGATCTCCTCTCTCTCACCTCAATGGCTGACCAAACCAAATTTCACCCTGCACTTGCTGTCAACAACATCAAGAATTTCATCCCTATCACTTTAGAGATGGAAAAGAGTCATTACTCTTCCTGGGCAGAGTTGTTCAAAATCCATTGTCGAGCCTACCAAGTGATCGACCATATCATCCCACCCACCTCCAAATCCTCTGACACCGAAAAAGCCAAAACCGATGAAGTCGATCCAAAACTTCTTGCTCGCTTGGACGCCATTGTCCTTCAATGGATTCTGGCACCATATCCAACGATCTTTTGCACACCATTCGCGCAACCCGATTCGACCGCACAACAAGCATGGGAGCGACTACAAAGCATTTTTCAGGACAACAAAAACTCACGTGCTCTCTACCTGGAAAACCAATTCACCCACGTCCATATGGATGACTACCCAAACATCTCGGCCTACTGCCAAGAACTCAAGATGCTTTCTGATCAGCTTTCCAATGTTGGTGCCCCGGTCTCAAATCAGCGCCTAGTTCTTCAACTCATTGCGGGTTTAAATGAGAACTATGACGGTGTCGCTACTTTCATTCATTCGAGTGATCCTTTACCCCCTTCTATGAGGCACGATCAAGGTTAATCCTTGAAGAAACTCGCAAAGCAAAGCAAGCTGCCTCCGCCGCCAACACTGCTGGCACTGCTCTTCTAGCAACCAACCATACCACTGATGATGCACCTACTGCAGGCCGCGGTCACAACTCTCAAGTTTCCTCTGGCCGTGGCAACAGTGGCCCGAAACGCGGCCAACACCGTGGACGAGGACGCCACGGTGGAAATAGAGGAAGAGGCCGAAATAACAACAACAATGGTCACCAACATGGTGGACCTCAACAGCAGCGCCAATGGCAACAATACTCATCCCAATGGATGCCTTACCCACCTTGGGGACCTTGGGGTCAACAACCATGGGCCACTCCACCTTAGATAACCTCGAACTACATCTTAAAACTTAGTATTATGTACCCAAAAAAACAACTTAGTATTATATCATTTGTTTTGTTACATGAAATAATAGGTTTGAGGTTATCTATCTATCATAAGGCAACCTAACCTATATTAAGTTCATATTTGGTTATGTGCAAACTTTCTGTGTTGTGTAATTCTAATGTTAGAAAGCAACTGATAAATGTTCTCTAATTTTGTGACCACTGAAGAAAGGAAAGAGTCAAGTGTGGTAGATGTTATAACGTCTCGGTGTACCAAGGACGTTGTCACGTTTGTTGTCTGGGCAAGGTTTAAATGAAAAAGAAGAAGGAAAAGAAGAAGGCGACCGGTCAAGCAGGCATCCCCACTCGGCAGAGTGGAAGGCTCAGGTTTGGTGCTTTGAACAAGTAATTTAGCCCTTTATTTTTAGCGAAGAGAGTAATTTTAGTTTTTAATTTTAGTAAGAATAAACAAGCGTCCAACGTGATACGCGTCTGTTTCAACGTTGGATGGTTAGAAAGATAGTAGTTGTTTGTTTGTCGTATTACATTTGATTGTTCCTCCCCAATTTTTTAAAAAAATAAATAAATAATTTCATCATTGAGCGGTGGGGACCTTTGCTCAACTTTAAGTGTGGGGAGGATCACGATGTCCTAAGTTTTTTTGTTTTTGTTTTTGTTGTTATGTGCATGCATGAGATCAAATGCAAAATCGGTTTATATTCTTACTCTGTTAGTCATTAAAAATATTTCTCTTTGGGCTAAATCGTGAGAGATTTGTGTGTGTGAATATGTGTGAGTAGGTGATGCATGTTTAGAGGAATAGAATTGATTCTTTGCTCCCACACAAACTCTGTTTTGAGGAAAAATCTAGTTAGCTAGGGAATATTTTAAATGAAGCTAGTTTTGGTTGACTATGGTGATTGTAAAACTTGATTAAAAAGCGAGAGTAGCGATGAGAAGCTAAGTTTGGGGGTATATCGGGTTGTACTAAGGTGGGTGCAAAGGCGTAGGATGGATAGTGCATGTGTAGTGTGAGTGCGTTGTAACGCGTCTACCCGTAGCGTTATAACGTACGCCGTGTGTGTTGTGTTTTGTGTTTCAAACGTTATAACGTCCCACCTATAAACGTTATAACGTCTAACTCCAAAAAGACCAAAAAGAGTGTGTTGTTGTAAATAAGTGGAAAATCCACAAGTGCTTTGTGTTTTGCTGCAACACCCTGAAACAAATACTGGGCAACCCAATATATGAAGTAAAAAAAAAACAAGAAGAAAAGAAAGAAAAAAAAGAATTCCAAGTGGAATGAATCAAAGGAAGTTGCTCAGTAATGAGGGGGTTGCAGTCATTAGCGTATGTGAGTCAGAAAAATAGTTGCACTAATCTAGTCCTAGCACCCAATTAAGACCATTTGTTGTGCTTAAAATAACCCTCATGTCTTATGTGAAAATGTTAGTCTACTCTTTGTTTTGAAAGATGTTTTACTCTCACCAAATGGAAACCACTCTTTCATAGGCTAAAATAGTTTCTGAACCTAGCTAGGAATGGAATTAATTCAGAGATCACACACTCACTTTGGGCAGTAATGAATCTAGAATTTAAATGTGCATTGGTGTGTGAGTGTGTAGAGAATTAGCCCCTTGAGAATGATTTTTAATCAAATGGTTGAGTAGAATGTAACTCTTTGGTGTAGTTGATTTCATGCAATTCTCATTAATTTTGTTTTCTCTTGATTGCTTGAGGACAAGCAATGATTTAAGTTTGGGGTGTGATAACTCATATTTATATGAGTTATTTATACTTATTCAAAGATAAATCATGCAAGTTCTCTAGCAAATGATGAGGTTGATTCTATTAGTTTTTGTTAATTTATTGTTTCTTAGTTAGCTAGGGGCTAAATTATGAGTTCTGTGCATTTTGGCACCAATTGGTGCCTTTGTGAGCATTTTGATGCTTCTTGTGTTTGTGCAGTAAAAAGCCGAACGTCGCGACGTCCCCTCATCACGTCACGAAGAAAGGCGTGAGCAAGAAAGAAATATCTCATGTGTGGCGCACAAGCAATGATGGTGAAAGATCTAGAGCTGCAGAAGATCTTCTCTCTCTCCTCAAGATCGACGGTGGCCGACGATGCTTGATCTTTGTGTCATTTCAGCAATATTTTATTTACAAGCAAGCTTGGTAGGTGGGGAATGACATCAGCAAGCATGTGACCCTTTTTCTATAATTACAAGACTTATCTCTCTCTCAAAACACACACCTGTATCATACCAGTCCATACATTCATCATCTACCTTCCTCCATTGTTCAGAAAGAGTTTTCTAAACGAAGTTCTGGACACAGACTTCGGTTTTTAAACTCTACTCAACTCCATTTCCAGTCATAACCACTACTGCGAAGCTCAGACGTTGTAACGTCTTTACAGAGTGCATGCAGGAAGGTTACTTAGGCGTATCTTTTGCGTTTAGTTTTCTTCTCTCAATGTCTGGTATTTGGATTTCATCTCCTTATCTTTCTGTAGAGATGCTCAGCATGAGCTAAACATTTGTAGTTGGGTTGTTGTTTTGTTTGTAATGAATTTCTAGTTAAATGTTATGAAGTATTGACGTTTATATGTTTTAAATCTTTGCATAATAATATTTCCAAACTTGTTTTGAGGTTGGCATCTTAAAATAGGTAGATTCATAGGTACAGACATGGTCTATGAAAAGAACTCAAAGATTTATATGAACGAAAAGATGTACTAAAGACATTTAGGCATTTTTATCTAAGTCTAGACATAGAATGGATAATAGTTCATAGAACATTGTTGTGGGTACTTAAAATACAGGAGTGGGCCTACTTAGAACCTAGACATAGGACATTCACTATATTTGCGTGGGAACGATCTCTTACTTATATCCACTTTATTACTTGTACGACGTGTATACTTGCACTATATTTGCGAATACTACACGAACGCAACAACTACACTTGGAAGACAATAATGTTGTTTTATCCCTATTTTTGTGTGGTATGTCCCTGTTTTTTAATTCAAATTGCTGATGTTAAAAGTAAAATTTTGATTATTATGTGTTTTAATGTCTGTGAATTAGAAATAAATATTAAAGGTGAAACTAATGGGTTAAACAAAGTTCTTTGATTTAAGATAAATAATAATTTGAAGATCTGTAAGTTGCTGAGTTGGGAGAACAACTTCTTCAGCTTGCATCTACAGTTCTTTTAATACGACATGAAAATGAATGATCAGTGTTTTTGATAGGTTTTTTTCCTCTCCTCCAACCAGACATTTAAAAATATATTATTAAATTTTTAATTGTATAATGTCAAAAAAAAAGTTTTAATCGTATAAATGTATATATATTGTAAAAAAAAGTGTGTAAATACCTATATAATTCTTACATATGTGAAATATATGTGCATTAATATTTAAAACACAAACTTTAGCAATGAACTCCATTTATTTTTAAAATATTGTAAAAGATATATATATATATATCTATATTATATATAACCATGAATCTGACACCTAGGCATCCACCTAATCAGCCACGTCAATAAATATGTCAGCACCAATTAAATCCACCTCAGCATGTTATTTCGAAATATATCAAAAAAGCGAAAGTCGTGGATCGAACCCATTCCCCACAATGTCACCTCCTAATGTCTTGACCATTTGAGCTACCACAATTTCATGTTACTAAAGCATATTACATAATGTTTATCCTATTATTTATTTTATTGCAAAACTTTACCTACTTTTTATATCTATTTATTATTTATTTTGATACATGTATATTTGTTATTATATATTACATTTATATATTATATTTATTTACCATCTAATATTTTGTATCACATTCCATAGATTTT